>KQ085886.1:0-419998 GCA_001020605.1 Schizopora paradoxa
CTGCCGTTCTTCGGTGACCGTGACCGCGAGCGCGACCATCACCATCATCATAACCACCACACCCACCACCACCATCACCTCCTACACCGCGAGCGAGACCGCGACAAGAGCAACGGGAACCTATCTGCCGACATGCCAGCGCGTTCTGCATCACCCATCCCGCCGACGGCAGGGAGCTCGATGCTTTCGGCGTCGAGCACGCTTGTGCCTTCGTCCATGGCGTCTTCGGGCGCGATGTCGACGACGACGTCCAAGCTACACACGTCGCCCTCGAAGGTACGCCTGCAGCTATTTTGTTATCTGTCGAGAGTGCTCGGACGCTCAATATACCCTTATTCTCCCCGCGCTTGATTTGCTCATGTGTTCACCGCCCACCGTCAATCGACCCCATCTTATAAATATGTTGCAATCAATCGTATAGTGTCACCCGGTACGATCTTCGCCTCCTCCCCCCTCTGTCCTCTACTCCATCAACACCCGCCCCCCATCGTCGTCCATGCCCCATCCTTCCTACTTCACCCAATTTCAGAATGCGAGCTCAAGCGCGCTCGCCTCGTCCAGCCGTTCTGGAACCACTGCATACGATGCGAAATTCGTCACTCTTGAGATGATGCGCCATGGCACGCTAGGTCATCCTATACAGATACCTGGCGCAGCACCGGCGTTCGCGGGCCTGGCCAATTCCGCTAACACGTTGACGTCTGCGTCTGCGTTGACGCTTCCTTCGACAGCGATCAGCAACGTAAACGCGTCGTCCTCGGGCATGTCTATTGGGCACGGACACGGACATTCTGGAGGATCGAACAGCTCGAACTCGAGCGACGGGAGTGCATGGGCGCAATTGCACGTTCACGTACTGCCGCTCTTCAACAACCAACTTCTACAATCGCCTATGTACGTCCTTATCTACTCGCCGGAATTCTCGTCGCTTACCTGAGAACTAGTGAAGACCTCAACGCCCTTGTGCGGCGGCATATCGAGTCCGTAATTTCGAGGGGACCACCGAAAGCACTGGCGACGCTCGAGACGGACGCCGTAGATCTCATCAACACCGGAATGATAACCCTTAATGCGAAGTTGGCTGGGATCGAGGACGAGAAACTCATCGGCCATGTGGTTCGAATTTGGTGCTTTTTCTGGGATCAGGTTCTGCCTTACGTGGAAGGGGTACGTCAATCAGCCGAACGAGAAGCACATATCAATTAACAGTTATATTTTTGTCCAGGTCCTGCTTCCCCTTCAAACTGATACATTGTTAATGCAACTTGTCCGACCTCAGAAACCCGCTCGCGCGCCGTCGCCGACTAATGAATCGCCATCTATGCCTCACCATCCTTCCTCATCTTCGTCCTTACATGCATCGGGTTCAGGTAGCTTCTCCCTTGCGGGAGGTGCGATAGACGTCCGCACGCTCGCCCTCCGTGCCTTCAGAGATAAAGTTATCCTCCCCATCTCGCCTATTCTCGAGGGGCAGCTTCTAAACCCCTACCGGCTTGAACGCGGACGAACAGGCCCACCTACTCCAATGAACTCGACCGGTTCAGCGGTGGGTGAAGTATACCAGCAGCCCCGCTTGCAGCAGATGCTTCTAGTGCTGCATTCGCAGGTCCAGCGCGTCCGCTCGTCTTCGCTGTCGCTGACGTTGTCCCCTCCAACACTCGATCCTGCAGAGCACGCGATTCGCAAACTTCTAGATGCTTTGCTGAAGCGTCGTAATCCGGGCGCGAGCGGGGCGTATTTCTCGGGCTCGTTCGGGTCGGACTCGAAGAGGGGGAACGGAAGCCGGTTGGGCTCGCGCTCCAAGTCCCCGTTCGCGGTGGGACCTATGTCAGAAAGGCATGCACCGACGTTCCAGTCGAGTGGACTTCCTCGCGACCGGCGTGGCCGCGTCCAGGCGAAGACAAAATCACTATCGGAATCGGGGCACGGGTTTGCAGCGCATGAATACGACAATCTGAGCCTCCCGCCATCGTCCCCTTCGACGGCGACTGCGTCAGTCACGGCCACAAATATGAGCTATGGGTATGGCGCCAGTGCGTTCAGACGCGGACACCCGTTGGATGACGACGACGATTACGGTGGAGGTGACGGAGGGGGGTCGACGCCCAGAGGCCGGTTCAGCTCGGACAGGCAACGAGAGCGTACGATTTCTGGGCACGAACCAGGCGACGAACGCAGTGACGACGAACCGCCCCCTCCACCCGCTCGTACTCGACTGAATGGCTACCACCAGACAGATTATCGTTCCGCCGCTGTGTTCGAGGATGCAGATGCGGAGGATGAGCGAGCTGGGGACCGCCAAAATTCATTCGACTCAGATTGGGACCGTGCGCAGGTCCGTAGAAATTGAGGTGTTGTGTTTCTTGCTTTGCTGAATATTGTGTTGGCAGGCTGTAGTTGAGCGTATGGTTGGGTTACGGTCGCCTGCACTCAGTAGTGAGGGCTTCGGGCACAACGCACCTCCCACTCCTTCAAAATCGTCGCCGTCTTTTCGTCGAAGACGGATGACATAGTATCTGACTCCTGATCTACTACTGATATAAAACTGTTTTCTCAGATTTGATTTGGTGGAAGTCAATGTATTTTTATCTCTGCACGCTGACGGGATATTGAATGGATCTTGTATCAATTATCTTTCATGTATTTATGTTATTGTTGACTACTTCATCTTCTTTGACTGAACAATTCGAGCAGCACACGATTGACCATTCAGAGACGAGAACACGATAGCCATAAGTATATGATTGAAGATAGATCTGGACAGCAGTGAACTCAAATATCATACAGTAAACAATGCGACGATTAGCATTAGCGACGTAGTTAATTTTTTCCCCAAACGACTGTTATGTTTGATAATGCTGAAGTGATAGGTATTGCAAAACAAGGACGAACTCTACAAAAGAAAATCGTTCAGCATGCTTTCGATGCCTGAGCAAAGAGGCGACTTACGAAAAATCAATATAAATATGCTAAACCCATATTATGTCTATGAAAATCTTTGCGAAGGTGTAGATGGTGGGAAATGAAATCCAGTGTTGTATTCATCTTCGACATCGTAAGGCTGGGCGGCTTGTAAAAGCGACAACACCAGCGAGATCGAGCTGTTTTGCTGACATAGTAGCTCCAACTCCGAGCTCGTCCAGAGTCTCGCATCCTGCCCTTGGATATCCTCCAGCAAATCCAGTCCATTCATTGGATGGTCCTCCTCATGTGCCTCGCCCAACCCATTGGAAAGCTCTTGCTCGTTCCGTCCCTCGCCGTAACGATACATCTGGCTCCGAGATTGAGAGCGTTTGTAGATGTCCTTTGACGGTGAGATGCGTGGCACCGATGAGTTGTGTTTGTGGAAGCCATTGGTCGCGCCTGCAGGGCTTGTGCGAGACTGCACGCCATTAGGTGTTTCTGCGTCGTTCGCAAGCAGCGTTTCCTGCAAAGCTTTGAAGGAGACGCTCTCCGCGGCTTGGTACACCTGGATGGACATCGGAGGGGGCAGGTCGGGAGATTGGCTAGCTATTGCGCTGTCCATCTGTCGTCGCAGAGAGCTAGTCCATTCGTGGCGGATAACGGGATCATCGACGCTGAACATGTACTTCCTCTTGCGGCCGACGTTGTCAAGGAACGCAACCTGGAAAGTATTTCGCATGAATGCACGCTCGACGGCCACGGTCGTGCTCAGAGGCAAGCCAGAATAGTTTGGAGCGTTCGATCCCGAGCAACCGATTACCATCGTCTTATGGCCCAGACCGGTACCAGTGATACGGAACGAAGCTTCAGCAGACTTCGCAAACGATAATACAGGGGGGTCGAAGGTAAGATCCTGACCGTGAAGTTGGATGCTAAGGTGAGGGTCGGCTTGAGGGATTTTGATAATGACAGGTTCCGATTGCCGTCGGTATGTGATGCATGAGGGGATGGCGCGTTTGAATGAGATTGGCTGGGGGGCTCTACCATTCGTAGGATTGCGAGCTTGACAGAGTTTCTCTTGGCGTACTGAGGCGTATATCTTCTCCAGGACGTTGTCCGGGACGAGTCCACGAGGATCATGACGCCGGAATGCGTCTGTGAAATCCCGCGAGTTGATGAAATGCCTCGAGTATCCCGAAGCACCGTTCTCTTGTGCGATAGCAGAATGTAAAGCCTCGTTCAAGCGCACTATGGCTCGAACCAAACGCATCGCAAGGTCCCTATGGTAGGTGACGATGCCGGCGTTCGCCTCGTACCACCTGCCCGCGAAGGTATCCAAGAATGTCTCCAGGGTATTCGCATGACTGGGTCCTGAAGGGATGTGTAAAGAAAGCAAGAAGATACGAAGAGCAACGTCGATATCCATGCCCGTGAAGCCGAATGCGTCTATGTAAGCCTTTAACGCCGGCCGCGAGCTTCTTCTCCCAAGATACTCCCCCAGCTTCGATCTATTCAATTCAGGAAGCTGAACCAAAAGGCGACCCAAAGCAATGTAGCCTTTTGGCGTCTGCAGATCAATTATCCTCGACACTGCGATGTCAGGATCCACCATGAACTCCTCGATAAATCTAAGAATAAAATCCGGACGCTGAGAAACGAGCGCGCTTGTAATACGAGTGGGGTCCTCCTCGCGATCCACATTGAGACGGATATCTTTTAGATGAACGACGTTTTTAACCAAGAACTTGCGGTCTGGTGGATAGGGTCGAGCGCTGTCGAGAAGAGAGTTGCGGTCGGGTAACATAGGTTTGGCGATGATGAGCATGTCGCTGAAAAGGAATAGGAAGCGGTCTTTGACGGTGTCGCAATCGGCGACTTGAAGCATTGGATAAGAAAGCATGAGCTTCCTTGGTGGTGCCTTCAATGCCGAGCCCCATATACGATTCAGTTCGTCGGCCTGTAAGACGTGGTCGAGGCGCTCCAGGATGTCAGCAACCCTCGTCGACTCCCGGTTCATGAGTGCAGCAGAGTAAAGAGAGGCCATGGATGAACGCGAGACCGCAGAAGAACCGTCGACAGAGCCGTCATCATCTGCGGACGATAGGGGATCAGGAGTTGTAGAGGAGACTGGATCTCGCGAAGAAAGAGGTACGGAGGTGTGTCTCGACTCTCGAGATTCAACCAAGTCACCTTCGAGGCTAGGCATGACCCTTGGTGATCGAGGTGTGGGCTGAGCGATATTGTAAGCCATCACTGGGTCGTCTGGAGAGGACTCTTGAATGTCGTCATTCCTCATAATGGGACGACCTCTAACGGTGCTATTGCTGTTGAGAGTAGGAGCTCTCGACTTCTTCGATGAGTTGTCCACATCTTCCCAATCGCTAATCTCACCCCTCCCGCTCTGAATCAAGTCGGATAATGACGGCTTCTTCGAAGTGTCAGGTGCGCGAGGTTCGGAGACAGCGCTAGGCGACTTGCTCGAGAATACCCTCGCACTAAGCCACTTCTTCACTCCCTCCCTTGTGAAAGGCAGTCCACTCGAAGTCGACGGCTGGACCTGCGGTGCCTTCGGAATACTGAAGTAATCCGTTTGGGAGCTGACCGACGGATTCAGTTTCATTTGAGGTGAAATGCCCTGGAACTTGGCGAGCAGTTGGCTGTCTGACGCCTGATGGGATATCCTTCTCTCTCGGACATCGTTGAACTGGCTCGATGCCGAGGAATTCGCGCTGACTGGAACCTTCTCGCCATTCATTGTACTCTGCGAAAGCACGATGTCCGGGGAAGACACGCTCATGCCCCTGCTTCGTTCCTCTTGCAGTTTCACCATGCCCGGGAAAGGGAACAACTTTGGATTGATGTATTTCGCAGCGTCGGAGTCAGAAGGCGGCGGGATTGGCGAAACGCCGCTGCGAGGGGGAGGAGCTGAGAGAGCTAACATAGATACTGAACCTGCTGGTGAAATGGACGACGCGGTTGTCTGTATCACAGGCTGTTGATGTTGCGGCGTCTGCTGCTGCCATGCAAATGACCCGGATACAGCGGACCCGCTGCCTTCACCTCTCGATTCTCGTTTCCCGCTGTTCAGAGACGCCGCACTCTCCCGACTGGACTCAGTGTTGTCCTTCTTCGCGATACTATTCGACCGTGAACGTCTTCCCAAGCTTGACCCGCTTCGTGCAAACGTGCTTTTGACTTTACTCCATGCACTCGTATTGGTGCTGTCTGCAGACCGCTTCGACGAGAGCCCGGGGGCTTCCGGAACCCCGCTCTGCGGACGATCATCCCAATTTCGCAGAGAATCGGCTTGCGAGTGAGTGCGATCCATCGAGCGCGAAGGGGTATCCGCTCGATTAATCGACGTTCCAGAAATGCTGGAGAAGTTACTGACGCGCACGTTCGTGTTCATGGTCGCGGTGGAAGTCGTGGAATGCTGGGAGAGCTGGTGTTCTGAGGCAGTCGCATAAGACGGTGTAACATCAGGCGATGTCTCTACTTCAACGATTAGCTCCTGGGACTGTGAAGAGTCTCTAGGAGAAGTTTGAGGATGGTCATCAACAGGAGAAAGTGGTTCTTCTGCGTCGTCTTTGACCTCCTCTTCCTCTTCATCGTCATCGTACACGGGAATTCGGGCAACGGGTTCTAATGAGAAATAATGTAAGTATTCGCTGGCGACGATCAATAGACGAAATTTGGGAACAAACCAGAATCGATCCAGCTTGTAACATCTCGTTGCTCTGGAGCAGCCAGACGAACCTCCGGAACTATTTTTGTGTTATCAGATAAGATTGCATCTGATGGACAACAGTGTGATACTAACCTAGTTCAGCGACCCAACTGATCTCTCGGTCTTCCTCCATCCGTGGAGGGTCCTCTTGAACCACTAGAATTCAAAGACATGATTTTTCTGGTCAAAGCGAGCGGCAAAGGCAGTACTTACTTGAGTCAATCCAGCTTGCTTCTCTGTCCGCAAAGTGAGAACCTGAAGAATCGGGATACAGGACATGTTCCTCGTCGTCATCACGCGTCCTCATATTTTCCCGGATAGGCGTACCAAATGGACTTTTAGGAAATATATCTTGACGGAAGGGGGAACGCTGCTCCGGGTCTGGCATGAAGAGAGGGACATTCAACCCGTTAGCGCCCCCGGAGTCGGTAGAGGTCGACATCATGGATGGTGCATCAGACGTATGATGGTGACGGGCAAAAGGAGCGGAAGGAGGCAGGAAGCTCAAGTGCTGCTGAACGGGTGTTTGGCTTGCAGATGGCGGTAATGCGTTCGCTGTCGAGCGTGCTGAGCGAGGAGGCGTCAGGTGCATAGGCATCTCGTCCTCTTCTTCAACTACGACACCACGACGGGTGAGTGAAGCATCGAAGGGGTAATGTGGTTCTTCCTGGACTCGCGGCGGCTCAGGCTCAGGCGTTCGCCGTAATGGTGTTTGCGAGCGCAAGTCGGGAGTGAATGTACGAAGTTGCGGAGTGAAGGTGAGGAGGTCGGGGGTTTGCACATTTCGATCGGGCGTAGCTAAGCGCTTCCGTTGCATCTCCAGTGGGATGCTTGGCGTTCGAATGGGGAGGATTTGAGGAAGTGTGGAGGAAGGAGACTGATCGAAGTTCACATTGATGAGGAGCTCTTCGGGGGCGGGAGTAAACGAGGGTGAAATCGCAATACTTGACGCAGACGCGGACAGTCCTTCTCGATCGTCTACAAGGACCGAAGTCGTGCTTTTCCTGCGAGAACGCCGTCGTCGAGACTTCGAGGGAGCAGACGTTGACGGTGCGCCCTCCTCGCCCGAGGTAATCTCGCCATCTGCTCCGCCTCTCCTCCCTCCCAAGCGTTTGAGAAGCTGCTGTCGGGCTGCGACGCGTTCTTCGCCTGCAACGGTGTTGTTCCTCGCAAGCATAGACCCGCCAGGTCCACCCAAAACCTGATTCATATCTGTCTGTGCAACTCCTGCGTTCTCTGGTGCACCCGTTTCGCCCGTGAGTTTGCGCATGGCCATCAGACGAGCGGCTGCGCTGTTTGAGCGAAAGAGACCTTGTAAATGACGTGTCTGCAATGCCTGAAGAGAAGGCAGGCCTGTCGGTGTTACCCCAGCGACTGGTGAACCACCGAAACCAAATGGCGAGAGAGGCGAAAGCATAGGTTGTCCAAGACCCATTTGAAGTTGCATGAAATATGGCTGGGCAGCGGCGGAGGGCGATGGAGCGGGGTGCATGCCTTGTGGTTGTTCGTCCTCCTGGTCGGCGAGTGATGCTGCAGCCTTCATCTTCAATCGGAGGTCTTTCGAGCCTCGAGATCGCGAGCGTGAGCGTGAACGTCGTTTGGCGGGGGCGTTCGTTTGACCGACAGTCGAATCTGTCGCTGCTGCAGATGAAAGTTCGTCTTTCGACGACGCCTGCTCACCTTCGCCTTCACCACTCGCATAACCATTCCCCTCTCCATCCTCTGGCGTAGCTTCTGTAGGCTGCTCGTCGCCGTCTTTCTTCCCTTCCTCTTGACCAGGTTCTCCTTCGCTCACGCCGCCCGCTTCGCCGTGCATCGGAGGCCTTCGTCCATCCTTCATCCGTGGTAGAGAAGCAGCGCGACGAAGCTTCGCAACCGCGTTTGCACGCTGCTCCGCGACGGCTGCAGCATCTGTATCCATGGAAGTAAGAGCGAAAAATCGTCCGGCGCAATCAAGTCGCGTTCATGGGAGATGTTGAATGAAGGTCGGCAACCTGCAGAGGGAAATGAACCCGACAACGATGCCCTGGCTGTGTTCGCTTTGTTCTCGATAGATGACCTTTGAGCGTACGACGGAGCGACGGAGAATGCTTCGAGAGTTGAATCTCTGGTGAACGTGCCGACGACGAGGAGTGAAAGAGAGAGAACAGAAATTTTATGAGGAGGGCACGGGGAGGTGGTGGTTCGCCTTGAGGACAAGATGCGGTCGCCGCGTGTTTCGTGCCCTGCCATCTCAAATTTTCATCCTCGTCTCAAATTTCTCTCAAAATGATGACAGGTGCCCCTCGAAATTATCAAAGCTACGACGAATTCATCAATATGGGTTTTTCCAATCTGTCAAGATAGCTGGAACCTGATCTTGAGGATTTCAAGCTGAAGGGGCGCGCACAGTAATCGAGACCTCAGGCCGCAGTGTCCGTTGTGCTTCATCTTCAACAGATCTCAACCAGACGAATAGAGATATATCTCTGGACCTTGTCTAAGGGCCATTGTAAGGTGCGTCATGCTCACTTATATTCAAAAGTAGGGCTAAACAACGGCGTATCCTGACATATCTGACTCGGATAGTTTCAACGTTGAAATGTCTGACACGATTGACTCGAAGTCGAGAGCAATGTTCGGATAGATTATGTGGTCTATCAACGAGAAACTTCATTTGATTGTGTTGGCGAGGATGCTGTACGTGTATTCAACCATGACGAACCACAAATATCTGACATTTTACATACATCGAAGCCCAAGTGACTGAACTCCTCCAAACGTCTTTTTTTGAGATCATTCGAACTCCGAGTCCATCCTTTCAACTTCGAATCTTTCGTCGACTCTCTGTCTGGAACGGACGGGAATATGCAATTGATGGCGACTGCTGCTCGCGAAGTTTCGTGGATAATCCTCCATCTCAAGTTCGTCTTTGGAGTCGTTATCGCTTGAATATTCTTCGAACTCTCGTTCAGCTTGACGAATCTCTTCGCCATTGAACGTAACATCATTCCCCGAATTATCAACGCGCTCCGTCCCCTGGATGATCTGGTCTAGGAATGCAATCAATCATTTTAACAATATTTCTCAGAGAACCTGCACCAACCTTCGTCATCGTTCACAATGACCAGCCAAAGGACTTTCTCGTTCGCCCTTTTCTCCAACATTTCTTCCTTTTGGACTTTCTTGCTGACCTGATTATGCTTTCCCTTCCCTAACTTTTTGATGACTTTCAGGTCCTTCTTCGTGAGCTCTCGCGAAACAGGAACACCCGCCAAAAGCTGCCTTCGCGCAGCGGCATCCTCGGCTTTCTTCGTCAGGTTCTTCCGCCTACGGTGGACCGCGTAATTGGACACCTTTTTCATGAGGCTAGAGGGTGGACCAGGCGGGGGGACATCAAACGAGATGGGGGACATATATCCGTCATACGGCGCCAGTCGTCGCGCCAACGGGTCTGCGATACGAGGGTCCAATGTCTTGTAGCCCGGAGGTGGGGGCGGCGGAATCCACCAACCAATTGTCTCCATGTGCACGTAGTCCCTGAACCTCTGCAATTTCGAAGGACGGGCTTCGTCCCACGGAATCTTGATCAGCGCACGCATCGCTGGCGACTTGCAGATACGAGCGCGCAGGCCTGCGGGGGCGAAGATGCGCTCATTCGCGGCACGCATGTAGCGGTCAGCGAGGGACTTCGACAGGATGCGGATACCAATCTGGGCCCCCGCTTGGATGCCCCCGCCTACGAGGGCGACTATCTCGTTGGGCCTGCTCGTGTCGTCAGCGTCTGAATTGAAGATTTTGGTGCGCTTGAACGTACACGAAGCCAACGGCGAAACCGACTAAGTCGACGACCTGCAGCGGTGGGGATGCAATCATGGCCGTGTTCAGCCCGTCAAGGAATTCGATGAACCTCTCTTTCGAGATCCCGAAGTCTGCAAGTCCGGGCGGGTACGCCCTCGCGAACGGCATGTCGAAGCCATTCTCCATCTGAGGCAGACAAATTGGCCGTTCGATTCTTCCTCGCCTCGCCTCGTACAAGTTTCCGTTGAGAAAGGCGTTGATGAGGTCGTTAGCGTCTTGCTCCGCCTCGGCTGGATGGGACGCATAGTATGCGGGTGGTGGTTGGTTGAACTGCGTGGTAGAAGAGTTCTGAGACCAGCTCATGTTAATGACTCTGGGATTGGTGCTGGTGAGTGCTCTCTCCAAGGTCTTTTAAACAACGACATATATCCAAACATTGAATCCGAGCGCTGGGGCGTGTTCGCAGCACCTCAGGCTACGGCGGGTGTCGATTCTAAATTAGCCGGCGCATTGATGCTCGTCCGAGTCGCCCTCTCCTCGAAGTCAATTTCATTGTTGCTGCTGCGCTGCAAGTTTCAACATGTAGATTCAGTACTCTGGAAAGCAAGGTAAGCTTCACTAGGGCGTTGATCACAGGATTCATCGCTTCCGAACATAGCTCTGCAGCACCTTGGGTCTCGCTAATCAATACACACCGACACCTGGTTGGATCCTCATGATGGGCGGGAGATACAAGCGAGCGGTCATCACCGACTAGCACAGCCAAAGCTGCGTTGCTTCGTCGTTTCGAGGAATTGAATTTCCCTCACTGCGGGGTGCGCAGGCTATCACAGGGAAAGTGCACCGTACGTCTCGTTCGCCCCATTTCCATGGCATTGAAACCAGAACTCTTCGCACCTACTTACTAGCTCTAGTATAGAAGGTATCTCCGAAGCCTCCGATTTACTTAAAAAATTCTGGTACAGGTGACAGATCTCTTTTGATTACCACAGTCTGTGAGTGCAGCGCTCAAGTTAGAAATTAACTCGGCTAAAATGTTGCTAGCTAGTGACGAGGAACTGACTGGGTTTTCGAGAGGACGGCCCGCCCTCGGTCCGTACTATCCAAGCCACACTTTTCTTTTCAACCGGCACCTTGTCCTCCAACTTCCAACGTCTTCTGGGACCCCCAGTACGCCGGGTTGTTCTCGATTAAACAGGCTTGAATCGACGAATTTTATATAGCAGAAAAAAAGAGCCATATATTGGAGTTCACCGTCAGGAAGTACTCTGGTTGTACAGGACAGACCTCGGGCGTATTGTTCATTTGTAATCAAGACAAGAAAGTATACTCCTCGGGACGCTTTGGACATTCAGAATGTTTCTGCTTTGGTAGAAACACTGCTCTTAACGTCGCTGTATTCTCCATCCTCAACCGAGGACGACGAAGAGTCGTCATTCTCAGCAAGCTCCTCTTCAAATTCCCTCTGCGCCTGCTCAATCTCAGCCTCATTGAAGACCACTTCGTCTCTTGCGTCGTCGACCCGCTCCGTACCCTGGATGAGGTGGTCTAGAACTTAAGGTCAGCAATATGTTTCCGAGCCGCTATTCTAAACTGACCTTCGTCTTCATTGACAATGACCAGCCAAAGTATGTTCTCGTTCGCCCTTGCCTCCCTCCGATCGTCCTTGTAAACCTTCCGGCCAATCTTATGTCCCTTCCCTTTTGCGATCTTCTTCAAAACCTTCTTATCCTTCCTGGTCAGTTCTCGAGAAAGGGGAACGCCGGCCAAGATCTGCCTGCGTGCATTGGCATTCTCAGCTCTTTTCGTCAAGCTATTCCTCCTGAAGTTGACCGCAAAGTCTGACAACTTGTTCACGACATTGGGAGACGACCTGGGCGGTGGGACGTCGCGCGTCATGGGAAGATAGTATCCTTCGTACGGCGCCAAGCGACGCATCAATGGATCTGAAATGCGCGGGTCAACGGGAACGTGTCCGGGAGGCGGGGACGGTGGCATCCACAGGCCGACGGTGCTCATGTATTCGGCCAGTTTCTTCAGCTTTGACGGAGGGGGCGCCTCTACCCAGGGTACCTTTGCGAGCGCACGCATTGCTGGTGACTTACATATGCGCACGCGCAGGCCAGCAGGGGCGAAGATGCGCTCATTCGCGGCACGCATGAACCGGTCGGTGAGGGTCTTCGCGATGACGCGGATCCCGATTTGTGCTCCTGCTTGCAGGCCCAGACCGATGAGGAAGAATGTCTCATGGGGACTACTCGTACTGTTAGATGGAGATCACGGATAATTGAGAGTTGGACGTACACGAAGCCAATGACGAGGCCCGCGAAATCGACGACTTGTAGCGGGGGCGACGCGATCATCGCTGTGTTGAGGCCATCTATAAAATCCAGGAAGACCTCTTGCGAGATACCAAGTTCCGCGAGACCCGGTGGGTACGCTCTGGCGAATGGCATGTCGAACCCGACCTCCATCTGTGGGATGCAGACGGGGTGCGCAATCGTGCCTCGCCTCACGACCGTAAGGTTTTCATTGAGATAAGAATGGATAAGTGCGTTGGCGTCGCGTTCAGCTTCAGCTGGATGGGTCGCATAGTACGCTGGTAGATTTTCCCCGGCATCTGGCACTTGGGAGTCGGAGAGAGGTGTACTCATCGTGCTTGTCAGGTTTCAACAAGAGAGAAAAATATGTTAAGGATATGTTGGTACGTGCTTTCTCCCTCGACCTTTTATCCTTCACTGACAAGAATGCGCAACGTTCTTTCATTGGAGTTCTATCGTAGATTTTGCTACGACTATCATAACGCCGGGTTTCCCATAGGTCGTCTGTCGTTCTTGAACGCGCTGCCGATACTGCGCCGCGGTTGATCTTTACAAGCGCGCCTGCCGTGTACAAGAAAAACGGACGGCAACAAACGTGTGTCGAGTCGCATCGACGAAGCTGTTGCTCGAGGAATATGCGAATTACAAACATAGGTCAGTTGTACCAGCGCCCGACAATAATAGACCTCGTCTAGTCCTCCTTGAGGTCGCTCCGCACTTACGACATTTAATTTGATACCTGTAGGTCGGAAATTACTGAAGCCGACGTTATCAGTGCTCTTGCGCTGGGTGTAGAAGATCGCTGCGGTTTGTCTATAGGTTGCGTTGCTTTGATCAACCGGTCGATTTTTCCCTTCGGCATGGGATCGAAGATCGCTCGCCAATCTCTCTCAAGATCAATGCCTAGTCGACGGATCTTGCGTTGCAAATTTCGACACAGACATTTCGGCATGCCATGCACCCATGGAAACACAATGTAAATGTATCGAGCATTTGTTTTATATCGTTTTCACTCCAAGCTCTTACTAATCGCTAACAAGAAAGTTTCACTTTGTAATGGACTCGCGGGATTTCGTCCAGTGAAGTGAGAGTGGAGATACGCGTCGCGACTTGAGCATGGGCATCGAAATTTCTATCGAGCATCGTTACACTACTTCATACATTCATAATAAATAGTACACATTAGGGTATGATACAAACTCGACCGCGGCGGTCATACGGATTGACTCGACTCGTAAGTAATGGCAAGCCTCGAATGTAGAGATACCTATCCGATATCTTACCCGGCTTGGAAACACGGCGCGCGAGCCCCGATGAAATCGCTGCCAGAAGATTCCGTCCAAAAGGTATGTTGCTCAATCGGACTCTTCCGTTCACTTTTCTGAGTATTTCATGTTAGTTGGATCCTCCTCACACTCTTTCCGTGCTTTTTCGATCTCCTCAACAGTGAAGACGACCTCGTCTTTCGAATCATCGACGCGCTCCGACCCTTGGATGATACGATCTACATATGATTGTCAATAAAAACCTCGAAGAAGGATTGCCTGAATAATAGGGTCTTACCGTCCTCTTCATTGATGATGACAAGCCAGAGGATCTTCTCGTTGCTTTTGCTCTCCCTCTTATCCCCTTTAGCGACCGCCTTCCGTACCTCTTCCTCCTTTCCATTCGCAAGCTTCTTCATGATCCTCTTGTCTGACCTCGTCGGCTTGCGCGTCACCGGGATACCCGCCAACAGCTGTCGACGAACAGTAGCGTTCTCCGCTTTCTTCGTGATTTCATTCCTCCGGCGGTTGACGGCGAAGTCGGACATCTTCACGATAATGTTCTTGGGCGGAGCAGGGGGTGGGACGTCGAATGTGATCGGGAGGGAATAATCTTCGTATGGCTTCATTCTGCGCGTTAGTGAGCCTGATACCGTAGAGTCGACAATCGGGGGCTTGGCTCTGATTAAGGGCCCACCTCTACTAAGAGCTGGCATCGGAGGGGGTTTCGCCTTGCAGCCCACCATGCGCTTTACGAAACATGGCCGACCAGGAGCAACGACCCAAGGGACTCTAGCGAGTGCGCGCATCGCTGGTGTTTTGCAGAGGCGAGCACGAAGGCCTGCAGGTGCGAAGATGCGCTCGTTGGATTCTCGCATGTGACGGTCGGTGAGCGTCTTCGCGACGACGTGGATCGCAATCTGCGCGCTCACTTGGATGACGCCGCTCGCGATGGCGCAGACGTCTACGGGTCTGCGAACACGTCACGTCAGTTGCTTCGTACCTTGGAAAGTTTTTGCTACGAAAGTGGGACGTACACGAAACCGATGACGACCCCAATGAGCCCGACGACCTGCAGCGGTGGAGACGCGATCATGGCGGCGTTTAAACCGTCAATAAATTTGAGAAAGACGTCTTGCGAGATACCCCGATCTGCAAGGGCTGGCGCGTACGCTCTCGGGAATGGCATGTCAAACCCCCTCTCCATCTGCGGTAGGCAGACAGGTCGTTTGATCCTTTCCTTTTCTCTCCTCGAAACTGCCAGTGTAAGTGGATATCCGAAAGACCCTGAGCCGTCTTGGCGAGTTGAGATGTGCGATAATTGGTTGTCGTCATCCTCCTCGAGTTTTGCTTCCGTCGACTCGGGAAGTGAAAGATAGTACGATGGCGGCGGTTGACTGAACCATGGGTTGATGCCGGCGTCTTCGATGGACGTGCTCATTGTCGACTTGAAAGAGGGGGATCCAAGGGCGCACATTCCCTCTTCCTCCTCTCCACCTTTATCAACTCGCGTTCGCCGAAATGAAATATCAAACCGTTCCGTCTTCGTCGTCATAATGGGTTTCACGCATTCAAACGTCCCTTCGTCGCTCTTGATGTTGGCTGCGCCGCAGCCGACAAGTAGGTAGGAACTCAAGAAGTGCACCGCTGTCCATGCGCTCTGTAGGGTCAAAATGCGGAGGAAAGGCAACGTGCGAGTGTCAATCTATAGATTCAGGCGGCTCCGCAAACTTACGATGCTGATTGACGATGCTGATTGGATTGATGCAGTCAATGTATGTGCCTGGCATATACGAAGCGCAGCTCTCAAAAGCGCTCGCTGCATGGAATAGGGAACTCTGTTTCCCCACTTCAAAGAGTGACGATTAGGGAAATTACGAGTGTGATAGACGAAGGGCTTGGACGTTTGGTGGCGGTGGCAGAAGGTAGAAGTTTCGAAGATTGGTATCGAGAAGACGTCGACTTTTTAACATTTGTGTCCTCGTCGTGTATTTGATCCATTGAAATTATATGTGGTTGTTCTCAAGTCTGAGATACCGACTTACTGCAATTTCACACTTTGAAGCATGACTTAATTCTGCCACGAGCCTGGTTCATTAATTAACGAGAGAGATGACGCACCTGCTCTCTCAAAGTCCCGTCGCATGAATAACTGTGAGTCTTCGTTACCATTGACGATGTTCCCAGCGAGGGCCTAGGTGTGAATTCGTCAAATACAAAGGCGAGACTCAAACGGAACTAGTCATAAAACAGGTTTTGTGAGAGTGGGTTCGGCATCAAGTTAGTTATCTCACCAGAATCTCTCATTCTGGGCAAATTAAGGAGCATCTAGTTCTGGAGCTCTGTTGAGGCAACTTGAGGGATTCCAGGTATTTTTGGGACTGTTCTTATTCCGAAGGAAAATATAAAGCTTTCGGCGTATTTCGAGCAGAACGTAACACGCGGCGTCGGACGACTGTGGAGCCGTGTTCAATCACGCAGACGTCCCGACGTTGAGAACGTCATCGGATGACCCGTAGGTTCGATAAGCATCGAATAGAAGGCCTTCGCTTGATGTCCGTCATCGTAAATCACGGCATACGATGTGAAAAATGTTGCAAGAATATCTCGTCCATAAATTGTAGCTTGGCGCAGGCCATGTGAATCGACGACGTCGGCAATCTGGGAGGCCTTCTTCGATATTTCTATTCGAGTTCTCGGGCGGTGGATCTACCTTGAAAGGATGTGAGAGCATCATGGACTTGGGATACGGACGCAGTTAGAAGTTTTCGGCAGAGGCCGATGCTCACGTTTATTCTTGTTGTTTTCGCCGCAATTTTCGATACAAATACTTTATCCTTCCTTCACTAACGCTTGAAGATCTAGAGCGAACAGCATTAGGCGGTGAGCACTCAGTTGTAGTGAAGGAAACCTGACGACGTGACTTCAGATTGACTTCGAGCCGGACGCAATCTCTTTCAGGATTGGACGTATAAAGACCATTCCCCGCATCACCAACCACTCGGATCCAACTTTCTTGTCCATGAATGCGCACGATCAACTTCTTGGACCGGTTTCGTCTTCTCATGACACAAGTTCCTAAGAAAAACGAGCTTCGGTGGTTACAAAAGCCTTGCAGTGTTTCCCAGCTGATCGCCAATGTTGATTGTTTTTGGACTTGAGAAGTCGGTCTGTACCCGGTCGCCTCAAAAATGTCGAAAAGAGATGAATGGGCGGTTTGCACCACCGCCCCTCTCTTTTTCCCCTCGTTGAACGTTCCTCGACGCTGACCTATCCTCCTCCCTGCGGGCTCCCCCAGCTTCGCGCCGACGGACGGTGCAAAGAGATGGACTTGGATATGGAGCAGATCGAGCACGCTCGCGTGAGCAGCGGGATTTACCACGACGCTGACCTACGGAACTTGTCGAACGCGTCTCTCGTCGGTGAGAAACTTCGTCAAACATTTCTTGTCCTCTGCGGAGACATACGCATGGACATTCACTCGACGACTCGTGCTTCCAAGGACGCGTTCGGACGTGTCTTTCGTTTCTCGAGGCGTAACGTGTCCTTGCTGCTCCCGTTTTTTCTACGACCACGGAAGGAACTCTCGCTGACAGTTAATTTGCGCTAAGGAGACGCTGCTCCTCCCGGGCTGGGTGAAGCTGGTGCTGCCGAAGAGATTCCTGCCGGAGGAAACCAGGAAGGACCTTTCGGAGATGAGCACGCGGTAGCTACCGCACCCAAAAGCACGGAAGGCGATGTGCCAACAACAACGGGAGAGGCGACGGTGGTCACCGAACCAGGCCGACGGGTACCCTTTTATCGTAAGCCTGGGTGGTGGAAGACGCGTAAGGCAATTGCACTCTGGATTGGCGCTGCGATCGGCATCGCAATCTTGTTCATCGTTCTCTTTCCGGTCGTACGAGCGATTGCGCAACATGTCGTCAATGTGTCCGTATTGAATATTAACGAGGCCGCCATCGGTAGCCCGACGAATACGACGTAAGTGTGTCATTGCATGTCTGTGTTGGAAGTGGCCTGATCGACCTGGATGCCGAAGATTTAACCTGACAATAATGGGCGTGGTGAGTTTTGTACCAAAAAGATATAAATGATCGATGTGCATTAATATCGTCGTAGGTTACGCACGCTGGGATATTTTCTTCGAAGATCACATTTACGGAGCCTGTCAACGTAAGTATATCACCCTAGGGACTCGACTTCAGAAAAGCTTGAATGCAAACGCACTGTCAGGTATCATGGACGAATGGGACGAACGACATCCCACTCGGAAGCATCACCTTATCGCCCATCCAAACGTCCGGTTCATCGAAACGTGCAACAATCAACCAAAGTACGATCTTCAATATCGTTGATGAAGCCGCCTTTGGCCAGTTCACCGCGGCGTTAATAACGCAGCCAAATTTCACCTGGCACCTTCAATCGAACAACTTGCGCGTCAATGCGTTGAAATTCCCTGTTGCGAAGGGAATTAAATTCGACAAGAAAGTGACGCTGAATGGGATAAACAACTTCGATGGCAATGTTGTGTTGAAGCAGTTCCAGGTGCGTTCGGTTGCTTGCAAGCATCATGATGTTATTCATCCGATTTTCCTAAGCTTCCAAGTGATGACCCAGCTGGAGGGATTAACTTCCTAGCTGATACGCAACTGAATAATACAAGGTGACTTCAATGTAAACGAGGCAATTTCACAATCTCTTACCGATTTACAGCCCCTTCAAAGTTGACCTCGGAACTATAGTGCTCAATCTCTTCTATCAGAATGTCTTCCTAGGTGCTGGGACGGGCCCGAATAGTCAGATTGTCAGTCATCCCATAGCCATATACGAACGTGATTTGAATACCGTTTACAGCAACCTGGACTGGTTGACATCACGCTCCAAGGACAACTAATTCCACAGAACTCTTCGTCCGACTTGGCCCAAGTTTCGACCCTCTTCACTGCGTATCTGAACGGAGATACATCCCCCGTCGTCGCCGTTGGCCAGAGTGCACTTCAGTCAGATGGATCCGCTATTTCATGGCTCTCGGAAGGTATCCAAGCGCTCCGCCTAAATGTGCCCTTGAAGAATCCAGATTCAGACGGCCCCATCAATCCGATAAAGAGCATAAATATCGGTAACATTGAACTGGCGTTTGATGAAGAGACTCCTTGGGCGCCGATCGCGAATAGCGACACCGTCCAAGCGAGGTTGCAATTGCCTTTCGGATTCGGCCTTTCGATCGGGGAGATTATGAACGAGTTTAACATCTCGCAGAATACGAGCACAGTTGCAGGATTGAGTACGGTGCGTCTTGAACACCTTCTTCTAGAGAACTAATGTTCAAGGGATTCGGAACTGTAGCCGTTGGGGATGTCGAGCTCGTCTATCTCCGTCATAAATTCCACGGATACGGAGGGGACGATAAACATAACCATCGCGAATACGCCGTTAGAGGTGCCCTCTGATAGTCAACCTGCCTTCGCGCAGTTCAGTGAGTGATGGAAGTAAGAGAGAAAGAGCGAAAATGCTAACGCGTTGGCAGACACGGAGTTGACCGACCTGGCGTAAGCGTTTCCCACGCCTTCTGATCCCGACGCTGATTCGCTGGCAGCTCAACAGAGTTTCGTCTCATCGGCCATGCCAGAGCGATTGCGAACCTCAGCATTGGACAACTTACGCTCGATCCTATTAATTTCAACGTAACGTCGAGCTTGGATGGACTGAGTGGCCTGCAGAATGACACAATCATTTCGAGCGTGGATGTCGTCGGTGGAACGGAGGAGGCGATTTTACTTGCGATCAACGGTCAGTTCTGCTTTGAAAAGTTAAAGGAAGGAGAGTCTGAACTCTGTTGTTTAGTTTCCATATTCAATCCATCGAACTTGATTTTACATACGGGAGATCTAGGTGAGTAAACGACTTCGTTTGTCGTGATGCTTTCCAACTTACTGAACGACGAATAGCTCTGCAACTCTTCAGGGATGATGCGCTTATTGGAACCACTTTGTTGCCAAATTTGTCTCTCGCTATGGGAAACAATTCGGTAACGGCTCAAGGATTCTTCCAAGCGAATAATAATGCCCAAGGTCAAGCAACTCTCAATGACTTCGTCGGAAAGCGAGGTTCGTGTGACGCCAGTTTTTTTATCGACATCCTGACATTTGAACTAGATGTGGAATTGGGAATCGTTGGTTTCAACGGAAGCACAAATATATCATCATTGGTGCAGGCGTTCCAGACTTTGAATCTTGCTGCTGTACTTCCCGCACTGAAGACTGATCTACTTGGAAGCGCCTCACTCGAAGGTATTCTACTCATTTCTTCCTGGGTGTGATCGAAACACTCTGACGAAATTGCGCTGAAGTACTCCCGACAACTGGACACAGCGATAATATGTCTCACGTTACAGTCTCCTTGATGAACCCGTTCTCTGCTGCATTACAGATTACGGAGATCACGTCTTCTGTCACATCGCATGGGATTGAACTCGGCTCTATTCAGCAAAATGTACTATTTCCGGCGGCAGCGAAATCGACTACAACGAGCCCAGCGTTGAATTTGAATATGAACCTCGACCCGCCGTCTATATTCTCCGTTACCCGTGCACTGGCGGTAGACGCTGGGTTGGATACTGCCCAGCTAGACGAGATCGTAGCTCTGGGAGGGTATCAGTTCTTACCCACGACGAACGCCGACACCCCTCCATCGAATTCGTCCTCAAAGAGAAATGTCGGGAAATTTGGGAAGAGAGCAAATTTATTTACGGGCTTCAATCTTCCTAGCTTCGTGGACGCCGCTTTCAAAGAACTTCGATCGGATGTCAACTTATCGTCAACAGTGACTATTGGTGCGTTGAATATAGTTTTGAATGTGATAGTCGAAACGCTCACGAAAACGTAGGCGAGTACACCACGAGTCTGCAGTACACGCAAGCTTCTGTGCCGGTCTTAACCGATAGCTCTCTCAATATGCTGTTGCCAGTGCTCGCGCAGCCAATCGTTCAAAGAATCGTGACCGGTTCGAATCTGGGGATATCTACTGTCGTTATCTCCAACCCTCAGCAGACGTCTTTCAGCACAAAGTTGTCTGGGAACATCACCAACGCTGGCCCTTGTAAGCTCGCGCTTCGTCGAGTAATACTCTACGACTCAAAAGATGTCTCTCTCAGTTGACGCTCTGATTACGTTCAATTCTGGACTGACGATCTCTTGGTCTGGGAGCCCACTTGGGACAATCAAGATGCCTCCGGTCAATCTTACGGGCGATATTGGTGCCCAGTTGGACCTCACTGCGGACTTCGAAGTAGCGGACGTTTCTCACCTGACGGACTTTACAAAGACGCTTCTTACGGAAGAGTCGTTTGAATGGGAGATTTCTGGAGAAAATTTGACAGTGTCTGCAATTGGTATGAGGCTGTCCTTTCGTTTCTTCCGATTATAATTGACGGAATGGCAGGTATTGATGTTCCTGGAATCTCGCTTACGACCAAGAATGTTATCTTGAAGGGTATGAACGGACTTAAGAACGGTGTCACGATCAACTCGTTCGATCTCCCAGCAAATGATCCAGCTGGGGGGATTCACTTGACACTGAATACGACGGTCGTCAATGTAAATCTTTGTTCTCTCATTTCAAAGCGTTCTCTGACTACTTGTCGTTTGCAAATACTAGCCATCACAGGTTGGGATCGAGCTGAGCACTATCGGGTTCCAAAACTTCTTCGGATCAACGCTTCTGGGCCCCGCGGCGTCAACTGGCGAATTTACGTTGGCGCCACAGTCTTCTATCAATCTCCCACTCGTAGGGCGTCTAATACCACAGAACTCCTCGTCGGGACTCGCGGATGTTTCGACCATCTTCAACACATTTATACACGGGATGGATAGCGATGTCTCCGTACATGGTGACACAGCGGGACCAAGCGATGTAGGTTTTTACTTGTATTCACTTTTTCTCAATTTATATATGGATTCAATAGGTCACCTGGCTGAACGATGGCATTAAATCGCTGGTGATAGATACGCTGCTACCTAACCAAGGGCCCTTGAGTATCATCAAGACGATCTCATTGAATGAGTTGGAACTTCTGTTCACTCAAGATACGGCGTTCGACCCGGCTACGAGTAGTAACGATGCGACGGCCGCTTTCACAATCCCATTCGGTTTCCCCCTTGACGTGGTAGCTTTGGAACAGAATATCACCGCTGGATTCCAAGGGCAATCTTTCGCCCAGCTCAACATTCCACTAGGCCCAGCTTCGACAGACGTTGACACAAGGGTGATTCATTTGACGTTCAACAATACTCCGTTTACGGTTTTCGGAGACAAACACGATGTATTCGACCAGTTTCTCGCCTCGACGACGACGGCATCGAATCAGTCGCTTACTCTAGAGGGGGCCGCTAACACGATGGCTGAGACCGCTGTTGGCCTCTTAACTCTCACAAATATTACTTTCGACGTAGGAACATCCATTGCTGGCCTTCAAGGGCTCGATACGAGGCCTACCGTTGTTGGGAATCTAGACGTAAACCATGGTTTATCTGATTTCCTCCTTATCACTGTTACAACAACACTCTTCAATCCTAGGTTCGTTTGTTACCGTCGGTCTTTTTATTCCATCTCATTGATGCTTCATAGTAACATCACTATTGGGACGGGAGACGTCAGCTTCAATCTGGAATTTGAGTCAGTGGAATCTCCCCTGCAATCTTTTGCTCAATACTGATCCATGTTTTCTTGCGGCATTATAAAGGGATGCAACGATCGGAACAGCTCAAATTGTACGTCCATCCGAATTCTAGGGAGCACCGTCTGACGCGTAGATACGTACAGAGCAACCTCATAATCACTCCGGGCTCTGGAAACTACTCTACTGGTTGGTGATTTCATTCTTTTCAGAAAACATTTCTTATCGTTTACTCAATAAATTCTAGACGTCCATTACGCGCCTCAAGGAGCTGCTGTATCCGTCGGCGAAACTTTGCTAGAGAATTTTCTGCAAGGCGTCGACTCTAACACCACGATCGTTGGGTCGACGGATACCACACCGATCGAATCGTTGCAGCTCGCACTATCCGAGATCAAGTTGACGCCCGTGGTGATTCCGGCGATTCATCAAAATCTCATCACAGGCACGTCATTGGAGTTTCCGACAAACATAGTGCAAACGGGTATAGCATCGGTGACCTTCGTCTTGTCGAACCCATTTACAGCGAGTATCAATCTGCTGACGGTATCTACGAACGCGATGTTCCAGAACTTGACATTGGGTAGCATCAATAACGTGGACGTCTCGGGGAATCCTATTCATGCGGACGGTCATACAAATATCACGTCACCATCTCTTCCCTTCAATTTCAACTTGCAACCTGCGACTATTATAAGTCTCCTACTCCTGAGGTCACAAGAAAAGGGGGTCGATTTGGGGCCGTTGCCTGGGCTATTCCAGATTGCTATGAGTGAACCGAATTTCCAGTCATCGGTGCGTTGTATTCTTCCCCTCGGAGTAACGCATATATTCAATGAAAATAGATAAATACTTCGGTTGACACAGGCAATCCAACGTGTGTCAGGTACGAGATACGCATACGATTAGGGTGTGATTTCACCCATTGACATCCAAAATTAGTGGGAAACAATTTGACGTAGATGGCGCCATTTTGAATGCTCTGGCTGGCCTCGAAGTTCAGTTGGCGGTACAGAGCTCAGTGAAACTCGACGACTGTAAGCCATGATACTTTTTAACGATGCTTCATATATGTGATTGTCATTAACGTTAATGTGCAGTTGCAACCGACCTTGCATTTAATCAGTCAAATGTTCCTGTTGTGGTACGTAGTTAAACACTCTCTGTTTGCTAATGATATTGAACTCTCTGAAGACGGACTCCACTGCTCTTTTCCTCATCGGTGCCGTCGCTCCTCCGATTGTGCAATCCCTCGTCGATCAAGCAACCCTAACATTCACTGAGGCTAATATAACGTGAGCAACGAAATTTGATAATGCAAGTTTATGGCTTTACCAACCACGTCGGTAGTGACATCTCGAACAATGGGTTTTCTTTGGCTCTCCGAGGATCACTGCTAAATACTGGGCCTCTTGATGCTGAAATCGAGTTTCTGGAACCTGTAACGTTCGTGAATTCCCTCCGACAAATGAGAAGTAAACTGACTGCGGAAAAGTGTAAACTGGGAGGGCCAGGATATTGCAACAATTGCACTTCCACCAGGTTCGTTATTTCACTGATGAGAGCGACAAAGTATCTCACCATATTTTTAGTATGCGCCGCTGCAAACGAAGGCGTCCCAGACTACGCTCCGCAGGGAACCTTGGCCATAACGGATATGGACGCATTCACGTCTTTTGCTACATTTTTGCTTCACAACCCGAGTTTCACGTGGACTATCTCAACGAATAGCCTGCGCGTGACTGCTCTGGGTACGATCTTTGACAACGTGGTATTGACAAAGAATATCACGCTTAAGGCTTTCAACGGTTTGCCTGGGGTCACAATCAGCAACTTCCAACTTCCAAGCGATGACCCGGCTGGTGGAATTCACATAGAAACAGACTCGATGATCCCCTCTCCCTCTCGTAAGCTGGGTGATTGACTTTTGTTAGAAAATACTCTGACACAGCACAAAGAAATCGGAATCGATTTGGGCACGGTTAGCTTCAACGCGTTCTTCGACAATACGCTCGTCGGTCGTAAGTGACAGCATCTCTACCAATAAAATCATTCTCAATGCATATTACAGCGCTCTCTGGAAGCGGCCTATTCCTAACTGCGGATACCACAACAGATCTCCACTTGTCTGGTCGCATAGTTCCTCAGAGTGGATCTGATTTGGACGTGATCGGCGAATTGTTTTCAAACTTCTTGGCTGGTGAAAACCAGACGTTGAATGTGGTCGGGGAATCTGTGCAACCTTCCGGCTCAACAGGACCGATTTCGTGGCTCTCGACTGCCTTCATGTCGCTGACACTCAACGTCACTCTCCCTGGCGAGAAATTCACGGTAGGCATTCAAATATTTATTGAGGAGAAGCACGTTATCATTTATACAAGATTATTCAATCAATCGCAATTTCGGACCTGGAGGTCGATATGACCTCACAAGACGAGGCCTTTGCTCCACCCACGAGTTCGAAATTCACTCTGGCTCAGTATAAAAATCCATTCGGATTCTCCCTACAAGTGATAGAATCTGGAGAGAACATCACGATCACCAATGGTGGGACAGATGTTGCATCGGTGGGTCGAGATCATACGAAGTGCTATCCTTAAAAATGACATTTATCCTTTTAGCTGAATCTCCCGATGGTACCAGCCGACGGAGGAGTTTCCACTGGAAATGTCGCTGACCTAGATTTGTCGTGGTCGAACCAAACTCTGAGATCGATAGATAATGGAGCTTTCGCTCAATTTTTCGCAGCCGTTACGGATACTTCGTCCGTTTCGATGGGCTTACAAGGAACAGCAAACGTCGTCGCAAAGACATCTATCGGAAATGTCCCTATATCTGGCATCCCATTCGGCGTAACGTCAGATCTCAAAGGTCAGTTGTTCAAGCCATGTATTCGTTCACAATGTTTGCTGACCTTCGTGATAGGCATCAACGCGTTCAATAACGCAGCATCTCTGAGCAATGCAAGTATAACCGGGAGTGGGGGTCAAGGCGGAAATGAATTTGTGGTTGCACCTCTTACGACCGTCCTTGAAAATCCCTCGAACATCTCTTTGACAACCACGGACATCGCACTCCCGGTGCTTTTCATGGGCACAATGGTGAGCTCAACATTGCAACTTCAAGTAATGCGGCAAGTGATGATGAACACGATATGAAAATAGCTTGGACGAGCTTCAATCAATGTAAGGAAGCATTAGTAGAGGTCAGACCTTGATACCGATTATGATGCCGATTCTCCTTGCGAAAATCGGCACCATAATCGGCGCAAGGTCGCTAGGTCTGACCTATACTATTGTCTTAAAGCCCTTTTCTCAGTTTGACGAATGATAACAATTGTAGCCGTTCGATCTCGCACCGGGCACGAACACTATTCAAGCAGAATTCCACTACGAGCCTGCCAATGCGAACGATACGACTGCACAAGTATGCGACGTCACATTTCTTCTATGAAAACTGTTTCTGATAGTTGAACTCTTCAGAGCTTCGTTTCGGAGTTCCTGACGACAGGCAATGCTCTTCCACTTACAATTCAAGGTGACGCGGGAAGTAGTCCATTCGCTTCGCTGCAGCCCGCATTGGAGGGGATCAAGATATCGACATCATTAACGGGTGGGTTGTCAAGCTTATACGACAGTCTGACTGGATTATTGACGAGGAAATGAAAAGGTCTGAATCAACCTACGATTGTGACGCATATAAACGTCTTTATCACGCTTTCGACGCTCGTTGATAACCTTGTCTCAATCAATTTTGACGTAAGATTTAGCAAGTCATGGCGAGATAATAGACTCAAAGGGTGCTTGCTCACTAGGTTCAAAATCCGTTGGACGCCGACTTGAATATCCAATTCGTGCAAACTGACGCGGGGGTAAACGGAGAGATTTTCGCTCATTTTGATCAGGGATTCGACAGTTTCGTTGTCCCGGCGCATGGAACGGCCAACAGCGGGACGTTTGATAATGTTCTCCTCACCCAGGGGGCAATAGCGTCTCTTGGAATCATACCCCTGGGCGAGCTTGATCTCAGCGCGGCCATCACTGTACAGTACGTCTCGTTTAACCTCAAAATAATCTTCTACGATCTGACAAATTTATCAGAATTGATGTTGGCGGATATACCTTGCCATGGCTGAAGCTGCAACAAAGCGATGTACCTACCACATATTCCTTGGATCTCCTGGACATTTCTGGACTAGTGGACGATGTGGGTAAGCTCGCGCCCTCGGTTTTAAGCATCGCAGAGGCGTTGCCTAAAGCAACTGGCCTATTGGGACCCGTTGATTCTGTCGTCGGTGCAATCGAAGGAATGTTCTCTACGGCCACCTCAAATCACAACGGGACATCGCCGACATCCATAGCATCACCGACTACGACTTCAAAAATGCAGCAGTCTACAGGTGGCAGTTCGAGAGAAAGTAGTCCACCGAGTTCCCCTGTTACTGGCGCCGGCAGGAGTGCAACCCCGAGTACCTCGTCAGGTGGTCTGCTGAATCTTCCCCTCCCTACGCTATCTCTTTAGTATTTTTATGATTTTTATGTTCAAGATACCTAACGACTTTGATGCAATCTTTCTTGGTTATCGCTTGATTCAGCCCTCTTCGATTGGTCTTGTATCTCGATCTTTTTTCTATGTCAGACAGAGTCAGTATTTGGACGGACACTTAAGCGTAAGAATGCTATTACTCCCCTTCCGAGTCGTCTTGTTCTACGTTTATAAATCCTCGATGCTGAATTGCTAGCACTTGCGAATGACACGAACTCGTGCCAGATTCGTCCTGAGTCCACGAACGAACGAACCACCGTCACGTACGAGCCACTACCCAAACCTCCTGAAGTTTGAGCACATTGCTCTTGATCGATGCTTTCTATCTCGCTGAAGTGAAATTTTTTTCACTGCAGAAGATCATGATGGTAGAAACCAAATGAGGCGACCGTGGATCCAGACGAGCACGAGTTCGCCAACGTTGTTTCCTCCCACCACGTCGATTGGCTCAACACAACACAGCGGGCAAAACGGATCGTGTACATTATTGATATTAATCACAAACCGCAATCACATCACCATACCCATGGTGTGCACGAAACCCCCTTCTGGAACTTCCGGCTTCAAAATCGAACGGCGAGCAGAGGATATATTGGCGACGTAAGAGCGTCCGAACGTTCGTAATCCGTGCCCCAGGCCATCGAAGAAGAAGTCGAAGTCGAGGGAGAGAGGAGTGAAGTGGAACGGTGAAGAACGAATCGAGATGTCGTTCCAACGTCGTCGAGCACCGTTGGTTCACAGTATCGTTAGGTTCGTCCTAGTCAACAAGTATTTCATCAAGTGATGAGACGATTAACTCTGCTTTGTGATTATAGACTACTCTTCCAGATTCTGGTGAAAGTTTTCTTCAAGACGTTGGTTGTCGAGGGCGCTGAGTTCGTGCCACCTGAAGGGAATCCTTGGTGCGAGATAAACCCCATTCTTTCTGGTGGATTTAACTGAAACATATTGCCAGTCTTGTTTGCTCGAACCATGGAAACTCGATAACGGATGCCGTGTGGGTATTTCCCAACCTTTCTGTTGTCATTCCGTACATTGAAACGACTTGAATCGTGAAGGATGGTTGTTGGAAGCACGCCGAATGTGCGTATTCGAAAGAGAGTCTTTAGAATATCACTCTTACGCAGATTCGTTAAGCGCAATATGGTTCGACTGACCGCGAAGTCGACACTCTTCGGTAGACGGACAATCACCACTTTCATCATGGAGTCTGCTGGTGCCGTGCCCATAATGCGCAAGAAGGACTATGCGGAGGGCGCGAAGATTGATAATGTCAATTCAATGGAGGTCATCAAGCAGGTGCTAGAGCAGGGAGATGCAGTATGCTTCTTTCCCGAAGGCGGAAGCCGCTTCCATCCCACTCTCGCGCCTTTGAAATCCGGCGGTATGATCTCATTGATTTTCAATAGATTATTCCAAGCTAACAAATGACCTATCCTAGTCGCTTGGTTGGTCTCTGACACGCTATCGAAGAGGAAGAACGATCCCGACTTCACTTTGAACATCTCCATGTGTTCGATAAACTATATGTACGATCTTTCCTGTTTTCTCAATCAATCATTAATACGAGCTCCCCAGACATCGCCAACGGTTTCGCTCGGATGTCATCGCGACGTATCACCCTCCGATTGTGCTGACTCCGAAGACATATCCGAAGCTCTGCGATCCCTCGACAGCCCCTGGCGCTGTACGCGAGTTAACGGCTGAGATGTACCGCAAGTTGAGAGCGGGACTGATTGACGCCCCGAGTTGGGATATCATTCACGTCGCGTCATTCGCCGCTCGCCTCTATTTGTCTGAAACCTCGAGCTTTACTTTCCGGACGAATAGGTACAGGCCAGATGAATACGTGAAGATCTGGAGAGAGTTCACGAACTTATTCTCCGAAGCCTACCAGGATGCTCATACGCAGTCTCATCAGCCTCCTTTAGACACCGAGGAAATACAAGGATTGATCGCCGAAATAAAGGTCGGTTTCCAAGATGCTTTTATCCGCGCTGTAAATTGACGTCGTGTTTAGACATTCTGTGACGAACTCACAAGTCTCGGGCTCGTAAGATCCCCATATTCTCCAGGCGACGATTTACCCGACCTCTTCCCGAAGAAGAATCCATTCGACATTTTACTCTACATCATCCTTCCTCTTCTCCTTACACCTATAGCCATACCGGGCTTCGTAACGTTTTGGGGTCCAACCTTCCTCCTAGCGCACCTTGCTTCCAAGACCTTCCTACGAAACGCTCTCGCCAAAGAAGGCGGCACCATCGAAGACACGTACGACGAGATCGCACATATGAAGATCGTGACGGGCTTGGTCTGCGGCTTGTTAGGCGCGAGCGCGCTCCTGTGCATTGCGCTGTTTATGATACTCGTGATGGGCGCGAGTTTGTGGGCAGTTGGGATGGTGCTGGTGGGTGTGCCGGCGGCGCAGTGGGTGTCGTTTAGGATTATGGAGGAGGGGTGGATTGCGTTTGATGTGTTGCGGGGGTGGGTTCGGATACGTGCTCTTGGGGAGCCTAAGGCGGCTGTTTTACGTGAGCGAGAGGAGGGGTTGCGAAGACGTGTCCTCGAGCTTTTCTCGTCAGTGGCATAATGTGCGTGAACTATGTGAAGGGGCTTGACTTGTACTTACTCATCTCGAGATTCCGTAGGTTTGATGATAGAAATAGAAAATGGGGCTACGCTAGGGATAATTCTATTTGGCACCCCGGTTGGGGCACAATTTCCCTATTGGGACAAGGGTTCGTGAGACTCGAAAATTGAGTTTTGATCGGCATCTCCGGCAAAGAGCGCACCCGCCCGACGCGACTTCCAAAACGGGACGGATCCCGCCTCTCCCGCCGTCTCATCGTAAAAAAGAGCCAACACAAAAGTATGAGTGATGTAGAGTGTACATATAAGCCTACTGTAGTGCTTAGAGAAGATACATTGCACATTGGCTTGCGAAAAAAGGCAGTTTTGTTATCAAAGCGGTTTTATTCCGAATAAAGATAACAGGTAAATCTAGCAGATAAACCACTTTAAGTGTGTACTATCTCTGCCTTTGATACGTCTCAAGCTTTCGATCGGCACTTTGGAACTTACGCAGCTTTTTGAATTCATTTGCTTGCGTTGAGACGGCCGGAGAGGCGGGATCCGTCCCGTTTTGGAAGTCGCGTCGGGCGGGTGCGCTCATTGCCGGAGATGCCGATCAAAACTCAATTTTCGAGTCTCACGAACCCTTGTCCCAATAGAGAAATTGTACCCCAACCGGGGTGCCAAATAGAATAATCCCTACGCTATCGCTTGTAGAATTGTTATCCTTCTGTCGGGAAAAATTACACGTTGGGCTCAGCGATTCGATTTCAGGTGAAGCCGAAGGTGGAGTCGATTTAACGAGACGGCATGCGATTTCCTTGATTATCACCTAAGTCCTTAGTTTGATCAACTCTTGTAGGTCGTGAGGAGAAAACTGACTCCAGAGAGCTTTGCTTGAGGGTACACCTTGAGCACTTCGCTAGCTGGCACAGGAACATTGCTCAATCTGCCTCTTCCTAAGTTTCCGCCATAATAATTTCTTTCGTGATAAAGATAAGTAACGAATTTAAGTTTATACCTTGTTATTTACATCGGTCCTGGATAGAATCATCGTCCGTCTCAAGATTGAATGTTTACGGTTTTCTTCGTCAAACACTTGGACGTTCGCGCGTTGTCGCTTCCCATTTTTGCTTTATGCCACTAACGTTTTTAAATTATACATATGAACACAAAGGTATTTACGAATGAAGCGGTCCAACAATAAGGTGATGCTTTTTATCCGTTGATTTTGGCGAATTCGAGTTCACAACCCTAGTAGGGATGCTGTTGACAAGAAAAATGAGGAAGGAATTTTAGGCAAGATCCACGTAAGGCCGAAGAAGACAGTAACGATGATGCCCACTGCCTTCGGTTGGTCGGACCAGACAAATATGAGAATACCAGTGAAAAGCGTCATCATCGAGAGCATGAGGAGAACGATGGCGGTGACGCCGGCGGAGTGCAGCTCTACGAAGCGCTGTCGAGCACGCTGAACGGGATTTCTGGTGCGAGCCTCGCAGGTTCCAGCATCGCTGCAGGCCGAGGTATCGTTGCGTCCTTTCTCAATATCACTCACATCTTGAGTACCTGCCGCAGTGGTGTTCTCGGTGTGAGAGCTGGGTGCAGCCGAGGAAAATACTTGCATGACTGCGAATTGCATGGCTGCGATGCCCGCGAAGATGATGGAGAGGAACCAAAGTATGTTGATGGCGCTATCGGAAGCCTGCACTGGTGTACCGTCGGGTCGATCGGAGAAATAATCGTGCGCGTATGTGAGGAGGCCGACGTCTATGGAGGCAATGAAGACGGCCTGTGCGATGCTTTGAGTATCAGATTTTTTGCGCGTATATGCAGCGTGTATGAACAAAATAGTAACTTACGACGACGGCGTACGCTGCACCCACGTCCTTCAACCGGCTACCATCCATGTTACGCATCGCAGACTGATTGACCCGCAGGTCGTTACTCGAGTTTATCCGCTGAAGTTCTTCGAGGATTTGGCGCATGAAGTCTGCATCTATATTCATACATTCAGCAAGCTTGATTGTGGAATTTTTGGGATCTTTCTTGAAGAGAAACTCACTTTGATGTATTCCCTCCTGTTCGTTCAGAGTTGCCAGCGTTTGATCTTCATCATGACGATTCAAACGCCTTGACTGTTCGTCATGATGAGAAGTGACCCGGTCTCCGCTCTTAAGATTCGGAGAGGGGTTCATTGTCGACAATCTTCAGCAGCGCAGGATGTTGACAAATGAAGGATCGCATATATACTGCCTCTGTGGTGCTGTAGAATGTCCGTTACCGGAGGTCAAACATCAACCTTTGGAGCGTCAGTAGAGCGTCCTCCACGGGTTCGAAACTCATAGAAGACTCGCTGCTCCATTGATGAATCACAAATAAAGCGATGAGTGATAATTTTGGGCTCACCAACTGAACCGACGAACCGACCATATATTTCATCTGGTATGTTCCCAAAACTGGTCATGGAAAGTATCGTCGGGAACTCAGGCCAATAGCAATGCATACAGGTGCCAGTGTCAATCACAAATTGGTACAGTGACCGAAAAATCTCAAGAGTCTGGAGCATAAATAAGCTTAGAAAGATCGCTAGGGCACAGATGTATATGAAGATGGCGAAGACGAATTCAACTACTAAATGGTCGCGTTGAAGGTATAAATGTGGAAAATAGGCAACGGACACAACGCACCGAACATGACTGTGATGGCTATCTTTACAGCTTTATCTTCGGTCGACCAGATGAATGTAAAAATTCCGGCAAGAAGAGTCAACCAGGAAAAGAACAAGAGAGACATGGAGAGCGAGGCCATGGTTCTCAGCATATCGTTATCCCAAAGCTCGATACTCCTGGTAGATTTAGTGCTGCCTGCATCTGCGTCGACGATTCGTTCGCGGTTTCCAGTTTCGATATCCTTTTCTTTGCCATTGCTGGTAGCCTCACGGTCGTTGTCAATGGGTCGAGCTTCCTTGTCTTTGTGTCCTGTCATCTGATCCCTCGCACCAACTTCAGATGGAAAAGAACGTGTGGACCTGCTGGCACGGGTGACAGTAATTTGCAAGATGGTGAATTCCATGGCCGCGACGATAGCGAAAATGACGGAGATGAAAAAGAGGCACGTTATTGCGCTATCGGAGGTTGGAGGTGATGTTCCTTCGGGGCGGTCGGAGAAAATGTCATGCGTATAGGAAAGCAAGCCGACGCCAACTGAAGCAACGAACACCGACTTGAATTTGAAACAGGTCAACAAATACTTCTTATCAGAAAAAAGAACCGTTCGGCACTCACCACGACGGCGCATGCTTCGCCCATGCCTTTGAGGTCTTCCATCCTGAATTCACGTCCCCCGATCGAATGAAGTGCGAGTGTTCTTTCTGCACGAATCATCTTCATGAAGTCTGGGTCTCCTCGGTTGGATACGGCCATCAGAGATTCAAGAAAGCGGCGCAACGTCGTGCGCATCGCTTCATCCACTGCAAACGATTTCAGCACGAAGGAATAGAACATACACATGTAAGTCTAAATGCATGGAATAGTGCTCTGACCTTTTCCTAACATATCCGAACCGCTTTTCTGCGTAGCGGTGGCTTCAGAGGATTGGAGGTCGTTACGGTCATCTTCCAATTTGTGACTTTTATCTTGCCAGATTTCTGACTGGGATGGAAAGGACATTCCTAGTGCAATCTGACTTCTCGCGAAAGACTTTGTGTCAGCTATGTGTCATTGGATACAGATATTTGACGCAAGTACCTGTAACTTTTCGTTATTCAAGGCAAGGGTTGGTATGCCTCTTGGATGCGTAAAGAGGGAGTGGGGCATCGCCTTTAAATGGTGGTGAAGCATTTGGCGCAGAACAAACACTTCGGGGAGCCGCAGAAATGGGCGGCTATCTGTCAGTTGGACACATTGAACTGGGAAGTAATTCGGACACGAGGTCTTCGCGAGGTTGACGTCGTGCTGTACGTCATCTTCGTACTCTTGGAAGGCGAGAGTGGGAACCGCAGACCACATCTGTTCTCGGACAGCGCCTACAACGATCGTAGGGAAGTCACCTCCATGCAACTTGAATTTGTTCTCGTCGTTGAAGTATCGGAGTGTCGAATGCATGGATGTGAAGAGTCTTTCATGTGGTCACCAATCTTCATAAAAAGAGAGTTCGTCGACGCTTGAAATACCCCTCGAGCGCTTGCGTGAACGGGAAGAATGCACTATGCGGTCCCTTTATAGCTTTCTCGCCAACCCGCAGACTTGTGGAATGGATGAAGTCAGATAATAATGACTCAGACTACCTTAAAGATCACCTTCACCTACAAGGACCGCCCAAAGGTATGGTAGGATGAGATTCGCGACATCGTTTCTGGTGATCTTGTACCCGCAGTACTCATTGTGCAGAAGTGTGACCGACGATTTGAAAGACTTTGTCGTCGCTTCTGTAAGAAATGCGGTTGATCGCGATATCGCCAGCATTTCGTGAAACGACAAATAATTGCCCCACTAGATGAGAAGCACGACTGGTCAACCAGCTAAACACATGTCCATGGAATCGGCGTTCCCGTCGAACTAGGATACTTACTGGTGATGTGAATCCAATTCTCCTTATATTTGAGAACGACAGGAAATCATCCCGTGGTCTTGATGGTATGTCGAATTTGAATGTCGTCAATCGCGGAGGCTTGAAGCTTGAGGGACCATGGACGTCGCAGGCAAGAGGCCCGGGGTCGCGTTCGTCGGGTTCCACGCCGTGACACGACACGGGCTTGCTGGTTGTTCCTCGCCTGCTTCCTCCCGCCACGTTGACTGACCATTCGCATTGCAACAACGACGAGACGGATGGCCCACAATCACAAGAGACGATGCAACACCATCGCACCGATGGATTGAGCACACGATTCGCCGTACTGGCACCTTTGACCTCGCGTTCGAACGGCGAACCTGCTGGCCACGTCCGTGGTATGCGTATAACGCCAACGAAGGAACTCCCGAAAGCTCGTTGCCCCATCGTGTATGGATGAAAAGTCGGACGAGGCTTGGCTGAAGTGTGAAAGGGAGATGCCGTCTCAACGTCGCCGAGTACATATACCACTGGTCCATTCTCTCATTAGGTCCGTCGAGCCATTGCAATTGTATCTCTCGAAATAATTCATTGACCAAGTTCAATTACTCTGTGATTGCATCATCTATAGACTATTCTTCAGGATTTTGCTCGAGGTTCTCTTCGAGACGGTAGTTGTGGAAGAAACACGGTTCGTCCCGCCTGACGGGAATCCCTGGTACGACAAACAAGCAACATTCACGTAGAATCGTCTAATGTCATTTGCTCTATCCGTTTGATAGTCTCGTCTGTTGTAATCATGGAACCCCGAAACGGTTGCTGTGAGGGCGTTGCTTTAAATTTTTTCTGTCAATGAGGATTCTTCTGATCATGAGATTTCTACATTCGTGAACTTGAAGGCTACTTGTCGGAAGCATACCAAACGTACGTGTTCTTGAGAGAACTTATAGACTCCAATCAATCTTACGCGGATCGAAATAGTGCGTTATTCTTCGTTCGACCACAATTTCGATCCTCTTCAGTCGAAGGACAATCGTTAGATTCGTCATGGCGTCTGTTGTAGCAGTGCGCATCAAATTAAGAAGGACCATGCAGGCGGGGTGAAGATTAATAATTCCAACTCTATAGAGTTCGTCAAGCGGGTCGGTGGTTCTTGTTTTGATGTGAATACTTTGAGTTTTCTAATAGATAGGAGAGTAGCCTGAGTAGGTCCTTGAGCAGGGAGATGATGTATGCATCTTCCCCGAAGGTGGATGCCGTTTCCATCCTACGCTTGCGCCTTTGAAGTATGGCTGCGATCGATAAGTGCGAGTGACAATGTGTTGCGTGCTTGGCTTCGGATACGCGCCCTAGGAGAGCCTGCTGCTGCTGCTGCTTTGCGTGAGCGAGAGGAAGGATTGAGGAGACACGTCTTCGTGCTCATTTCTGAGCGTGCTACGAAATATGCCTGACGAGAACATGTCATGTGAGTTTCGTGAGGATGGAAAGGACGGTCATTAACAAATAAATATTCCAGGAATGATTATGCGAAGCTTCTTCAGTTACTTTCGGTCGAGGAGGCCATAAATCTCTGGGTTTCGGATTGCAATGTTTTGACATCGCCGATGAAGTTCAGGAATTGAGTTCAGAATTATATCACACTCAGTTTCTGCTCCTTCGCCGCCCACTACCTACTCAAAATGCATCAACTCAACGCGCTCAGAACTGATAAGTTTGCTAATGAGATTCAGGACAAACAACGTATCCAGTCATATCTATCGGTCGCAGGAGATATACAAGGTGGTAAGGCATAATCAAGAAACGAATAAGCAAGCAACAGCGAATCATAGTCATCGAAAAATTCGAGCGTACTCTCGAATAACTAGCGAAATACAAGACAGCAGTCTGTTTCACCGGAAAACTATATCATTCGAATGATGAAATAAAAACCGATACATGCAATATCGGCAGTAAACACAATGTTCCGAAGACGACAGTAGTGGCTATTTTGACGGCGTGACTTTCATTTGACCAAATGAATGTCAGAATGCCCGCAAATAGCGTCGCCCAGGACAAAAACAAGAGAGTGAAGCAGAACGAAGCCATCATCCTCTCAATGTTACCGTTCACATTTCCTGTAGAGATCATTCTGCGCGACCTCCTTGCACCATACTCACCGTACCCACCGTACCCACCGTACCCACCACCAACAGGGCGGCTGCGAGGCATTCTGGTCACTGTAAGCTGCAAGATGGTAAATTCCATCGCTGCTGCAATGGAAAGAATGACAGCCGTGAAGAAGAGAGCCGTGACCGCGACGTCGGAAACCGGAGCTGCGGAATCTGACGGCTGCCGAGCTATTTTGTCGGAAAATATGTCGTTGGTGTAAGAGAGAAGGCCAATGGCAACGAGTGCGACAAATGTAGACTTTTAGTTCAATAGTAAGATTGGCGGTAATTTACAGTTGAGGAATACTAGGACCGCACTCACCACAACGGCACATGCTCCTCCTATGTCCTTCAGGTCGTCATTGGAGCGGTGAAAGACGAAGAAGTGCATAAGAATTCTTGTAATTAGTCGGTTCACTGAATTATAATTCCGAGAAGAATCAGTTCGTAGCCCGTGATGGCTTCTGGAGGATAGTCTGCAATGATATCTCACCAGTGTCAGGTCCTACAGTCTGCACGGCACGTAGCGCACCGACAACCGCAGGCGAACCTTGGAATCCAGGGGGCATGCCGTAAACTCCATAATAATTGTTGGAGGAACCAGAAATGTTGGAAGTGCCTGGATTGTTGGGAGCGTTTTCGTAGGAAGTGTGTCGCTCCATCACCTCTGGTGGCGGCGGCGGGTTGGAGATCTTTCCGTTCTCTTCCTTCCCGTGGTCAAGGCTGGTCGTGTCACCATTTCTGGTAGGGTTTGGCAGAAATGTGACATGTTGACCTGTTCCCCGGTCCTCCCTGATGGAACCCCTCGAGTGATTCTTTTCGTCGTCCACAGATCGTTTGTCGTAAACGGCATCTAGACTTCGCTGCATGGCGTCTAGCCTTTGTTGTTCAAAGTACAATCTGTTCTGCTCGGCGTCCACAGCTCGTTGTTCGGCGTCCACGGCTCGCTGCTCGGCATCCGCTGCTCGTCGATCGGCATACAAAGCTCGTCGCTCGGCGTTTAAAACAAGCTGCCTGTCATACATTCTCCGCTGCGGCGCAGTAGCTTCTTCGAGTTGTCGGTTTGCGTCGGTTTGCTCAGTTTGAAGCTGACCTTCTTCCTGAACCACCCGGTGTTGCTCCTCGTCACCGCGTTCAGCGTGGTCATTCCCGGCGTTCAAGTTATCAGCGTCCTTCCGTTCATCTTGGTGGTGCCCACTCCCAATGTCACGGATGTGATCTCCCAGTGGCAGTGGAACGCCCAAGGATGTCCGCTCGTCACTGTCCTCTACCGATTGTTGCTCGATATGTGACATGAGGCTTGTCGGGTATGAGGGGTGATCAGTCTGAAGAAGACTTTGAACTGGCACAGAGTACTGATGCCAGCGTCGACCACCAATTTGGTATATATAGTGTCGTGGAACACTCGTTTGGTTCCGGTATTCACGTATTGAATCTCAAAGCAAAGGCGGCTGAGAAGCATCGCGCAGTGAAGTTGAAGTCTTCGAAGAGACTGATGACTGGACTCACCCGCACAAACAAGCTTTCCCTTCCCACCGAGTAGCTCTTGCATTGGGACATGCAATATAAACGATGCGTGTTGATGTAGACCGTGGTAGCAAACTGTTTAGAACCGTACAAGAAGTTCAATTTTAACAGAAGATTCGAGCGGCTATCTGTCAAACGCACCGTCTGAAGAACGGAAGCTTGCACCCGCACGCCAACGCGAGGCCAGCACAAGAGCCATGTTTGCGCGAGTCACCGATAACTCTCCTTGATACTGCGTACGTATACGTATCTCTTGAGATAAGCCTGAAGACGCTAGGAGTATTGAAGACAGAGTCGGGATATCGGAGAAGTCAATAGTACGAGTGGTACCACGAGGCCAGAGCTTGTAAACAAGCTCAGGTCCCAGCCCCCGCACGTTACGTTCTTCAAGATTTCGCGACCGCCACTGATTCGGTATCCTTTTGAAAGTATTGAAAATGAATGAGTGGAGGCGTGAACAGAACGATAGCATAAAAATTAGAGAAGCAGGAGGAAGGGAGGGAGGGATTGTTGGAGTTTTACCTGTTACTTTCGTATAGACAAATACAGAATGCCAGCAATGTCCGAGTCTTGCGGCATATTTCTAACTCAGATGCTCTGAGCAATAAGTAGGAAGCGATGGATAAGAGCGGCACAACCGCGAACTTTGGGTTCACCGGCAATCGGCTTGTAAGGATAGAAAAGTTTGAAGTGCTCCAATCGACTCGCCGAAGATCTAACCTGAGTTTCCAGTCCCGACATCGTTGTTATTTGGAGTGAGTCTCCCGTGGTTCCAATCTAATTAAGGTGCGTTTCACATTATGACGTTCCTAGAATGAGTGGAATGAAAGGTGCTCATCAGAGAGAGAGCCTGAAGGAGAACGAAAGACTCAACCAGCATGGAAAAGAGACTCGGAGGACCGATCGTGACGATTCATCGAATGGTTCAGCAAGCACCCTACATCAAAAATTCGGTCAAGTCCCCATTCCCGTAGACAGTTGCGACAGTGGAGAGATTTGCCTCTTGGAATAAGAGGCGTGCTTCGAGATACAACAGCTCGTGCGACAACCATCGGTGTCTTGGAAGGTGGCGTACTTCGGCGACGATACTAGGATTATGGGCGTCGATGGTCTACTCCGAGAGACTGTAGGTCAAAATCTAGTTACGATGTGAAGTAAATTTTAACAGGCTGTTCTCTGAGACTTGCAGCGAACCGGTATGGCGACTCACCTGTGTACATGTGCTTGCAATACTCTCGCCAAACCACTCCATCGATATTTACCATCTTACGTCGTAGCTTCCGCGTTATTCTCGAAACCAGTCGTTCCAACGATATCGTGAGGTTTCATTGGAATCCCTTGTAGCTGGAGGTTGAGTTGTATGAGCTGGAGGTTGCGACAACACCACAGGAGCCTCCGGCAACTCCCGAACAAGCTCGAACTTTATTTTCGTACCTGAGTGGTAGTGCAGGTCATCCGTTGAACGGAACAATGTAGTGTAGAATTAAAGAGATGTAGTAAGACAAGATATTAGTGGGCTCCACGAATGTAAGTTTATCTTTTCCCCGTCACTGTGAAGCTCGATTGTCCTTTCCTCTTGCCACCTTTCGCGGCTTGCGACAGTGAAATATATGCATACGGATCCACTCCTCCTTTCTTTACGTCTCCACCAGCGCGCTTGATTAAAAGATGCAGTAGTAAGAATACACGGTCGGATGCAAGAGAAGTTCACTTACTTTTGCCTTGAACTCCTGCCCAAGTTTGGAGGGTGTTTTGCTCTTCAGCTTCTTTCGAGACTCCGCCGCTTCGTCTGCCATCTCGACATCAGAGCCACCTTCAGCGTTATCTCTCCGTCGTTTCTTCGTGTCCTTATTGAATTTGATTTGACCACGAGAGCCACGCGTGAATCCATCCGCGGAGGTGATGCTTTCCCGGTACGCAGTGCCAGCGACGTCTGCGGTAGGTTCGTCCACTTCTGTTTCTGTTTCCCCGTCAATGATCATCTTGCCTGTATCGTCATCAGTTTTGAAGTCTGAGGCAGACTTCTTCGGATTGCGTCGTTTGCCTGAGCCATTCGCTACGGGAAGTCAGTTTTTTGATGGACTGTAGCATATGGGGTCGGTGACTTACCAACAATCCGTGAGCTTGCCCCTTGTAAAAGATCCATAGGTTCATCCTGGTCCAATCGTAATCGCGCGCCCGACTCCAGACCTTTCCTCTTAGGTTTACCAGAAGAGGCTTGCTCGCCGTCGCTGTCGTCTGATTCCGACTCGCTACCATATAAGACGTCCTCGAATGCATCTCCGGTTGTCTTTGGTTTAGTCGTCTCAGCCTCCTAGACAGTCGTAAGCATGGAAATAGGGTCATTACGGGAGAATTTCACTCACCTCCTCATCACCTTCTGCTCTCTGAGCTTTCTTCCGCTTAGCCCTCTCTTTTCGCTTCTTGATGTTTAATAGAACCTTCTTCGCATCTTCGTCCTCTCCAGTGTGCGCGAACACGTCATCCCAACCGAAGCGTCGAATCATTCGCTCGAAGATGTGCTTAACCTTTTCCTTGAAGTGATTCTTGTGGTCGTGTGACCACGCTAGGAGAGCGGGAACCACCTGGTTTAGGTGTGGTCGGACCAGTTCCACTGGCAAGGAGTGGATAGAAAGCTTCACGAAGCCGAGGGCGGACTTCACTATCTCTCTGTTCGTCGACGTGAGGTATACGAGAAGTGTTGTGAAAACTTCTGTAAGCAGCTCCAAAGGCAAGGCATCTGATATAGAACGTATACTTGTATGAGTAAAACCGCTCGGATCGATAGAATGAAGCTCACCTTTGAACTCGAAGACGAGTCTTGAAATGGCGGTAATTGTAGCACTGATCATGTGCGGACTGGCTCCTGCGAGACCTCCAGCCATCATCACGAAATACTCGTGAAGGCTTGCAGACACTAAGACAAGGTTAACATCCTTTCTCCGCTCACGACGCGAAGGCACTTACCTTCAGTCATGTCATCCTCGTCCATACCGTTAAGCTTCGCTCGCTTGACCGTACCTCCCTCGTTCATTTTATTACCCATTGCAACGATGAGATCGAATGCTGCTGAGCGGGCTTTCTCAGAAGGCTCCTTTGTACCGAGGACAGCTTCGGATATCAGGGATGGTATGACATGCAGAGAGTTGCGGTCCAGCTTGGCAAGAAGGGCCGCCAGGAAAGCCATGCGATCTTTCTTCGCGGCTGGAAGAGCGTCTTCAGCCACTTCGTCCACCTGCGCGAATAGCTTTTCCACATCCAATTTGAGCTTTTCGCTCTGCACAAGTTTCGTCAAAAGCTTGTAAGTGCGTTTCTGTACGCCGTTGTCGCCGCTCTTCAGTAGCTCCGGAGAAAGGCAGAGAGTGAAAATCGACTGGGCGTCCTTCTCCGCAATATGAGGGACGAGGATGACGAGGATGTCCTGAAGAGATGCGATGACAGCGTGCTCGGCGTCAGCTTTCCCGCGAGCATTACTGGTTTTGCTGATATTCGTCTTGAGCATCCCAACCACCTTCTCGCACGTTGTAGTGAGGCTCTAGCGAAAACAATATAGGTCATTGAGAAGAAAACCGTAAAGGATGTTATGACTTACTTTTGATTCGCAGATTGCAGCCCAGGTGCTGATCACTTCCCCAACGGAGCCCTGCACGTCCCGACCCACAGAGCTGAACACGTTGAACAGGACAGCAAGCCAGCTTTCAGCTTGAGACCGCAGGTACGCCAAGTTTTTCGACAGTTCCTCTTCGGGTACTTCAAAGTCGTCAGGGGGATCTCGCTTTTCCGGATTTTGTGTATTCGAAGTAACAACAATTTTGAGGGCCTTCAGGACGGGTGCACGGAGCTCTGGTTGGTTGTACAAGAGCTGAGACAACATTTGTGCGAATTGGGGATTGAAAGACTAGAAATCGGAATAAGAATGATAATGATGCATGTTAGATATCTTTAATGGTATTCACCTCTTCTAACCCGGGAGTACGATAGCAATAAGCAGGCAACCCGTTCCAAATTTGCGAAACAAGCACGCTCCAGACTTTCGCCTCGGATGATCGGCCTTCCGTGTCGGCCTTTTGTTGCAAGTTGAACATACGTTCTGTGAGAGGTACGAAGTAAGAAAGGAAATGGCCGAGCGGGGAGGGATGGTTGTGGACGAGTAAGGGTAAGAGGTACGCTCGAGGTTCGCGCCCAGCTGAGCTGTCGACAAGATCGTTTTCGTCAGAATCAGAAGACTGGTAGAATGGTCTACTAACCGGTCCTCCGGCTCCAAGTTCAAAGGCAGAACTTTGAAAAGTACTTCTGGCCCTAATACAGTCATTGCAGTTTTGAGCGCCCCATCTACAGATTCCTTGTACTCAAACCCTTTCTTCCCTCGCATTCCTGCAGCCTTCACCAACATGTCTAGAAGAAGAGATTCGGCGACAGTAGGTGAGGCCCGACCTTCGAAACGATGGCGAAGACTGAGGATGAGGGACGAGACGACCGAGAACAGTTCTGGAAGCGATCTCGCGTATGCCAAGGCGTCGAGAGATTGATATGTTTGCGATATTATCTGTCCTACAGCGGATTTTGAAGCATTTTTTGACAACGCGGCCTGCATGAGGCGAGGGGAGATGCAACGAGTCAATATTGATAAAGACTCCGCTGCCTCGCGTCGAGTGTTCGCGTCGCTCGATTCTAAGTATGGGAAGATCGTCTTCCATACTTTTAGGATTTCTCCGTCACAGGCAGAGGGGTTGGTGCTGGAATAGACAAGCATGATCTGGCCGATAACGTGCAACCAAGACGGCAAGAGTGCAAAGTCGGTTTTTAGTGGAGGGGAGTTCAAGACTGCCTTCAGCAGCTCTGAGCTGGACGTCTCGATGTTGCGGGTAGCGATTGGATCTTCTGGGATAGAAAGGAGGTCGGAGAGGACGCCATACGCAGCTTGAGATAGGAAAGGGTTTCCGAATCGTGGTAAGGCTAATAACGAGGTGGTAATGGATGGTAGAACCTGGCTCTAATCATCAGCCTTTAAACTATGATTGCTGATTCAAGACGTACCGAAGAAGGAAGGTATGGCAAAATGGGTTTGATAAATGTCAGGAGATGTATTGCGGCGCTGCTGAAGTCCTCTGCGTTCTTCTTCACCTTTTGCTTCGTCGATCCAAGCGCGTTTACTTCGGAGAGAGAATTTACGACCCATTCCCCGACGCGATCTGAGTATGGATGGCGGATAAGGGGGCTAGGCGGTGACGCGAGGACATCGTGCACGAGGTCGGCTGCACGTCTTCGAACTTTCGGACGACAGTCAACGCAGAGCTGTAGGATCGTACTGAAGGACTGGCGAATCACTTGGTTATCCAAGAGAGCTCTGTCCAACGCCCGTAAGATGGCATTATAAAGCGTCAGCTGCGAGCGTAGAGGGGGAGCATGTGCGTTCAAAGAAGGCCAGAGAGGAGCTGTGACGGACAATAGAGAGTTGAGATGGTGTCGTACGATGGGAGGAGGAACGAATGGCCCGACGAGTGCAAGCAAATACAATTCTGCTGGAAGAATGTCTCCGTCTCCAAGCTTAAATTCTCCATCTCTTTCGCTCTGCACTGTGCTCTCCAAGGCCGTTAAAAGTCCAGCGAAGTATGCAGTAGGCGAGGCATCGGTGTTTTGCTCCTTGAAGGTCCCCTCGAGGGCGGACAGCAGCGTCGCAGGCGCTTTTTGATGCGGTAGATTTGAGGACGTGTGTGGCCTTATTTTCGATAGTTCGGCCTCCATCTTCACAAAATTTGGGACCTCGACGAGGGTTTATGGCAAGGAGAAATGTGCTCGTCGTCGTCGTGGACAGCGACGACGCCAAAAGCTTCAAAAAAGCACTGCCACATTCAGCTGGTCCGAGCGCAGGGCCGGCTGTCCATGGCAGCTCCAGCCTGAGTGACAACTACGTCGGACTCGACAGCTTGACACGAAACCACGACGAAGGCGAACGATATTCGTATGGAAGCTTCGCTACAATGCTTTATCTTTTATCTAATTGCTTTTAGACGGTAACGAAGTCTCCGATCTCTTTCTTCAAGTTCGCAAGTCCAAGTTCAGAGGCTGGCTTCAACTTGACGATAATAATCAACCTAAACCTCATCATCATTGCCCCGAGCCGTCCGAACGAGTGTCGACCGTCGATGTGCTAGAAAATCTACCTAAAGCCTGTGCTTGAAGCTGTAATTGCAATCCAAATACTCGGCTTAAGGAAGGAGAGTTTAACGGACCAGGAGGCGCGGTGCGTCGTGACCGAGAATCTAACTAAAACACCCCATGCTTATTTGACGGGTCTCTATCGTAGAGCCTGAATACTCGAAGAAAGCACCAGCTCCATTGATGTGGCGGGATTGAAACTGTCATGATCACTCGGACGCCACCATGGACATACGTTGTCATAAGGTGAACGCTGCTCGGTGCTGGAGAATTGGGACGTAACTAACTCTGAGCAGACTGCTATTCCAATTCGTTCTCAAAGTATTCTACGGTACGATAGTCGTGGAGAATGCAGATCTGATTCCAAAGGATGGTAGACCATGGTGAGTTTTTACGATGGGACGTCTACACATGTGGCTGAACTATTTCCAAGCATTGTATGCGCAAATCATAGCAATTCGTTGACGGATGCTGTGTGAGTAGATGCGCGGTTGAGAGTGGGGCCAAAATTTACGCATGCTGAGTTATTCCTCTCGATCTCAGACTTCTCGTGGGATCTGTCCCTTACAAGGTGAGTATCAGACCTATTGTAACTGAACTATCTTGTTGACTGGATTTAGAATCGAAGCTTCTTGCGTCTAACTGCAAAAGACACGCAGTTCGGCAAGAAGACATTCACCAGCTGGCTTATCGAATCTGCTGGCACTGTACCGGTGAAAAGGCGAAAAGAATATCCGGGCGTCAAACAGTTGGACAATGTGGATGCGATGGAGATGTTGAAGAAGGTTAGCCATTTCACCTCCTTATGCCAGGAAGAATTACTGAGAGTTCTCAGGTGCTCGAAGACGGGCATGCGGTCTGCTTGTTTCCCGAGGGTGGAAGTCGTTATCACCCAACGATAGCGCCTCTGAAAACAGGAGGTTGTCGCTATGCTCTCTGAACTGACTCAACAACTAAATCGGATTCTCGTAGCTGCTCGACTGATTTCCGACGTCCTCACCAGAAACAAAGACAAGCCGGATTTCGAAATTTCTCTTCTTACTTGCTCCATAACATACATGTAGGTCACCTTCCAGCCTATAATCCTTCCCCGATACTTGAGCTTTCCTATTTTAGGCATCGTGAACACTTCAGATCTGATGTTCTCATTACTTTCCACGCTCCGATGACGTTTACCCCGAAGGTGAGCGCTAATCTCAGGATGAAAAAAGTCATTGCTTACATGTAGCAGACGAATCCTGAACTCATAGAACCGGTGGACTTCTCTCATATCAGATCCGTAACCTCCCAAATGCAAGTTCAGATTGGATTGGGCACTATTGATTCGCCATCATGGGATGTCGTACGATCAGCAAAAACAGCAACAAAGATTTACGTGCCATTAGGAACGAATATGTCTCTAGGTGACTACGTTCGCGTTTGTAGGACGTTTGTTGAAGTTTTCAAGTGGGCCGAATCCCAAGCAAATGGAGTGAAAGGAATTATGAGCGGATCGGAAGATGAGGACGAAATGACCAAGAAGCAAAGATACGAACAGGTGAATGAATTACGATCGAACTTGAAGGTGAGAGCGCGGATCTGTATCTGCGTTTCAAAACTGACATGCTACACTATCAGAAATATCAAGATACCCTGTCACTCATCGGAATCAAGGATGATCGCGTCCGCGTCCCTCTTTCTCGGCCTCGAATAATGTACAGGATCCTTGTGCGTTTCAGCTGGATGAGCTTCTTGACGATGATCGCTCTCCCTGGTCTCATCCTATGGGCACCCGTCTTTGCGACGACAAAATTCGCTGTCAAACGGTTTACGAAGGGTGGACCTGTATGGGACACGTATGACGAAATTGCACAAACGAAGCTTGTGTACGGCCTCGCATCCGGTTTCGTCGTCTGGATCATCTGTGTTGTAGCGACATTTCCAGTGGCGCCCCTCTCTGTCGTCGCTACTCCCGCAATCATGTGGATGTCTTTGCGATGGTACGAAGATGCGGTCAGCGCCTCTCGTGCGCTCATGGGCCTCGTCCGACTTCTGCGAACGGATCCGAAAACGATGAAGGAAATGCGAGAGCGTCGTGCATATCTGCACGATCGACTGATGACTTTGGCGAAGTACCTGCGGTTACCGGAGGACCCGGAGAAATTCTTCTTGGAAAGTGGGGGAAAGGAGAAGGGGAGAGTGCGAAGCGCCTGGGAGAGTAAAGTGAAGTATTTCTCTGTGCGGCGAAGAAGGAAACGCGATTGGGACGAAACGCTTCGACTTTACGACCTGGTCGACTATCCAGAGGACCCAGATATCCAGTAGTAATTTAACCAATCTTGTAGACGACAAAATGTCGCTGTATTAAAATTCAGAAACTCGGAAACAATTACGTAAGAAAATGAATATAATTTGTGCTGTCGAAAAGTTCTGTCTGTTTCCTACCTCTCCTTTTCGACTCCTCCTCCCTCCCTTTCTTTCAAATGTCGACTCACAAACGCAAACAACGCGAACATGAAGTCTTGTCAGACGACTCTGGATCGGGCTCTGAAGACGGTGTAGAGGAAGAATTCGAAGGATTTGGGTCGGACGAAGAATTTGACATCACAAATGCTTTGACTGGTGGACGTTCCAAAACTGCTGGCAAAGCGTCTGTCACGAACGATGAAGACGACGATGAGGAGCTCGCTGCTCTCATTCGGGAATCAACAGCGAAAAGACATAAGAAGGAGGGTACCAAGATGATCAAGACCGTGAAGGGGAAGTCGAAGATCACGAAGGGAGAGGTTGGCGGCGGAAGTTTCCAAAGCATGGGTGAGTTGGAATTGTCTATCTGCTATCAATACATACTCATTGTAATATGAAAGGTCTTCACCCTGCTTTACTTCGCTCGTTAACGCTTCGCGGATACAAAATTCCGACCCCGATCCAAAGACTGGCCATCCCACCTCTCCTTGCTTCCCCTCCTCGAGACCTCGTTGGAATGGCACGGACAGGTTCTGGGAAGACTCTCGCGTATATGATACCCCTCATTCAAAGACTTGGCGGTCGCCATTCATCGTCCTTCGGGACTCGTGCTCTCATACTTGTGCCCGCTCGCGAGTTGGCCGTGCAGGTGCTTAAAGTGGGCAAGGAGCTCGTAAGAGGATGGAATGCAGGAGAAGGGGATCACGCAGGAGATAATGAGGAGAGTGTTGAGCCATCGACATCTTCGAAGAATCTTGCGTTGAGATGGGGTGTTGTCGTTGGAGGTGAGGGCTTGGACGAGCAATTTGAGATGATCACGAATAACCCTGATGTGTAAGTTTGGTTTCACTTTACTCGTTCTATAAACTGAATCTCTCGTAGCATTGTTGCAACACCTGGTCGTCTTCTCCATCTCATTGTAGAAATGAACCTCGACTTACGTTCGGTACAATATGTTGTCTTCGATGAGGCCGACCGCCTGTTCGAGATGGGTTTTGAGACGGCTCTGTCCGAAATCATCCACCGCCTCCCTGCCTCCAGACAAACGCTTCTTTTCTCAGCAACTCTACCAAAATCTCTCATCGAATTCGCAAAGGCCGGCTTGCAGGAGCCCAAGCTAGTTCGCCTAGATGCCGACAGTAAAATCAGCAGCGACCTCCGAATGGCGTTTTTCAGTGTGAAGCAAGCTGAAAAGGAGTCATGTTTACTCGCACTGCTTCGAAACGTTATTAAGATTCCGCTCCGAGGCCACCTGAAGGACAACGAGTCGGCGACCGAACAGTCCTCAAAGGACAAGGGGAAGGGGAAGGAACGCCCCCACACTGCACCCCATCAAACGATCGTATTCACGGCGACGAAGCATCACGTCGAATATATCACAATGTTGCTGACCTCCGCCGGGTTTTCTGTGGCACACATCTACGGCAAGCTTGACCAGACGGCCCGCTCGCAGCAATTGCAACGATTCCTTCAGGGAAGCTGCGACATCCTGGTTGTCACAGACGTCGCTGCGCGTGGAATTGACGTGCCTGTTCTTGCCAATGTTGTTAATTACGACTTCCCCGGGCCTGGAGCACGGTTGTTCGTACATCGTGTCGGGCGCACGGCGCGTGCAGGAGCGAAAGGATGGGCGTGGAGCTTCGTGAACGGACGCGAGGTGCCGTTCTTGCTCGACCTCCAGCTATTCCTCGGCCGACCATTGAAGGTTGCGGGCTCGGATAGCTCTTTGAAATCGACAAGGGGCAGCGGAGAAGAACCTTTCGTGAACTCGATGATCTTTGGCTCATTCCCTCGCGCCTGGTTGGACGACGAGTCAGAATACATTCGTACTCTAGGCGAAACCGTCAGCGGGTTAACGCAGACCAAGGACGTCATGACTCGCGCGCAAGGAATGTATGAGCGCACACAAGGACGTGCGAGCCAAGCAAGTTACCGGAGAGCCAAAGAGATTGTGAAGTCGGGTGGTATCACTGGGGAGGGATCTGTACATCCCGTCTTTACGCTGTTCGATCAACAAGCGGGGCCGAGTACTTCAGCGACTTCTGGAGGCGAAGAGGGTGTTACCGAGAAAAAGACAACCTCGCCGGAAGAGCAAGCGAAGATGGAAGAAGCTCGAACTGCTCTCCTTCGCGCTGTGAGCTCTTTCAGTCCGTCGGAAACCGTTTTCGAGATCGGTAACAAGGCGAAGGCGGGAAAGACGGCAAACTCGGTTGGAACTGCCGCGTTGATGAAGGACCGACGTAAAGCACTTGCAAAAGCGCGCGAGCGGGCCCTTCCTACGAATGTATATGCAGAAGATAAGGAGATTGAAGTCGCTAATAACAATGTCGCTGACGTGGAGATGGCGAACGACGAGGATATCGAGGCTGCCTTCGGGTCGTCGAGTTCTAAACCGACGGGTCGCAAGTTTAGGGACTCGGAGTTCTACATGTCTCATTTCCAGAAGGACTCGGCCGCAAATAAAGGGTGCGTTTTCTCTTGTAATGCAAATCCGTAACTAACTATGTTCTTCATATAGGTACTCCTTGCGCGATGGGGCTTCATTCGCGGAGCAAGCACGAGGAGCAACATTCGAGGTGGCGGACGACGACGGCAAGGCATCTCGACAGAAATCAAATCAAATGAGGTGGGATACAAAGAAAAAGAAGTTTATTAAGGGAGATGGAGTTGGTGCAGACAACATGAAGCTTGTGAAGACGGAGAGCGGTGCTCGTCTGCCAGCGACCTATCGGTCCGGGAGGTTCGAGGAGTGGAAGGCGAAGACGCACAAGAACGTCCCTCGCGTAGGAGAGGCCGAGTTACCATCCGCGGGTGGGCATGGTAGACATGGGGCGAACAAGCGGTTCAAGCACCACAAGACTGAGGACGCGAAACCTCTCGATAAGCTGAGTCTTGGTTACGAGCGGAAGGTGCGCCAGATGCAGAATCGAGAATCGAATGACGAACCCGGCTCATCTTCAAAGAAATCTGGCGGAGCGGTGAGGAAGGGTGGTCGATACGCAGGGAAGACGATGTCGAGGGTGAAATCTGAGCTCAAGTCAGCAGCGCAGATTCGGAAAGACAGGGCGGCAGTTGAGAAAAGGAAAGCGAAGAATGCAAGGCCGAGTCGGAAAAAGGGGAAGCGGTGAATGGATCGAAATTTCAGACGGATTCATAACATGTTCTCTGCCATTTTTAGAGAATAATATTGCAGGCAACGTTGTGACGACAATGTCTAGCACTCGGATTCGACTGACTATTACTCAGTACATGGGATTCAAGCGGTCTCCCAACCAGGTGAATCTAGAATTTCGTAAGTTTACCCGAATGGCCCGAAATGCTCTACGCTCGGGGAATTACCGGCGCATTTTTACTTACAAAAAATTCAGTACGTCAGCCGATCTCTCGTTTTCTGACCCTACCATAAGATATGGGACCCGCGTACAATTTCGAAAGCAGCTATCACCTCGGACAGAGGCTCCTTGGTACCAGATAACTATCCGGTAAGATTCTAATAACTACTTATTGTTCCCCCGTAGCAACTCAATGGGATTTGGGGATAGTTATTTGAACCTTTACCAGAGCGTTTGTGTAGCTATTAGGTGCCTATTGGCCGTTGTCCGTGGTGTATAATTTTCAAGTGCATTCGTAACAAGTTTCAATCCATACATGTATCAAAAAATCGCGAGCGTGACGCGTTATGAATATCACGTGTCTAGAGTCACAGCGTGTTCTGCGACGCGCTGCGGTCCGACTCCGAGTCAGCGTGGACTCGTGGATAGACACGCTGAAGACTAACGACGACCATGGAACGAACAGATGTCTTCAAGACACAGTGACGATCGAAAGCCTCCTGAAGCTTCTCAAGACACAGAGAGTCTCGTCCGAAGACTTGCAGGACCGTCGGTCACGAAGGCTGGGCAAGTCAACCATGGCTGCCACGGATGATGTTTGGGGATAGGGTACTGACTGGATTTCTAGACTGCAGAAGGACCAGACGGAAATCAATAGAATAATTGCGGAAGTCTCCAAGGGGTCAAAATTCTACGAGGTTCAGTTCGATCTTGTCAGTAGTCGTCGTTGGCGATCTAATCAAACGAGCAGAATGAGAAACGGAAGGACAAGGAGTTGACGGAGCGCATCGCGAAGATCCTCGCCATCAAAGATGATATTCTTAAGTCAGCAGATATTGGTGAGTCAAGACAGAATACTCTACATTGTTCGCAAAATTAATGAAACCTGTAGCCGGCGTTGAGGCCGAAGCGGATCGAATGGTATTTGCATCGATTTCTCACCTCCGAACTCGTTTCTGAATTCCACAATAGTTCGAAGAACTCGAGTCCGAGAGGGACTTGACTCAATACATCGTGCACGTCGATATGGATGCATTCTACGCCAGCGTGGAGTTGCTCGAGAACCCTGATCTCGCTGGCAAAGCTTTTGGTGTGCGTCATAATATTCTGCCGAAAGTATGAAGACTCCCTGATATCTTCTTATCTGATACAGGTTGGGAAGGGTGTTTTGTGCACAGCTTCCTATGAAGCGAGGAAGCATGGCGTGCGGTCTGGCATGGCTGGTATTTGATTCGACTCTCGATGAACCTCGTCTATGACCTCTGAAATTAAATATCGCAGGATTCGTTGCAAAGAAGCTTTGCCCCGAATTGATCCTGTTGCCATTAAACTTCGACAAGTATTCGGCGAAATCAAGCGATATCTTCTCGATATTCAAACAATACGATCCGAACATGCTAGTTGCTGGGTGTGATGAAGGATACATGAAGTACGCGAATACTTGCGACGCACCAAACGTCTACTTACAGCGAACGACAGCATAACACCCTACTGCTCACAACATGATTTGACCCCGGAAGCTTGCGTGCAAGAAATGCGAGACAAAGTGAAAGCTCAAACCAACTTGACGGTCAGCGCCGGCATCGCGCCCAACAAGGTGAGCCAGTGCCTGCGTTCCCTCGCTGGCCCTTTGACCTCAAACCTGGACAGATGCTGGCGAAAGTGAGTTTGATTTATTCTATAAATTTCTCGGGGACATGACTTATTCTGTCTTTGAAGATCTGCTCAGACAAGGTATATCGATCGGATCCTTCTTCACCGCAATAAGCTCATGTGGTTTTTAAGAATAAACCGAACGGACAATTCCATCTTACTTTCGAAAAGGATGCGATAAAAGCTTTTTTGGCTGAATTGCCTATTCGCAAGCTTCCTGGTGTCGGGCGAGTTCATGAAAGATTACTGGATTCTATTGGCGTTTGCGTAAGTGGCTTTTAGACTTGTGGATGCGATCGCGACACAAATTTACCATGGAAAATGAAACAGACTTGCGCGGATATCTATACTCACCGAGCGACAATCTCTCTCATGGACAAATACTTCGGTCGGGATTTCCTCTTTCGTGCCTACCTTGGCATGGCATCTAATGTTGTGCAACCCCACCAACGCGAGGAAAGAAAGAGCATCGGGGCCGAGAGGTTCGCTGAGTTATTGCTTTATTACCTTGATATAAAAGCTGATGCCGCACGGCAGGACGTTCAGGCCTTTAGGCGACACGCAGAAAATTATTGAGAAGCTCGAGGAGGTTTCTGTCGAACTCGAACACGACATGGAATCCACCGGTTGGGCGGGCAAAACCGTGACATTGAAATACAAACTGGATACTTATCAAGGTGAACAATTCTGTCACTCGTTCGGAGTTGTTGCTCATTGCTCCTTCCCTTCAGTCTTCACTAGGGCCAAGGCACTTGAGCGCTGGGTTACGAAGAAAGAAGATTTATTCAACGTAAGTCGGCTGCGAATGAGGGTCACTAATTTAAACGAATAACATCTTGTGTAGATTGGGAAAGAACTGCTTCAACCCGAGCTTCCGTTGTGTCTCCGTCTCATCGGACTTCGCGTCACGAAACTGAAGGACCTACGAGTACCAGATGACAAAGGGATTAAGCGTGTGAGTACCCACATGTTATTTGTTTGTATAGAGCAGTCACTAAGTCGGCATTTCCTGAAGTTCTTTCAAAAGGCACCAATGTCATCCGGTAGTCATCCACCACCGGCAAAGCGGCGGAAGACCGACATGGGCGTGGCTATAGAAGTTCGCGAGGTCATCGAGGTTGATGATGCTATGCCGGGCTATCACGAGCACGAAGACGACACGAAAGAGATCTGGGACGTCGAAGGGGATGATGAATTAATTGACGCTGAAGCGAACGCCGAACACTCACTACCTGACACTGAGCATACAAACGACCCACCAAACCAAGCATCTTCGACCGACTCATCACAAACATGTCCAATTTGCCAGAAATTCCTGGAGGGGATGGACAACACCGCGATCAACGCCCATCTAGACTTTTGTCTGAGTAAAGGTGTGATCATGGAGGCAACCTCTGCGACGGCGGGCTCGAACATTGGGCCCGCGAAGTCAAAGAAGCCTGCTTCGCGTTCCTTGAAATCTTGGGTAAATAAACGATAGAGCGATAAGAATACATTTGGGGTATTTTGGCTGGGTAGCGTCTGTATGTTGGACTTATTCATAGCGTCAATAACACATTTTAACGACTCATATCGTCCCCTTCGTTGTTAAAGCTTCTCGTTATGCAAAAAATCACGAAAATATCATTATACTAGGTTGAAATATATGCGGAATGGCATCGATACCATAGGTAAGGTCAAAGAAACTATACAATGGTATGTATATCGTTCCAGTTCATGCGCTCGAACATAGTCATAACCAGTCGGGTTCGTTTCAAATAGTCGTCAAAAATATGTGCAAATACTTCACTGAAATACGAGAGGCCACCACCAGATACCACTTTCCACTAAGATTGAGAAACACCTTGAAGTATATGTGGATGTCTGATCGCGATTTCCTGGTAAAGGGCTCTCAGAATGGTCAATTGAGGAGATCATGAAACCACTGACCTGATACAGATCCGGGCAGCGGATAGGCAGAAGTTCTGGGTTCTCCGCAATGCCGACGAAACTACGGAAAGAAAGGACATCAGCTTATGAGACGAAACAAAGCAGAACAAAGTGTACGTACATAGTCGATACACCCGCTTCGATAGAAGATGAGATTGTCAATGCTAAATGGCGAATGAAGTCAGAAACGGATGCAAGTTCATGATGGTGAAATTCTTACAGCATTGAAGTCCGATTAGGAACGCGAACAGGATGACCGGGGCGGTATATTGACCATCGACGTTATAGTCAGGGTGCGTTGCTAAAACGAGGTTATAAACTGATTCAGTAAAATTCACGAGTTTAAAAACTGAGTGAACTCACCGCGAAGGTAAATGTACCCGAATAGCGAGCACAACATTCCAACAGCATAAGCACCCCAGGTGAGAGCTGGCAATGTTCTGTTAAGACCCCGACCTCGCAAACACAGGTTCCAAGACTCACTCATGCTCACTAACGAATCGTTGACTAGCGCGTTGATACCACGTTCTTTGAACAAGTGCACAACGGGAGATCCGCGCGGCATCGCTTGGGCACCAGAATTAAGACATGAATATGATTAATTACAATGCTTGTTTCCTATTTAGCGAAGAGAGAATTTAAATGAAATGAAAATAATGATAGTATTGAGACCCTGCACAAGTGAGGATGACACATTTCAAATGACATTACAATGCAGCCCCGGGGCTGCAACCTCTCCGAAATTTGAATGCCCGGCAGAAAGGCACAAAAAAAAAAGACCCAAGAGGCTGCAACCCCGGGGCTGCATTGTAATGTCATTTGAAATGTGTCATCCTCACTTGTGCAGGGTCTCAATACTATCATTATTTTCATTTCATTTAAATTCTCTCTTCGCTAAATAGGAAACAAGCATTGTAATTAATCATATTCATGTCTTAATTCTGGTTCCCAAGCGATGCCGCGCGGATCTCCCGTCGTGGTGGAACGTGTTCTTCGCAGCTTCGATGTATGGTTTTCCGTATAGAGCTGCAGCATAAGAGTTAGCTATAGCAAATAGTTTGACACTGAAAAAGACTCACCGATCTCGATGTAAGCGTATCTGAAATTTTGAAAAAATAAGTCTTCGCCTTTTCATAAGAAAGGTCAAGCAGGCTTACCTGTTGAAGTACTCTATGATTCTTTCGATGCATGTAATAAAGCATTGTGCTATACACGCTAGAATGACCATTATACCTGAAAAAGGGTGTTTATCATTTGACTGCATCATACCGAGCACGTTCTAACGTACCATCTTGATTGTCGGGATCGCTTCTTGCGATCTGGCATAACAAGCGCAGCAACTCCAGAACAGTAACGATGAGAGATCCAAACGCTATGGAACCCAAGGAAAATACAGATGCACGAATGAAAGAGGAGATCGTCGGGCTCTTCGGCTACACCATGAATTTTAATTTGATTAGATATGAAGAAAATGTCGGGGACGACGAACCATTCCGGCGCCCTCGGGACCGTAATAATACCAAGCTACAGTCAAAGCGTATTCTTTAGAAAGGCGCATGAGTAGCCTATAAGATTACTGACCTCCATAGGGACCTCCAGCAAGAGTTGCTAATGCAACGTTACCAACCACTTGCGAAGTCCACAAATACGAAAAAGTGTCATAAATGACGAGACCAGCCACCTTGCCCGAGGAGCACGCAGTACCGTTGTTGCAAGCTGCGGAGTATCTGATTATGTTGATGCCGCCGTGAACTACGATATAACTCACTCGGGTTCCCTGGCGTATATTTTGCATATCTATTCGGAATCATCCATCAGCCGACAACTTGAGTTATGAATGGTGAGAGCCTTACGTTGCGATGACCGTGAAAGCATACCACCTAATAGACCAGCTCAAGTCAATGGCGGGCTTAGAAGCAGTTCATGTCCACTTACACGCTCAACCCTGCTTGGATGATGAGGGCAATCAAAGCGACCAAGAAAACAGACATGTGATGTTTCGAGATGTCCATCACGACCTGCAAAAGTATGGACGAGAACTTGATGTGACCCTTGAATCCAAAGTATGAGAACACGGAGAGAAGGGCTATGACGGTGAATATGATTGCCCCCGCTGTTTAATGAAAGCAGATGAGAGCGGCGAGCTTCGAATAGCGGTAGGTTCAGAGAGGTGGAATCTACGTACAATAGTACTTTGTGATCCAGTAATAGACGGCAATCCCACTGTAATGGAAAGTTATGTGATTAGCATCACTTCTTCTTCCAGACATCTGTTCCGTTCCACGTACATATTGAGAGCGATTGAAAGGATGAGAGTGACGTGCATGATCGCCCTCGTATACATTCTTGTCAACAGAAATTGTAGCACGGAGAAAACCAGCGCGGCACCAGTGACGAGAAGAAGCAGAAACGCGGTATGTCTTCATCAATGATAGAATAGTTGGATGTCAGAGTTTTGTTTGTGAGATTCAAAACAATATACACGCACTGATTGAGTGTCACCGAGTTCCCCGTATTCGAGCCATCCGTCCCTCCACCAACTCCTCCACCGAGACCCCCCGTGCTAATCCATTCACTCAATACAAGTCCAGATACGACACAATATCCAGCAAGCTTGGTAAAAAGTATTGTCAGTAAGAAGATACACCCGCTCTATCTGCCTTGCCCAAAAGTCGGTTAAAACCTCACCTGTGCGATGAACAAAATCAAGAAAATGGGATCCTTTATTCTGCGTTTCGGCCTCATACGCTCTCCCTCATATGGATTCTTCTCGTTCGCTGGGGGGCCTTGTCCATATTGTCCATATTGTCCTGAAGGCGCGTAGGGCGCTGATGGTCCAGGATTGTAGCTTGGTGGTCCGTTCATGTCCTTTGAGTTGAAATCACTGAATGAAGGCGACAAAGGCGCGATTCCCGCGACTTATGGTCAGAAATCCAGACAGATCCCTGTGGTCGAAATGAAGGAACGTGACGGTCAACTCGTGGCGAACGCGTTGAACAACGCAACTCGGTCGCGCTTTTGCGGCTAACGGAAATAAGGGCGTCTTTGCTCAGCCACACAGATTGGCGCGTTGGCCACGTGAATGGGCGTCGATCGGGAGGTTTTTCAGGAAAAAAGTAACGAAAAAATAGTCTGCAAGTACTCTCATTATAGCTCGTGTTACTTCATTACAATCTAGGTTACCATGTCTCCGCAAAGCTTTGCAGCATAATTTTCCAAATTTATCGCACCAGAGTATCAGCAGCTCTGCCACATTTTCACGTAGTCACTGAGAGATGTGCGCAAAACGTCAATGAGTAAACGCATATCGCCAGGAATCCAGATCGCTTACATCGCCATTCCACGACGTTTCAAGTCTTCTGGCCAAGAAGGGTACCACGCGGGCTGCGCCTTAGCGAATTGATACATAGCATCTAAAACATCTTTCAGAACGCGACAACACGGAGGACTAGTGGTCGGACGTACTTTCGGACCCATCGAACCAAGGTTTATCACCAACTGTATCCGGGAACCATCCATTTGTGCCGCCCACCGCGACATTCATGATCAAATAGAATGCTTAAAAGAAATCGGTCATCTACAATGAGTATGAGAGCGATGAAGTTACGTTTGTCAAATGGTGCGGAATTTGAACCGCTCCCTTTCCACGGATTTTCAATAACAATTTCGGTTGAGCCGTTGAAAGCTGTCGCAGGGAAATTGCCTCTCTCATAGAACGGCTGATTGAAGTCAATACTGAAAGGCATTTGAAGGCGAGTGTCGACGTATGAACGGCTGGAACGACACATCAGGATGGACCGAGCGGTGTAAGTGAAAAAAAACGCACAGGAACGTAGGGGACCATTCCAAGACAAAAGTGTGGAAGTTGTCAGAAAAGCGCATGCGCGGTTTCTTCCACCACCCATACGTCATGAATGCGTAATTTATAAAGTCTGCGGGCCCCCAGTTCAACGATGTTCGTACGTAGTTGTCTCCCCTATAAGAACATTGAACAAGGTGTTTTCATGACCGTCACACAGAGACATTGTACTCACTGGAAAGGATAGTCGCGGCCGTTTCCACGAGATTCCATAATATCTATCTCGCCACTCATCGGCCAAGGACCATAATCATTTCGAGTGGGCAGCATCCAGATTGCTGGCCAAAGCCAATCGCCTCTGGGTAACCGAGCACGAACTTCTACTCTTCCGTAGGTGATGGAATGACTGAACTTCGTCGAGATACGAGCGCTTTGGACGGGGTTGACAACCTTTTGCGTAGTGTAATTTGAGGTCGCACTGCACGTCGTTAGATTCACGTTCGTGCATCCCGAAATATTATATGTGTAGCCGTTGTACACATTCTCGTGGCCGATGGCATCTTCTGTAAGCGTTGGGACGATATAAAGGATCCCGTCTTCAACGAAGGTGTTATTGTCGGAATTCGTCGTCATTTCGAACTCCTTGTTCCTGTAAAAACGAGACCCTTAGCGTATACAAACGATGACTTTCTAGAAAATCGTACCCAAAGCCACCCATATCGACTTCGTGAAACCAAACGTCGCGATTTAGTCCGTTATCGAAATCATCATGGAGGACCAAGCATAAGTCACCCATCATCTTCACGTTGCGTGCGTCGAGAAGGCACATGACAGCAGCCGCTCCCGCGCAAAATAGCATCATCGACCATGTCAGGACCCAACTGATATATTCACGCATGTCGCGCTTTGCAAGCCAAGGCTTCTCGATGTTACGCTTCCCCTCATCCGTGAGCGCCGTCGACTTCCTTCGTGGGGCAATATACTTTGGAATGAGCATCTGCGTGGAAGGGTTGGGCGAAGCGACCGTACTGCCGGCACTGTAGACGCTTGCCACGTCAGGGGAGTACGAGTAGGAACCCTGACGAAGGGGCGGACCAGAGTGAGGCGATCGTGATAGACTGGGCTGAAGCTGGTCTGTGCTGAGTGGTTGTACAATGGAATTGTATAGGAAAAGGGAGTTGGTGGGGGAGTTGGGTGCCGCCGAGCCTCCGTTTGTCATAGCACGACGACGCGTCGTCGACGTCGTAGGGAAGATATCCGAGCTTTCGCGCCTGAAATGGTTCGCAGACGACGAGCTAACGTCTGGGAAGGGGTATCCTCCCGTATTTGAGTCGTATATCGGGGAACGTCCGGTGGCATGACTTGAAACAACGTCGTTTTCTATCCGTTCTTTACCAATGCCACTCGCAAGAGGGCGCTCGTCTTCAGTAGAATACTGGTCGTCCGACGCAGGGAAGTATACGTCTTCATAATCGCTTTCAAATTCTTGATACAAAGATGAATAAGACTTCGACAAGATGGATCAACAACATCACTCACCAGAGACTAGATTACCCTCGTTCAGGTTGCTTGGAGGACTGCCAGGATGAATATCGCCTTCATTGTTGTACTGCATCGTGGATGCTTCACGAAGTCGGGCGGCAAGGGTAGGCTACCCAACGTCGTCGTGAGCAGAAAGAAACCTGAGTTCGGCCTCCAGAAGAAGTTCAAACATCTTTTAAAGGGTTCTTTCAGCCCCAATTGCGATGTAGGCGGTCGCGGTCGTCGTCGTCGTCGTCGTCGTCGATGAACGTTACATGTAAGTGGTGAACGGCGAACGCGTCGACGCGTGTCCCAATTCGCGAAATACTTCGGATTCTTACCACCATCATGCCACCTCGAAAGAATGACGACTACATGGAAGTCGCCTCGGACGATTCACTTCCGAGCGATGTCGATGAGGTATACAATGGAAAATCGAAAGGAAAGGGGAAAGGAAAGGCGACAGAGCGCAAAACTCGAGAAAAGGGGAAGAGCAAGAATAACGAAGTACGTCGCGAATCTTCTGCTTCTTAACCATTTGTTGAATCGGCGACATTAAGCAACCATACGCTTGGGAGGCGTCGTATGTTCGCTCTTGGGACACCGTCCAGGAGGACGAGGCGGGTAGTCTGCAGGGTGCCGTGGAAGATCTTATAGCTCGGAATCGCAGACGAAGGTACGTATTCGATAGTCGACTTACTTGTGTGGAATGTTGAACATGATCAAGGCTATTAGCACCATCTACAGCGATCCGTCGGACAATTATCCGACATCTTGTCCTCGTTCTCGACCTTTCATCCTCAATGATGGACAGGGATATGCGCCCAACGCGCTTCGATCTTATGTTGGAATACGCTCGCTCGTTTATTTCAGAGTGGTTCGATCAAAATCCTCTGGGACAAATTGGTATTGTTGGCATGCGCTCCGGGATAGCGGAACGCATTGGTGAAATGTCTGGTGAGCCAAATGCACTGAAGCCTTCTCGTATGCCTATTCGAGCTTTGAAGGCAATCCACAGGACGTTCTCAAAACAATCTCCGAACGCCATAAGCTTGAACCCGCCGGAGATCCAAGTTTACAAAATGCCGTCGAGATGGCAAGAGGTAGTATGAGGTTCGACCTTACTCATTTTGTGTATATGCACATGACGCATACAACTTCCACAGTCACCTCCCTACCCACTCGTCAAGGGAAATCATAATCATTTTCGGATCTTTAACAACCGTTGATCCTGGAAACATACACGACACGCTGGATGCATGCGTCAAGGACCGCATACGCATAGCCGTCGTGGCGCTCGCCGCCGAGATGAAAATCTGCAGGGATTTATGTGATAAAACAGGAGGTGCGTGACTTCTTTCCGTGTCCCCGCCGGTACTTCCTCTAAAGGACTCTTTGCTTTCAAAGGTTCTTTTGGCGTAGCGCTCAATGATGGTCATTTCAAGGATCTCTTGTTCGAATTAATTCCTCCGCCGGCTCAACGCGCTGTTTCTCGAGCAGCTGGCGCTGGTGCTGGCACGTCAAATCCCACTGCCGACTTGATGATGATGGGCTTTCCAACGCGTCTACCGAACACCTCCGCACCCGCGCTGTGTGTATGCCATTCCGACCTCAAGAGCGAAGGCTTCTTGTGCCCAAGATGTTCAGCAAAGCTCTGCGATGTCCCAACGGACTGTGACATCTGCGGGTTGATGATCGTCAGCTCGCCGCACCTCGCTCGGAGTTATCACCATCTCTTTCCCGTCAAGCCCTATTCTGCAGTGTAAGATTAAGGAAGCCAACTACCTTCACATCGAGATAAATGACGCTTTTCATTTTGCAGGGTGGATGGAGCTAAGGTATCTCCCTCGAACGCGTGTACTGGGTGCTCGTCCTCGTTCTCCAAGTCATCAGCGTCATCCACAATAACCGACGGGGTTAGTCCGTTCGGGCGATACAAATGCCCTGATTGCAAGAACGACTTCTGCACAGACTGCGATGTCTTCGTGCACGATGTAGTCCACTGCTGCCCAGGATGTGGTAAATGAAATCAACTCGCGCGCCGCGGAAATTAAGATGAGGTTGATTGGCGTCTATTGGATCCTTAGAGATGGATTGCGTCTTGGACTTAGGGTGGGATGGTTTCTCTCTTTTACTCGAGCAAAATAACATACCGACGATTATTTCGTAGCATTTTCTTATATAATTCGATCGCGTGCAGGGTCAGAAGATCTGCAACTCCGGAGTGTTGCGTTGCTGTGTTGGTGCGCCAAAAGTAGACAAGCCCTTGAAAATTTCAGATGGCCGTCTCATCGATGTCCTGCTGGCCTCTCCACCTGCGCACTTTGGATCCACAAGCGACAATTGGGCCCATCGACGTGTCTTGCAACGCGACCACACAACCCTCCCTCCTACCACCGACATTTCATGCATCCAGGACAAGCCCTTCGCGGCGTATTCGAAGCTCCATTCCGATAGCATCGCTTCTCTTTCATCGCAACTCGAATCTGCACTCAAAGTACATTCGTGACTCGACTTGGTCCCCAACGAGCACTCCGTGACGTCTCCGTCTTACACCCCCACGAGCAAGCTAGCGAGCGATCACTTGGATAGGTGACCGCTTATCTATGGCATGTGAAGAGGATACGTCTGCTGCACTCTGCCCGTTCGAAGGGCCAGAAAAACTACTCGAAATCTGGTTCGCGCCATCGCCGGCGTTTGTTCCAGATGCCAACACGGCGCCCAAAGGAAGGAGCGGGCTGTTAGCGGTGGATAGGAAGGTGTGGGAGGACATGCTCGACATCGTGAAGTGCAAGGTCCTCAGCGTCATCTATGGGGATGAGATGGATGCGTACTTGCTAAGGTGTGTAATGCTTGTCTTATCTCTGAAATCCAAGCTCACGTTTAAATCAGCGAATCATCGTTCTTTGTATCGCCTCATCGACTTATTCTCAAGACTTGTGGGACCACTTTAAACCTCCTTGGTCTACCTCGCATCCTTTCGATCGCAAAAACGCATGCTAAGCTCTCAAAAGTATACCAATGCTTCTACTCCCGTAAATCATTCATGTTCCCCGACAAACAACTTGGACCGCACAAGGACTGGAGTATGGAGGTCCAGTATCTTGACAGAATATTCGACAACGGATCGGCGTATACAGTGGGGAAGGTCAACGGAGACCACTGGCTCCTCTATATGACGTCGCCATTAGGACTTCATTCGGGATCGAACACCGAAGTCAGTTCACTCGCTTCATCGATGGTCTCCCTCCAGGACGACAACTGGGCAATAGTCGGGCAGGGTGGTTTATATAATTTGCCTTGCCTTCCCCCAACCCAAGACTACACAATCGAGATTCTTATGACGCACCTTTCGGCGCGGGCTCGTGCGGCGTTCTTCGCGCCGCCCTCTGTCGATCCGTGTGGGACTGGCGAAGATAGCCCGAGCTCGCACGCACAGCGCATCTCAAATGAAATCGGTATCAGTGACATTTTCCCTAAAGAGCGCACGCACCTCGACGCGTACGCCTTCACTCCCTGCGGATATTCCTCCAACGCGCTCATCAGCCTTCCACACGCGGATGGCGATGACGACGTTGAGTTCAGCGCGCCGCCGCAGGCATGCGAGGCGAAGAAAAAAGGCGAGGGGTACTACACCATCCACGTCACTCCGGAGGAAGGCTGGTCCTACGCGAGCTTTGAGTGCAATGTCCCGCTGGCGCCGAAGAGCCCGGTACGGTCTTCTCGCGCCAGCGCAATGCCCGACCTCCGCACCCTCGTTCAGCGCGTTGTCCGCATCTTCGAGCCTGGAAAAATCACGCTGACGCTGTTCATATCGTCGGCCGAGAACGCGTCCGCGTCCGAGGACGACGGAGGTGAAACAGCGGTTGATGCAGCACAGCGCGCGTTTAAGGCTGCTCTGACGCGTCCCAGCTGCGGCGGCAACTCCAATAGTCTCTTGGACACAACTCACCGAGAGGATGGCCCACTCCGAACAGCTGACGTACCACGTTACAAGAGAACGGACAAGATAAATTACGAGTTCGGAGGGTACGATCTCGCATTCGCCAGCTTCGAATTGATATGATGACTGTCGCGCATAAGAAGGTACTGAGACTCAGCCGTGTTTAATTTGTCATACTCCAGTCGCGTTAACTATTTGTGTCAATCATGGAAGCAGCAGAACTTATAATGAATTGATCGCCGGTCTCGGCGGCAGGATTTTGGCTTTTAAGACAAAGTGCTTCAAGCGGTGTCGTTCGCGTCAAGGTTATTCTTTCAGCTGACATCAACGCGATTGACCGCAGCCCGGACGACCATTTCGTCAAGACACGTCAATGATTTAGATCTCTGTGATGTGAATCCATCCTGGATGACCTCGAGGCATCTTTGCGAACCAAATTTCCTGTCAGCGTCGAATCCACGAGGGGAGACCCTTTGGGCAGAGCATCACTTGCGTGGATACAGGATCAATTTGTCTACGACAGCTGAGTTCCAACGCTGAGATGATCGTCAAGTTCATGGTGAGGATGCTGTTCGCTGGTCGGCCATCGGGTACTCGAATTTCGAATTTTCCGCTGACCTATCCCCGTCGCCAAACAGTCACGGACTTGTACCAGCGTTTCGGATGGCCGCAAGGTTACCGGAAGCACGCTCTTCGTGAATTCTAGTACCAGATGCTGGTTTGGCAAAAGGTACGGAACAAATTGGGAGTCTTAGGAAGGAGGGGGAGCACCTGTTGGCCCTGAATGACCAGCGAGCCCGATGCGACGAGCACCACGGAGTTCTCATGTTGAGGCCACCCGGTTATGAAAATGGCAGGCAGGAACTCTGATGATGGTTTCTCAACGCAGACTTTTTGCCTCGTACGAGTGTCAGTACCATCCATCTCATTCCGGTTTTAACTTGACGCTGATACGCACTCGTCAGATTCCTGTCAGAGAAGTTTTCGCCATGCGAAAGATTTCGGTTTTGCGCAACTACGACGGCTCCATAGGCGGACAAATCTGTGTTTCTGCGGAGCCAAGCGATACCGATGCAATGCCAAAATGTGTATATTGATACTGCGAGGAACATCGCCAGCAGCCGACGGATACTGTATTCGTGAGGACTCAGGCAAGAATAGATGCTTACTATTTGAATTTGACTATGTGGTTGCTTACTTACTGCCTCCGTCTAATAGGCCTGTGCGTTGCGACATTACCCTTTCTTCGTCGGACGCATTCTGGCGCTCCTGAACCAAAGACTCGAGCTGCTATACAGAGCGCGTATTCCTCGGGACAATGAGACATGTACAGTATATTGCACACCAGGTCTATCTCCGCGCAGATTGCTGTGAAATGGGAGAACCAAACTCAAACGTATCAAGACAACTTCCATCATGCGTTCTTATCCGTCCGAGCGGCTTTCGTGCGTCTCGTTCGTAACAGGACCTTGATGCTTGCTCATGCCTGGCGCCGAAACTTCGAAACTTTATCACTGCCAGATTGTGTCAACTTCGACACTCCAAGCGGTCCTTTACGTCTCTTCTCGACATCGTAAACAAGGGGGGCGAGCAAGATCCAACGTCTAAAAGCAAGATAGCTCCCTGGATTTTTCTCTCCAATTCTATTCGTATCTTTTTCTTAACCTACCGCCATGTCCTCGTCGAACGTTATACGGCTGCCATCAGCGAGTCCGAATGCAGGCATCCGTGCGCTTCAGGAGGTCGACGATTTCGCGTCGACGGACATGGGCTGGGGAGGCGAGGACAGGTGGACCTATCGCACCCTCACGGACAACCAGATCACGCCAGAAATGCTGCGGCTAAGCCAAGCGCACGGGGTGGATGGGCATGTCGACCACATTAGTTTCCAACCCTGCCAATCATATGAGGCTCGCTCGCAAGATCGCTACGTCGTGCAAATTTGGGACCTGCCTGGAGGTCAATGGACGTTCTCGGGAGTCTTCGACGGTAAGTTTAGAGTGCGCGATCACCAAACCGAGCGCATGAGTTCATGAGAGCCCCTTCCGCCTTTTAGGACACGGTTCTCATGGGACGGTCGACTACGTCGTGCAGCACCTGCCGGCAAAGGTCAAAGCCTCCCTACACGGCGCCCTTGCCTCCAAGACCGCTTCTCCCGCCTCTATCTCCCGCCTTCTGAGCGATGTGATCACCGAAATCGACAACACCATAACGCATGACTTCCTACGCTTATTTCCCCAGCGACCCGACGATCTGGGGCGGGCTAGAGACAAGGACATAGCGGCTCACCTTAAAGGCCAAGGGGTTGGTCCAAACTCGCCGAATATTTTGAGGTGTATGCAAGGCTCCACCGCACTCCTGACCCTCGTCGGTCCGTCAATGGGCCACCTGTGGGTCGCTAATTTGGGCGACTGTCGAGCGGGTGAGTGACGCTTCCCTGCTGCACTTCCGTAAAATATTTCAACCGCTGGCCGAGCCCTGGAAATTTCTTGTACTCACTTTTGATCTCGTGCGTCAGTCCTTGTCTCCAAAACACCAACGGGTACATATAAGGCTCGGCGAGTGAACGATGTTCACAACGGCGGGAATCCCCAGGAGATTCGACGCATTCGGATGGAACATCCCGGTGAGCCAGAATGCGTGATAAATAATCGGGTATTGGGATTTCTCGCCCCTACTCGAGGTGAGCCGCTCACATTTCAGTTCTCCACCGACCATCCATGACATAGACGCTAATTTCTGTATGTCAGCCATCGGCGACACCTGGATGAAAATTCCAGCAGTCTACTCACAAAAGGTCCTTCACCGGACGAAGGAATTCTGGTCGTCGGGTATCTCTGAGGTGAACGTCGATAGGATCAAAACACCTCCCTACGTCTCCAACGTCCCCCAGGTGTACCACGAGCAACTGCGCAGCCGCCGGTCGTCCTCGTCTTCTGGCGACGTCGATGTGGCGCTCATCATCTGTTCCGACGGTCTCGTGGACCTGTACGAGGACCAAGACTTCGAGGAAGAGTTCATCCTTAAGCGATGGGCAGCGAAGATAGGGGAGAAGATCGCGCCAGTCAGCGCCAACCGGGCAACGAGGCTCAACCTCGCTGCGCACCTCCTGCGAGACGCCATCGGGGGAGACGATCTTGCGCGTGCGTCGGCGAACTTGACTGTGGAAATGGAGGAGCGCTGGATGGACGACACGACGATACTCGTGCACCGGTTTTTATGAGTGTCCGTTCTGCCTTTAGACGTCTGCATTCCTCGCTAACCTTCTCCTCGTTGATATCAGCCTCATTCGGTTTTTTTTTACCTTCCCTAGACTCCCTACAGTCTGTAATTCGGTATGCGGTTCCTTGGCGTACAACGTTTCGCCGCAGGGTCAGGCTCATTGCACGTCTTGCGATCAAGGCAGGGGATTATCTCGGCCGCATATCCTTCAATTCCTCCATCTCGGAGGTTATGGAGTCTGTAGGACTCTGTACTGCTTTTCTTGTAACTTATCTTCGTCTTCTGCCTCGGTTCCGTCTTTGGGAATCGACTTCACGACACAACAATAGAAAAATGCTTAGCATCCAGCATGCTCCTACATTAGTCTGTTGGGATTTCAAAGATGTCAACGATTGGGTACAAACTTCGGTGGGCTTTGGATTGTCGGAGTTTGTGACCGTCAGACCAACTGTCATAAGGAGCCGCACTCGCTGCACGCTCAAAGCACTGTCCAATCGTCGGAAATAAGAAATCATGGCAGACTCGTGCAGATTCGACTCGCGTAGCAATTTGAGTACTGCCTTTCGAAGAAGGTATCGGACCACTACAGTAATAAGCTTTAGTCATACGGATGCACTATCATACAAGCAAGAAGTCTACTTCACCATACGACTGCTGACTGCACGAGATACACCTTCGCGCAATCGTCGTCTAACGCACTATTCAGCGGACCGCATGCTACCGTTTCGCCGGGATTTTTCGTTTCCGAAATAGCGACGTTGGCGCCATCAACTGAGTTGACGCTTCCTCTTCCTTCACCACAGGCTTCACATCGATGTCGAGTTCTTGCTCATGATTTATTGAAGCAGATATTGGCGGCTTTACTATTCCTCCAGGACGCGCGTCCTCCGACATGATTGATGGTGACTCGACCATTGCCTCGGTCTTGGGGTCGTCACTATTGTGGTTAGATGCCCCGCGCTCCTGGATATGCGATAGAGGGGCGACTGCACTTTCAGTCTCCGCCTCTTGCTGGGTTGCACGAGTCCAACCCTTCGAGATCCACTTTGGCCTGTCAGGGGCACTGTCCAACGATTGTTGCTGGGTATCCGTTCCGGAAGAGGTGGACGCCGCAAGTACACCATTAACCGGCGCAGGTCCCTCTACAGCATCCGTCTTCGGGGCTTTCAATTTGATAGGAATGTCCCCTGGGTCCCAGAGATCGTCGAGACCTAAATCAAGTTTTCGTTTGCGTATCTTGAAGTGACGGGCGTCGGTTTCATTATCGTGCTCCGCAGCATTTCCTTGAGCGCCTGGAGGTTGGTCTGCATTGTCTGTTGTAGCTTCCGCTGGCTTTACATCTTCCTCCTCCTTTACCGACTGTGTCCCAGGCAACGGTGGAGGGGGAGGGGCGACGATCTCCCATTGACCAACTACCCCTTGGGCCTGCCTCAACTTTCGAATCTCCTCGTCGGGGTCAGTGTAGCCTAACGACTCGGCGGTGGAATAGTTTGAGAAAGCAGACGTAGGCTTTGGAGGAGGTTTCCGAGACGAAGATGGTTCCGGAGTAGATTGCAGCATAGACTTCGAGGATGATGCCGACGCATGTCCAGCAGACACATCTTTTGCAAAAGCTGCATTCGCCGCCTACAAACTCTTCAATATTGGATACGATTATATCAATCGTATAGACTCACCAACTCAATTCTCGCCATCTCTCGTTTCTCCTCGTCCAAGTCCTTCTTCCTGCGTTCGCCCTGCTTGTACAGGTTCTTGACGAATCTCTCCTTGTTTCCTTTGTGACGCAAGCCATTCTCGTGCTGAGTTTTCGATGGTGCATCGTCTGTGATGTATATCTCGCAGTACTTGCACCAGTACTTCTTGCGCGAAACCCAATATTCCGACATTTTTGAGGATTATCGTCGGAGGGCGTAGACAACGCCGTTGACGACGTTCGGGAGCTCTTACTTACGGTCCCGGCATACTTCACTCCGGCACGGAAGCTTTCGGTTCGGCTGTAGCCGATTTCTGCACAAAAATTAGCCGGCCGAATTAGCAGCCGAACGGCGCTGCAAACACGCGTAAGATTCCAGGAGCAAAAAAGTTGAGCTCAACATCGTCTCGAACGACGAGCAACATATTCACGGAAATTCAACGAAAATGCGGAGAGCAGCACCATCATTTGCGTCCCGCTCAGCATTCGCTGCTCTCGCCGTCGACAGCGACAGCGAAGAGGAGGTCCAGGAGGAGGAGGTCGAGCAACGCGAGGAGGAGAAGGTTGACGAGCCTCCAATGATGATTGATGTGCCTCAGGCCAGTGAAGACAAATTATACACAGACAAGTGAGTGTATTTGAAGCTATTCCGATGGTTTCTGACGGTTTCAGCAGCTCAGAGTTGTTAAACCGCGATTCACGGCCGAAGGAGTCTCCCCCGCCCCCGCTCTCGAAGGCGGCACAGAAAAAGGCTGCACGCCAGGCGAAAAAGGAGGAGCAACAGCAGCAACAAAAGGCGAGCAAAGGTCGACAAGCGAGCAGTAGCAGCAAAGGAGCGAGGAGCAAGGAGCGGTCGCCGCCTGCTGAGAGGAGTGAGGAACACGAAGCTGCTCGCGACAGTTCGCCTCCTGGCTCGAAGGCCAACCCACTCGAGTTGCCCGCAGAGCCTGAAGCAGAAGAATTCAAGGTGGAAGAGGATTCTACACTTGTCGCAACACCCACCGAAGAGGACGAGACACCTGCACCTGCACCTGTCGCCGCACTAAACGGAAATGCAAATGCATTGCACGAGGATTTCGGAGCACCAGCTATTGCTCGAGCCAAGGCTCCCGAGGCTCAATCTGCCAGCATCCGACAAGCAGGCTCTTCAATAGCGCCGGAAAGCGATGTTGCTGCGGGTCAGAGTCAACCTCTTCAAACGATTGTTGGTGTTCATCCCAACGGCACTATGAACGGTGGACACTCCGCACAAACCGAGATTCACGAGAAGGATCACGTCAAGAAAGAACCACTTCCTCTTTCTCGGAATGAGGCAGAGAAGAACAAGAAGAAGCAAAATCTTTTCGTTCGAACACTCTGGACGTTGATCATGATCTCAGGATTTTTAGGTACGAGACGATCACGTTTCTTGTAGTGGACATCAACTCTAACATATCACTCTTGTGCCTTCATCTAGCTTGCCTTGCTATGGGTCACGCGTATATGATCCTTCTTGTCTTCGTCTGTCAGTCACTTGTATATCGAGAAGTCACAGCCTTGTTTGCTTTGGGCGTTTCGAAAGGCGAAGGTGATGGAAAGGATCCATGGAGCAAAACCCTCAATTGGTATTTCTTCGCTGTTACCAACTACTTCCTTTACGGCGAGAGCTTGATCTACTACTTCAAGGTAGATTACAACCATAACGTTACTGCGCAGCCAGCTGATCTATATTTTTCTCAGCATGTCGTTTTCGCGGACGCCCAGCTGCTTCCTTTCGCGACAAATCATCGTTTCATAAGCTTTACGCTGTACACGATTGGCTTCGTTGGTTTCGTCGCATCTCTCCAGCGCCAGTACTTGAAATCTCAATTCGGTCTCTTCTGCTGGGTTCACATGAGCTTGCTGGTGATCGTCGTCTCCAGGTAAGTTCAGTTTTGTCTTAGGCGAATGCTTCTCTCATATTCTATCCGCAGTCACTTCATCATGAACAACATTCTCGAAGGTCTGATCTGGTTCTGGGTACCCGCCTCGCTCGTTATCTGTAACGACATCTTCGCGTACATCTGGGGTATGTCGTAAAATATGTATTTCTACTGTTCGAAGAAACTCACATTCATCTTAGGAATAACGTTTGGCCGGACGCCTCTCATCAAGCTCTCGCCGAAAAAGACCGTCGAGGGCTTCGTTGGCGCGTTTTTCTCCACCATCGTGTTTGGCCTCGTGTGGGGGACGTTGTTTATGCGCTCGGACTACATGACCTGCCCGGCGGAAAACCTTGGCGTGAATGCGTTCAGCGGCGTGCACTGCACTCCGAACCCGGTCTTCGTCTGGCGTGAATGGGAGCTGTATGGTCCCGCAAAGCTCGTGTTGTCAACGCTCGTACGTTTTTATATGATTCGCTCCATCAATAAATGGATAGCTGACTATTCGCCGAATTCAAAACTTCTCGATTTAGTTCGGACGACCAGTGACGACGATCCCGTATGCGCCGTATCAGCTTCACTTGCTCGTCATGTCCTGTTTCGCGTCGCTCGTAGCGCCTTTCGGCGGATTCTTCGCCTCCGGCTTCAAACGCGCGTTCGACATCAAGGACTTCGGCCATAGCATCCCAGGTCACGGCGGAATGACGGATCGCATGGACTGCCAGTACGTATAGCGTTGCCATTTACTCCTAAGAACGTGCTTGCTAATGACCGTCGACATGTAGGTTCTTAATGGGCGTCTTCACGTATGTGTACTATAGCAGCCTCATCAAGGAGCATCACGTCACGGTCGGCTCAGTGCTGCAGCTCATTGTGAGCGGGTTAACGATCGAAGAGATGCAGGAGCTATTGGTGAACTTGAAAGGTATTCTGGAAAACAAGGGAGTGACAGTGGAGGTGTAGTATGTGAGGGACATAAATCGTTACTCAAAATTATGGGACTGTTTTGTCGTAGTTTTCTTGAAGCTAGTTAGCTGCATTTAATGCTATCCATGAGCTCTCGTTGCAACTCCGTCCATCCTCCACGGGGCGTTGTGCACAAGGAATGAAAATAAGCGGGGCAAACTCCAACCACCTTGACTGCCGAGAAACTCAGAACAAATCGAGAAACACAGTACTCCAGCGTGGTATTCACGTCGTTGTGGATTGCATGCATAAAACTACATAGATAAATACATACACCAGTGGCAAAACAATAAATAACGGGCCTAAAAGGATAGTCGTTTACGACCTCGGCTTGTCCTATAAACAAACGAATATCAGGGAGAAGTCGGACGAACATAAAGAAATCAACGCACTTTCTTCTCCTTATAAAGAGCAAGAAGACCAACGCCAGAGACCTTGACAATCTTGAAACGTACACCTGGAATATCACCCTTTGCCTTCCCGCTGCGACCAAAACCAGAGATGAGAACCTCGTCGTTCTCGTCGATGAAGTTCAAGCAACCGTCGTTCTGCACAACTCGCATTAGTCCTCGTTAGTCTGAAATTCAGTGACGGCGACCCACAGGCACGAAAGCAGTAATTTTCTTGCCATTCTTGATGAGCTGTACGCGGACACATTTTCGGATGCCAGAGTTTGGTTGCTTGGATGGAATGCCAATCTTTTCGAGGACGATGCCCTTCGCGAACGACGAACCTCCCGTTGGCGAGGTCTTGTAGAAGTTACCAAGAGCTCTTTTCTTATATGCTTTGTCCGCCTATTTTCGCAAAGTATGCAGTTAATACACGATATCATGTTCGTTGGAGGATCGTCAACGACACGCACCCATTTGTTCTCGCGGCGGGTTGTCCTGAGCTTACGAGCTGCTTGAAGACCGCGGGGTTTGCTGGCTATTCTCCTTGTCAGTAAGAGCTCCTGAGTGTCGAGGAAATGGTGTTTAGAACTTACAGCCCATGTTGAGTTATGACTGATTGGCTGACGACGACGACTTGGAGCAACGATACGGTGCGATACTGGGGGTCAGCGATGTCCAACGAGCCAGGTAGAAATAGGTAGATAGAGATTCGGCATACATCCCTAAATGTTCTACCAGTAAAAGAAACGCCGGGTGCCAGTGTTGCAGGACGTACAGAAAGATAACGCGTCCGGTCTGCAAGGATGCTCCAAGGGGCTATCACCGGAGTTTTCGAGTTTCGCAACGATATTGTAGAATAACGAAGAACGCGCCATCGTTGACGGCGGGGCCCGCTGCCTCATGCTATTGATAGCTCGAAAAGAGTTCCTAGAGATCCCAATAGAAATCATAGAGATTGCTGTTACCCTTCGGAGATCCTTACTACAGATCAACATAGTCACCATCAAATGTCTTACTTCGATAGTGTTGCGCTAGATTTCAAAATGAGAAAGGTATGCGCACGAGTTATCAGAATTCAGCAATGTTGATACCTGTTCCTTATAGCGACTAAAGCCTCGCATGGTCCATTTCGATCTTGTTCAGTCTACATCGCACAGGCCATCGGGGGTAATCTGGTTTTTCGTTCAGTGCACTGGCAGTATTTGAGTTCTGAACCCATTTAATATCAGTTCAAATGTGTACAAAAAAAGACGATAAGTGGACGAAGACATACCCAGGACCTCCAAGTCTTAAGGCGCCAGTTGTTTACTGTGTGCCAGTGCTAAAGAACCGATGCATTGCCTCGCTACATAACGAAGTGGTGGTTCAAAGTCATCGTGTAGATCCAGAATTTCACTAAGGGTGAGTAGAAGATGGCAAGTTCACGTGTCAGTGAACGATGTGTTGCAGCTCTCTGAGACGCACCTATTTCGCAACCTGCTCTATTATCATGAACTTGTAGTATTGCTGGTGAGTCGTGATTATCGTACTCATCGTACTATGTCGTTGACAAGAAGAGAGCCAAACACTGGAAGACATCACGGATATGCACTATCGCAGACAACCACATAAATGCCCCATAAATTCGATTATTTGAACCAGTTCGAAAGGTATTCCGACAGGTAAGCGAGATGCATTGAAAGCATGCAAATGATAGATTTGTTGCGCGGTAGAAATCCAAACCGCATTTCCACCTATCTCTGAGCTCTCGTCGTAGCATTGTCCATCTCAATGGAATACCACGCAGAAGGAATGGACATGAGCGAATCAAACAAATTTCACCTAGATTATCGAAGGATGCAATAAACATCAAAAACACGGTGCTCCAGCGCGATGTTCATGTTATTGTGGATTGTGTGCATACAGAATCATACATGAATGCATGTGCCAGCGGCGGAGTGCATGATGCAAGAGAAGATGAAAACAGAGCCGAAGGGAGAGATATGGTTTACGATCTTGGCTTGTCCTATAAACACAAATATCAGAGACCATGGCAAATGAAGAGAACGGGGGTAACGCACTTTCTTCTCCTTCCAGAGAGCAAGAAGACCAACACCGGAAACCTTCACGACCTTGAAACGAACACCTGGAATATCACCCTTGGCCTTTCCACTACGACCGAAACCAGAGATGAGGACTTCGTCGTTCTCGTCGATGAAGTTTAAGCAACCGTCATTCTACAATATGGATCAGCTCCCGTCCATCGAAACTTTGATAATGACAACTCACGGGCACGAAGGCGGTGATCTTCTTGCCGTTTTTAATGAGTTGTACACGAACACATTTTCGGTTGGCGGAGTTGGGCTGCTTGGCCTCAATGCCGACCTTTTCGAGGACGATGCCCTTCGCGTGCGATGAACCTCCTGTTGGTGAGGTCTTGTAGAAGTTACCAAGGGCACGCTTCTTGTATGCTTTGTCCGCCTGTGTTCGCAAGATACAATAAACGATATGTTCATTAAAGATCGTCAACGACACGCACCCATCTGTTTTCACGGCGGGTTGTCCTGAGCTTACGAGCTGCTTGAAGACCGCGGGGCTTGTTTGCTATTCTCTTCGTCAACAATCCTGCTCCAGCATCGAAGAAATAATGATAAACACTTACATCCCATGTTGACTTTTGACCGGCGACGACGACGATGAGCAACGACGAAAGACAGAGAGCGTGGACACTTGCAAACCTTGTTTTCAAAACTATCAAGGTGCTCGGATTCTTCCGAGCAACGGCTTTTGACACAGCCACGCGCGTACCTCTTGGGTTCGAGCTTCGAGGAGCACTTCGCGTCCAAAACTCGTGTTTGGGCTTGTACGACATGTTTTTTTCTACAAAACTCCCAAAAGGATTGCCCACCGCATGCTTGAAGTGCGAAATTCACTCTCTTTATCAAATACTACGACGAAAGATTCGCTTAGTCAAACGTACTTGAAATGTGATGGCGCATAAGTTACACCTTTCTTGATGCTACATATTTACTAACAAGCATTCAAGTTATTGAGCTCTGTCACCTCGCTCGGGTAGTGATAGGCTACTCGTGCAGCTCTCTGTGGAAATTGAGGGAGGTTGATTGGTACGACATAGTGACTTGCTCAACCGCGCAGCCCTCCCATCTCGACCGTTCTTTGCTCATCGTGCAAGAAATAATGATTTGACACTCGCACTTTATGTATTGCTTAAGATGACCTCTTCCTTTCTTCAGCTTCAACTCTGCAGTGGCAATCAACCTAAAATGTTTGGGTAAACATCAGATTTTCTCGACGAAGTGATGTGAAGTTGTCCGACCTTTTGGCATGCGCGTTTACTCGGATTTCAAGGTCAGTGATAAATATCATCGCCTTCCTAGGGCCTTTGTACTGAAACTTCCGGTACTCTGCCTTGACGACTTCTCCAACACATTCTTCCAAGGTCTTGTTCTTGAAAGGATGCTTTGCCTCGAACACCTTGTACTTGTAGGAACAAACTCTGAAAATAAATTTGGTATCCTTGAACATTTGCTTCTGGGAAACTTTCTCCAGTTTTGAGATCTTTCGTTGAATTTTATTTTGCTCCTCAAAGCTAACAGATTGACCTTTCCCTTTGCTGTGACTGCCATCTGCAGGAGGAATATATTTGGAGAATTTAAGTTGACCAAGTGCCTGTCTGTCAATTTCAATAACAAAACTATGTGCTTGACCCATCTGGTCAAAACCAAAGGAGGTGCAAGCCAAGGGGTGTCCACAATTCAGCAACTGGTCTTTATAAAGTAGTCTACATTGCCTGCATATAGCTTTTGAGGGCCTTTGAAATAAAGGCCTCACAATGCACTTTCATACCTCTTCCTTATATAAAATTGAGTACCTTTTTGGCACTCCAAGCCTTATGAAGTGTAACATTACATCATGGTAGCAATGTAAGTGGCTCTCTCTGATCTACAAGGTGCCAAGGCCTGTTTATCTGATCTATTTGATCTGAACTTGGTCCTGGATGCAAAGTAAGGGTTAAGATAACAAACTAATCATTTTGTAACAAGCAGTTTCTCTCATGTACTACTAGTAAGTTTGATATATCTGATACATTTGGTATAGCACTGTTTCAGTACTTTAGGCAGCTAGAAATTCCTTAATTTGTGTTGTTATGAATTTCACATTGTCTGGATTTCCAGATCCTCCAGCTAATGAGGCTGATTGATAAACATATAAAAGTTGACCCAAAGATGTCAAACATACCAACATGACCCCAAACACTTGGAATGACGGCAAGTTTTGCATTCGCCAAGTGCTGGATTTCATTCTGACTGTCTTCAGGCTAGAGCGAAGCAATTCGTCTCAACCAGAGGGATCAAATGACTGGAGCAGAGCGGACTCACAGGAAAATACAGGTCAGTCTTAGAGGGCATGATCAATCCCTTAGCCTTGATCGACTTGAGCGCCGCCTCCAGATCGCCACCGTGTCGTATCTTGGAGATGTCGCCGCTTTGCCAGGTGTTCAAGAGCGTAAGCATGTCGTTTGCGTCCCAGGTAGTGACGTAACGAGCTTCCCAATTCTCGCGCAACCAGGAGTTCAGGTCGGGGAATCTGCGTGGATCCGGGCTCAAATTCATTAGAGGTACATGATGGAGATCAAAAGACGCACTGTCCGTCGAATTTGTATTTGTGTTCACGGAACCACTGCGCGCCCCGAATATGAGATTCCGCGCCTTGAAGCAAAGGAAGAACAGACCGTTTGTCCGTACGCCCATGCACTGTACACCCTCGCAAATGCCCGAATGCCATGTTGAGGCGGGGATGTATAGTGTCCGTCGTTGAAGTCCTTCGACGCAAGCATTGCAGCCTTCGGACCTTCGAGGAAGCTGCGGTCCGGGTTGACTATATGCGCGAGCAGAACACGCGATGCGAAGTAAATACACTCACCATATGTTGTGTGGACTTGTCCGCGCAGAGCTGCAAATCACGACAAATCGCTCAACGAAGTCGGGATAAATGAGCGCCCAATGGTAAGACTGCAGAGATTCATAGCAACTTCAAATAAGCAGAAACAGTCCGGATCTTGCGCACCTGTTGGCCTCCCATAGAGAACCCCACAACGCAATGCAGCTTTTTGACTCCCAAATGTTTTGTGAGGACTGCAAATTGCGCGCGGCTTCGAACAGAATATATATTCACTCTTACTGACTTGGGATACTCGAAAGACTCACATGTTGTCCTCGTAGGATATAGCTGGAAAATACGGGCCGTTGTATGGCGCGGGCTGTCAATATATCAACGAAATGCAACTTGGAATGCGGAAAGGTTGACTGACCGTGTTGGAAGGCGAAGACGACTAAAATCGTTCGTGTGCTTCTGTAATACATAAAGGATTATAAGAACTCACCTCGCCATTTCCGAATAGCGCAAACGTTACGACAAAGTACTTCGTCGTATCCAAAGCCTACGCACAAATGAAAGCACTTGATCTTTGATATATTCGACTGATCGAACGGTCGCGCGTACTTTGTTCTCGCCAGCAAGGTACCACTGACCTTGTCAAAGCAACGCAGATCAGTCTAAATACAAGGTCGCAGATCTATGTAATTAAGCACGTACTGCCTTGGCCCATCTTCGCTCCATAGCAAGTCGGGAACACGATGCAAGGGTTGCTTGGGTCGCCATACGTTCGATATGCGGTGAACGCGTTTGGAAGTACCCCGCCAGCGACTTTGAAACGCCCGTGGTGGTAAAGCTCGAATGTTTCCTGTGGAGTGGTCATGGTAAGGATCTGCGATGTGGTGAAAGGTGAGAATAGTCCTTTAGACTAATGAAGGGTGCATAGATCGTGAGGCGGGATCTACGGTATCGTCCTTCCGGTGCTCAACTCCCACCTCACATGCGAGCATATGACGATTGTCAATTGTAGACATGCGTGTTACAATGCACGACGCGCGCATTCCCAACGATGAGACTGTATTCATAGTTCAAGAGAGACTTTCGATCTCACGGAGTTCCGATGGCATATTAGGTGGAATCTTCTTTCGACTTCATATGATCTGAACTCCCTATCTATTCGCTCAAGAACTTCTTGACTTCTTCGAAGATAAATTTATCATCTTCAGCGTTCGACCCTCCACCAGCTGCAAGAAAAGATGAAGGAAAGTTTGAGTTCATAGAAATTTGCAAAACTGCGCTGAACTCACCCATATGACCCCATACAGAGTTGATGACGACCAACTTTGCGTTGTTGCCCAAGTGCGAGACTTCGATCTCGCTGTCTTCGGGCTGCAAGGAAGTTAGAGCAGAGTCAACCGGCCTCAGCAAAATTGCGTACCGGGAAATACAAATCAGTCTTGCAGGGCATAATAAGCCCCTTCGCCTTGATGGAAGAGAGGCTCTTGACAATGTCTCCCTCTTGGTGAATAGTCGATATATCTCCGGTATACCAAGTGTCGAGGAGAGTCAAGAGGTCGTTCGCGTCCCACCCTTCGAGAAATCCGGCTTCCCAGTCTTCGCGGAGGAACGAGTTGAGGTCGGCATACTTGCCATCGTGAAGATACTGGTGGTTCCTGAACCACTAAAGCCGAATTATAGGACTACTCTAACTCGGTATAGTTACAAGTAGTTTGATACTCACGGTTTGCCCGTACGCCCAAGCACTATATGCGCGACCAAATGCACGTATTCCAAATTGTGGAACTGTCTTATAGTGCCCATTATCGAAATCCTTGGACGCCGATAATGCAGCCTTCGGTCCTTCGAGGAAACTGCGAGAATTTTTAAGTTCCGCGTCCTCCGAATAGAAGACAGCTCAAACATACCATTTGTTATGAGGGCTCGTCTTTGCAGAACCACAAATCGGGATGTACCTAGGAATTCATAAGCCACAAAATCGAAACATTAAATGACTTGAGCACCAACCGTTCGACGTAATCGGGATACATCGCAGGCCAGTAGTAAGCTTGTTGACCTCCCATAGAGAATCCTATGACTGCGTGGAGTTTCTTGATTCCGAGGACCTTTGTAAGCACAGTATATTGTGCTCGACTACCTGATTTCAGACCATGAACCGAAAACATGGAAGTGTATACCCACATATTATCTTCGTAAGAGACGGCAGGGAAATAAGGCCCATTGTACGGAGCGGGCTAAATTGCATTCGAGCTTCGGAGTCAAAGACATAATGCATGAATTTTCGAAGAACGTACAGTATTGGACGGTGATGAAGACTGCACATTTGGGTTTAGATATGTGTCATGATTGGATGGTAAAAGTATTCACCTCCCCGTTTGAAAACAACGCGAAGGTAACGATGAAGTACTTGCTAGGTTGAAGTGCCTAGTCGGACTTGTCAAGAGAACTTGCGACAGGGTACGTCCGACGAACAGACCTTGTCCTCGCCTATCATATATTCTTGGCCTAATAAACCGGTATCTCATCGAATTGGTTTCAAAGATCGCGCTCGACACGCAGTTCGAAACACTCACTATCCAGCTTTCCTCCGTAACACGTCGGAAAGACAATGCATGGATTCTTGATGTCACCAAACGTCTGATACGCCGTGATGGCGTCCGGTAGAACACCTCCTGCTACTTTGAATCGTCCATGGTGATAATACTGGATCGGAGACACTTCTGTCATCGTGGTGGACGATAAAGAATGGTGAGGCTGGTTATCTCAAGCATTCTTCATATATATGGCATATTCTCCTGAGGCATGAGACGTTGTTGCATGCAATTGAAACGGGTGTGCACCTCGTGAACGCACCTAAGCTTGTAATAGCGAGGAAGCTCAGCGGTGAGAACGCGCAGCGACAGCGACAAGGAACTTGTGGTCTGGGTACCGCAAGATTCCTGATGCTATAATTCATTACGAGGCGTCGTCTCAAATATTATCGCGTGAAAAATGGGCATGATGAACGAGATGAACATGACAGCGGTTGTGACAAGTGGTAGGCGACAAACGGTGTGGACGTCGACGTCGACGCGTTGTCCACGCGAAATTTCTGCTTCCACCCTTCGACCGCAACATTGCTGGCGACGTCGACGACGACTAAGAGCAACTTGCTCCGACGTCTACTATCTAATTCACTATGCGGCAGCAGGCACTCCTTCTGACCGTAGCCAGTCAGCTATTGCTATCCGCTAACGCTTTCTACCTTCCAGGCGCCGCACCGCACGATTTCCATGATGGAGAACGCGTAGACCTTTTCGTGAACGCCCTCACGCCAATGATAGGCAGCAGTGATAATGCAAAGCTGGTGGGATACTCGCTCTGTGCTTTGAAGACATGGTACTGACAGTCTTGGCAGAAATCCCTAATCAACTGTGCGTTTGAACATGTAGATTCCGTACTCTACACTCGTGTCTAATTTGCTTGCCAGACGACTATTACAATCAGCAATTCCACTTCTGCGAGCCCGAAGGTGGTCCAAATAAGCAACCGGAGGGCTTAGGATCCATATTGTTTGGAGATAGGATATTCAATTCTGACTATGACGTGAGTTGTAAACATTCTTCTCAAAAGACTGCGTAACAATTTCTGTTCGCAGATTCGTATGCTTCAAGATAATGGTACATGCAAGACGTTGTGTAGAACGAGTGTTCCTGCGGAGGATGCGAAATTTGTCAACGACAGGATCAAGGAGGACTATGCCATAAATTGGCTCATCGACGGACTTCCTGCCGCGGAAATGAAAAGGGACCTGAAGACCGGAGATGTATTCTTTGACATGGGCTTCAATTTGGGGAACGATGAAGAAGGATTCTCAGAAACGCCATTACTGAACAACCATTATGACATTTACATTCGGTGAGCTCATAACGTTCGTTTCGACGACGCAAACGTTGAAGTAGAGTCTTAGATATCACTCTCCTTCAGCGGGCACTTTTAGAGTCGTAGGGGTGCTGGTATGGCCGGCAAGGTATGCCTCTCCCCGTGACATGGAGAATCATACTGATCATGGAATAGTTTGGGAGGAAACCAGGACGTCAATTCATGCGACCCGGCGACTTCACCATTAATACTCAGCGAAACTCAAGATAATACAGTGCGCTACACTTACAGTATATATTGGAATGTGAGTAATACCAAAAAATCCACGAGGAAGAATTCTCATCCCTCCTACGTAGGAATCGGACACTCCTTGGGTGTGTTTAAATCGATTTACACATGAACTCTGCTCCTCATCCGCGTTTTATAGGCAACACGATGGGACAATTACTTGCACATATTCGACCCGCGCATTCATTGGTTCAGTCTAATCAACTCGCTTGTGATCGCGACTTTCCTGTGCGTAATGGTCGGGATGATTCTTTGGAGGAACGTTTCTCGAGATGTCAGTGCTTGAACTATTCTTCTACTAATTCTTCTATTGACACACCGCGTGCAGATATCTCGATACAACGCAATCGACCTCAGTGTAAGCTTTTGTGCACGGCCCTGGAGTCAAATATGCTTACATGGCCTACAGGAAGATGTGCAGGAGGATTTTGGTTGGAAACTCGTACACGGAGAAGTATTCAGGTCACCTCAAAATGCGCTGATTCTTTCGGTGCTCGTGGGGAACGGTGCACAATTATGCGCGATGGCCTGCGTCACTTTGGGTAATCCAGTTGTCTGAAGCTATGTTCTGATCGCTAACAACAATCCAGTATTCGCATTGCTAGGTTTCCTGTCGCCGTCAAATCGCGGAGGACTCGCGACTGTCATGATGGTGTGCTGGACGTTCTTCGGAAGGTATGAGAACCGAATTCTCATCAATTCGCTCTTTTGACACTTGATTAGCCTTGGAGGATATATTGCCGGGAGACTCTACGTGTCTCTGGGCGGCCAGGATAAACGCAAGCTTGCATTCTTCACTGCGATTGCATTACCAACGTAAGTCGTCTATTAGGCATACAATTCGTGTGGTCTTACTCGGTTGTGTCTTGAAGGATCGTCTTCATGATCGTCTTCCTCCTGAACTTCTTCTTGCTCACCGCAGGCTCCTCTGGTGCTGTGCCCTTTGGTGAGTACTTCATTGATTGGTTAAGACGTTGGTTCATGTTTCGTTCCAGGAACCATGCTATTCATTGTAGTACTGTGGTATGGTATCTCGGCGCCGTTATCTTCAGTTGGGACGTACTATGGGTCAAGACACGGCGTATGTACCCCCCTCGTAATTTGTTAGGAAGGCTATAACGAAACGTCTGCAGGCGATTTCAAACCCGGTCCGAGTTAACCCAATCCCAAGGCAGATTCCACCAGGCCCTGGTTATCTTCGACCTCACGTATGTGCTTCTAAGTGACGTTCTCCGGGGTATTTAGCCTTTCTTTCCCTCTTTAGTGGGCGGCTATCTTGAGTGGCATCCTACCATTTGGTGAGTTGACTTCGAAATGAAACACGATTCCTTCTCGCTGAATTCTTTGCAGGTGCCGCATTCGTCGAGTTGTACTTCGTGCTTTCGAGCTTGTTCGCGTCAAGAGCATACTACGCGTTCGGATTCCTGGCTTTAACAGCCGGTGTCTTCTCGCTAACAACCGCTACCGTCACCATTCTCTTCACGTACTTCAACCTCTGCGCTGAAGAATACAGATGGCATTGGCGCGCTTTCCTTGCAGGAGGGGGAAGTGCATTCTGGTTGCTCCTCTACGGACTCTATTACTGGGCTTCGCGTTTATCTCTCGATTCGATGCAGAGCGTCGTTCTGTACATGGGATATCTGATGTTGCTCGTTCTGCTGGACTTCTTGGTCACAGGTACGTTTGCTCGACGCTTTACCGAAAGACCCAGACTGACGTATATCAAGGTACAATTGGATTCCTGGCAAGTTATTGGGCTGTACGGAGGTTGTACAGCGCAATACGCATCGACTAGATGGATATGACTGGAATTATTTATTATATCGTGAATATACATAATCTACCACTTAAAGGAGGCGGTTTCGCGTTATCATCGGAGTGCAAGTATGAGGTGCTTGTCTTTCCCTGCTCGCACGACGGCGACGCGACCATCCAGCAGATCTGTTCGCTGAAGTAACTGTTTTGGTTCGACCGTTTTATTATTCAGGTATAAACCGCCAGAGGCTGCCAATCGATTTGCTTCACCTGATGGCGACGAATAAATATCATTTTAACTCGAAATTTCGTCGTACGTACTGTTGGATGACACAAGTCTGTACGTTCCTGCAAGTTTTGAGATGGGTTTGTCCATTACGTCCTCCGAAGATACGACTTTGAGGCGCGGGTCGTCTCCAAGCGCAAGGACTATTTCGTGGGCAGATATATTTGCGAGATCGGTGCTGAATAAGACCTGCGTCGCGATTTGCGCTCGCTTGACGGCTTCGGCTTCAAATAGAGTGAGAAAATCTTCATTTAATAGAATAAACATCAGATGCTTACCACCATGAATCATTTCTGTCACCTCGTCTGCGAGACGTTTTTGGGCGAATCGGTTCTCCGGGTTTATCTGAGCTGATCTGAGAATGGAAAGAGATGGGTAGTCAAGAGAAAAGCGTACCTTGTGTTTCTCGACAATAGATTGCACTTCTTCCAGTGATAGCAAAGTAAAGCTTTTCAGATATTGTTCAACATCCGCATCAGTGGATCGCAAAAAGAACTACAAAACCATTAGTTCAAAATCTAGGACAAGGCTAGAGCGGACCTCACTTGATAGAAGTCAAAGACGCTTGTCAAATCAGAGTCCAGCCACACAGCATTCCCTTCGCTCTTTCCGAATTTCGCGCCCGAGGCTGTCGTCAAGAGAGGCGTCGTAAGAGCTTGAGGTGCAGGAGATTCGGGTTCGCGGGTGCGATCGATGAGATCGATACCTGCGAGGATATTTCCCCACTGGTCTGAACCACCAATTTGCATCGTACATCGCTTGGAGTGATAAAGATTGTAGAAATCGTACGCTTGGAGTAGTTGGTATGTAAATTCGGTGAAGGATATTCCCTGCTGAGATTCCATGCGAAGCTTGACACTGAGCCCCGATTAGCAGCTAGGCATAAAGCGTTGGTTTATTTCTTACCTGTCTCTGTTGATCATCGTTGAAACGCGCGCATAACGCCCTGCTTTGGTCAGGAATTCAAGGAGTCCCAGAGAGCCGAGCCATTCCACATTATTCAGAATTTGAGGTTCCGGAGAGGGGTTCTCAAGCTTTGGAATCCGTCTTGAGGCATATACCGATGCCGTCGAAAAGAATCTCTGGATAGCAGTCCGTAACGAGTTGACGTTTTGCGTTGCAATGTTCTCTCCTAGAGGTGTTCGTTCCTCCAATTTTCCTGATGGATCCCCTACGAGTCCTGTAGCACCTCCAATCTGGAAATCAGCTTTCAGTACCTCCCGCGACAGACAACTCAAGCAGACGTCGAACGTACGAGTGAAATGACGGAGTGTCCATGAAGGTGGAAATGAAGCAAGCACATAAAAGGCAGCAAATGCCCTACATGCAGAGCTTTGGCTGTCGGGTCAACGCCTAGATACACCGTTTGTTTCTCCTGGGTTCCATTGGATTTCAACTGACTATCTAGTGCAAGTTAAACGAGTGTTCGTTTCGACACGACCAGTATTGCAGACTTACTTTGTCATGTCCCAAGCCATTCCCCTTTCGCGTAGTTCGAGCGTGACATCTCTCCTTGCATGATAGAATCTGGAGATCCTTCGGACGGTGAGGTGTATTCGACGAGAGAACATGGACGACGAAATGCTGAGGAGTTCGCCATCAAAAAGTTGAGGAGGGAAAAGAGAAGTCCCGATATGGGTATACGCCTGCTTCATTTGGCAATGACCACGTTCTGTTGATTGAGCACTCTGCTTTGCTGCTTTCTTTCTTTCAGTCATCTCGAAATGCAGTTCGAGATTCTGGCGAAATGCAAGACGACTCGGGCACGCGTTTCGCGTATGACACTAGCTCGTAAGGTCTTAACTCAAAGCGAAGCGTCATAATGAATCTCATCGGTCGATCCCTTCGCAGATGGGCCAACGATGTTGCCGACATTCATGCCCGTTGCAACTCAAGCTGCTATCAAAGGCCTAACCGCGCAGCAAATGGACTCGCTCGGGATCACCCTCATACTCAACAACACGTACCATTTGAACTTGAGGCCAGGGATCAAGGTGCTACAGGAAGCTGGCGGCGCGCATAAATTTCAAGGCTGGAAGAAGAATCTTTTGACGGTACCCGTAATACTTTCCGCTTGCAGTATTTGAGCTAATGTCAAACCGCTCAAGGATAGTGGCGGTTTCCAACTCGTATCACTTAGCAAATTCACGAAGATTACAGAAGAAGGTGCTTTATTCGCCAGCCCCTTTACGGGCGAGCCAACTATGCTGACGGTATGTCCTTCACCTAACTTCCAATTGGATACTCTTGATTTGCTCTTCCAAAGCCTGAAGAAAGCATTTCTATACAACACTCCATAGGCGCGGATATTATAATGCAGCTTGACGATGTAGGTATGTCTATGAATCTCAATAATTGAATACATTACTCATATTTCATAGTGCCCAGTCTTCTGACTGGACCTCGCGTGTCAGAGGCTATGGAACGCTCAGTCCGTTGGCTTGACCGCTGTATAGCCTACCATCAGAAGAGCGGGCAAGACAAGACTCAAAACCTTTTTGCCATAGTACAAGGAGGTCTGGATCTAACTCTACGGGGTCGGTGCCTCGAGGAAATGGTAAAAAGAAAGGATGATGTTGGAGGATTTGCGGTTGGAGGGCTCAGTGGTGGTGAAGCGAAAGGTATGATCTATGCAAGCGCTTGTGATCTGCTCTATTGACGAAAAACGTTCAACAGACACGTTTTGGAGAGTGTAGGGTCTTCTAATCAATGGGATTTCTGTTGGACCGGCTAACAGGCATCCATAGCGTTGAGTACTGTGCAGAACGGTTACCCGATGATAGTGAGCATCCTTTCTTGACTATGATGTCACGAAGCACGTCCTAATGCGTTTCATAGAACCTCGTTATTGTATGGGCGTTGGTTTTGCTGAAGGTGCACATCACTTCTAAAAGTCGAATCCAATATTGATGATTTGAACACGTTTCGATCTCAGACCTCCTTGTATGCGTTGCCCTCGGAATTGACATGGTGAGTGATTTATTTTTTCCCCTTCGAATCAAGATTTCTGAAGTTCTTTCCAGGCAGACTGTGTCTTTCCAACTCGTACAGCGAGGTTCGGGGTGGCGTTGACGTTCGACGGGCCTCTTAATATTCGTAAGTCGATCGTTTGGCTTACTCTACAATTGTGCTCAACACCCATAGGCCTCGCAAAGCATCATAAGGATCTAAATCCTATTGATCCCGATTGCCCTTGCCCGACATGTAAATCTGGAATGTCAAAAGCACTCCTTCATCACTTGGTCACGGAAGAAACTGTTGCTGCGCATGGTATGTATAATTCGCAATCTTTCGTGCCCTACTCACCTATTCACAATGCCTCGATGTTACGTAGCGGTCACACAACATAACATCGTATTCCAAGCCCGAGTCATGAGTGGCGCCAGAGACGCAATCTTGAACGATACGTTCCCCGAGTATCTTCATACATTCTTCGCTCGATATTTCAAAGGTGCTGGGTATCCTAGATGGTGTGTGGAGGCATTGCGTAGCGTTGGTGTCGATATCCTCGAGGGCGTCGAAAATCCTCGAATCGTCGACGATAATGGTGCAAAATGGGAATACGCAGAACCTTAGACTAAAGCTGTAACATATTGAAATAATGTACTTTACTGTAGAATATGAATCACACTTTCGTTTTGCCGCGCGTCTTGTGGCATCGAACTCTCTCAGTCTCTCTGACGCGTCGTCGTTGCGCGTCGTGCCCCTTGTACTGTGACCACGATCTCGTGCTACCCCCGACTGCTCACCCATTTGCGCGTTCGGAAGAGCATCGAGGACTATGCTGCATTGCGCAAGAAGAAAGTGCGCGTCTTTCAAGTACCGTCCTCAAAGCGCTATATCAGGGTGCACGAGACATCTCAGTGGGGGAGCATCTTCATCTTCAAGTTCGACTGGAGGTCGCCAACGTCGAGTGTTTCATACCGGGCTCGTCATCGCAGCAGGTGCCACCGTTGTTGCCTTAACCAGCTCTCGCACAAAACCTGTCTTGAATGATGCAGCATCTCCGGTTCTCGCCAAAGAAACCAAGAGGGTTGAGTTGAAAACTGCATTGCTCAAGATTTCGCCTTCAACGGAGGAGGAAGAGCATTTGACCACGCTGGTTTTTGGTTCCAACAGGTGAGCATAGGAGATGGTTTCCTCAGGAGGTTTAAAGAGAACTTATTGACCCTTCGTCGGGCAGGGAGGGTCTGCTCTCGCCAGAGCAACCATTCGACCAAACGTTCCGAACGCCAACCAGCGTGAAATGGCTTCACGACACGCCATTGAGAGATTTGACGCTACATGAAACGTTCGCGGCGTGCGTAGATGTAAAAGGAGATGTATACATGTGGGGAGAAGCTGCGAAAGATGGAGGCGAGTCTCACGTTCGTCCTACGTTGATTCTCAAAGGAAGGGTAAGTGTCCATCCGATATACATTGTCAGTTTGTGAATCTAATCAGAAATTATTAGGACATCGTCAGCTTGAAAGCATCTGACTCGCGAATCCTCGCGTTATCCTCCTCCGGGAAAATATTTTCTCTCCGCGCATTTGGTGGGCGACGCAGCTCTGAAGCGACCGAAGCACCACCATCTGCGTGGAACCCTTTGAATTGGGTGCTTGGTACGAGTCCACTTTTCAACGATGACGCAGTAGAACTGCTTCCGGCAGAAAGGCTTCGTCGAGGCGAAAAGTACGCATCAGTATCGTTCTCGCCATTTAACGACTGACAGGGATCATGTTCAATCAGATTTGTTGCTATATCGTCAGGTGCACACCATGCTCTGGCGCTAACTTCAGACGGAAGAACGTACGCGCATCCACTTTCAGCTCAGGCTAATGACTATGGTCAACTTGGCCAGCAACGCATATCCTTGCACTTTTCCGCGGGACGTGACTCCGTTTCTCAAAACTCGACAGACCTTATACCAAAAGCATTGAAAGACCCTCTCGGAAGGTCGACAGCATACTCTCGATCACAGCCAAATGGGGAGCAATATATTCTTGATAATAGTTCATCTGGATCTTCCCCCGAAAACTCTCCATATTGCGCCGAGCTTTACGAGGTTCCCTCTCTTCGTGGAATTCAAGTCGCACAAGCCATTGCTGGAGCAAAAACAAGCTTCGTGAGGACAGCCGGTGAAGGGCGTGTCCTTGCTTGGGGCGCGAACCAGTTCGGGTAAATCTCAATTGACATGATGTAGTCTTCATTCGTGCTTACAATTGGTACTTACTTGAATTTTAGACAGCTGGGGCTGGGTTCAACGGTGACCGCGGACGCGATATTGGTTCCAACAGAGGTTGTGTTTTCTCGCTCCGCTCCGCGCGGTGCTCGCTCACAATGCGTCGACATTACAACTGGTCGGTATCTCTGTGCTTCCCATGATTTCTATGCTCATAATTGTTCAGGGGGAGACGTCACTTTCTTTACCGTCGAGCGGCAAGTCGATCGTTCTGTCCCGAGCACCGATATACTCGCGTGCGGCATGGGCCAGTGGGGTACCCTTGGGAATGGGTTATATTCTTCAGCACAGGGTGATCCAATACGTATACGAGCTGTCAGTGGTCTTATGGAATGTGAGCCGGACTCATCGTTCAGTTGATTACCTATTGACCGAAGAACAGACAGCGATAAAACCAACAGCTTACAACCGATCGTGCCCCACGCATTGTCAGCCTCCGAAGCGCCAATGGGACATGTCCTCCTGACTCTAGATACTCTTGAAAGGGCGGGCAACGAATTTGGTGGTCGTGACCTACTCGTGTGGGGGAACGGTCGGGAATATCAACTTGGCAACGGACGTCGCAGCAGCCTTGCTTCGCCTTCAGCTTTGGAAGCCAACGACGTCAAGACGGGCGTATCTGACTCTGCAAAGGACGGAGACGATATAGTCGAGTACACCGCCGGGTCGCCCAACAGATTTATGCTGAGAAAACGGAGGGCGTCCGTTGCACGCGATTTGCAAGGGAACGCCGTCCGAGGATTCGGAGGTACTCTGGTTGAGCAGTGCGCAGTTGCTGGATACGGCGCGAGCGTCGTTTACTGGAAAGTTTGTAAACCATAATTACAAAACGACTTGTAAGTCAGTAACTTATATGCTAGTAGGTAATGAAGACCGTTTCACGACACCAATAGACTTTCGAATGTAACGAAGAGGAGGGATTTCGACCAAAGCCTCGATCGGACTTTGAAAGACGAGTGAATCGGGATTGAGCCCGCGCAATTGTCCCCGACTCCACGATAACTCTTCCACGAACCACGACGACGTCCATCGAGCGCCTTATCGCTTCAACATCGTCGCCCGTCGCTATACAAGTTGGACATGTCAGACCCGTCTCGCGACCTTCTGTGGAAGGATAAGGGACATAGGAGGAGCGATTCGAGTTCGCGATCGCGTGAAGGCCCGATGACGGCCATGATCTCCAGGAACTCCAGCGATACGAAGGGATCTACTTCGGCTGGAGTTGCTTCTATGAACCTCGATCTGTGCGTTCACCTTTCGTGGTTATTTTTTCCAACAGCCTAATGCCTATCTACGTTTCCAAACACAGGTCGGAGGCGTTACCACTGAAAAGTGCATATTTATACATCCATGTATAATTGCGTCATTTCACATTATTATTCTGCAGGTGTTACAATCCAGCATGGAAATCTCAGGCGTCTTGTCTCTGTCAAGATCAAGATGGAAAGTCTGGACGGCGCCGAATTGACCAGACTTCCCGACATCCGAGAGAAATCGCCATCTCCCTACTATTTCGTCCCGATCGAAAATGTGTGAGTCTGTATTCTTTCTTGAAGAAGTGCGCGTGTCGCTCTCATAGGTTGATATCTTACGCGTGCTCAGGTACATTCACCCCTCCGCCGATTACCTTATCGTGTTGGAGATGATTGGCTTTCGACAGAAGATGCATGTTAAGAAATCCCCCGCTGTTGTGATAAAAATGAGTTCTGTCGCTCTCCGCTCATTGTTCAAGGAACTTAGAGAAACAAGAAATGAAGGTATGAGTATTGATTCAAAAATGTGCTTCGCTGACAAGTACCTTAGTTGTTGTATTCGAAGGTCCATTTGAAGACATCAAGGAGGTGCAGTCAGTCAAAGTCAGGCTCGGCCCTTCTCAGAAGGCAAATGATTATCATTCTAAATTTGGTCTCTTGTTGTTCACACATTTGACACTAGTTTTTGACCGCTACAAAGCTGGTTTTGGATCTGGAGAGGTCGTTGTCCGCCGGCTTCTTCAGGGTGATTCAAGCACCATTTGACATGATTAGTGGTGTAAGCATGACCCACTTTATTATGCAATGAAAGATACTCAAGAGTTTTCAGTTACAAGACAGAGCAATCTATGTTGCTGCTATTCTCGAGACTGTGATATTAGTATGTATCACTCATACTTGTCACAGCTTAAAACTGACATACATTTAAGAAACTCAAAGAAGAATCAGCATCCAGGAATCATACTAACATTGCTTTGCTTTCTGACATGATTTCTATACTTCCTTTCATGGAGGATACTCAGCAGACTGAGCTGATTTTTAAGCTAAGAGTAGCTCAGAGTCCATTGTCCAAGATTTTGGATAATGCCCTTGAGATTTTCAATCTGGTACTGCATTATGATTCAGGTGAGTGAAAATATCTCCAAGCCATGTCATGAACAGAACCTGATCTGTTTTTCATTGTCAGCACTTGGTATTGGAGAGAAGTCCACCTCTCTCCACAACACCCTCTTATCCTTACAAAGGGATTTCAGCAATGCTGTAAACCAGAAAATGTGGAATACTCCTCTTCAGAAAGGTATGGGATGGAAGATTGTGAGCAGGTCAGAATTATTGACCATTCATTTATTAGATCATGAAGAATGGCTCAAAGACTTGAAGCCAGTTACTGATGCAAAACACAAGGAAACTAATGCATGTCTTCCAGGAACAAGAATTTGGCTACTGAATGAGTTGTGTGTTGCTTTGGCTGGGAAAGCCAATATTGTGTGGATCTGGGGAGCTATGGGTTCTGGAAAGTCCACTATTGCAAGTTCAGTGGCAGGGATGTTGGGGCCAAGTCTGGGTGGAAGCTTTTTCTTCAGGAAGGGATTTCCTGGTCAAGATGATATCAAGAACCTGATACCCACAATTTGTGTCCAGTTGGCAAAGGCATGCCACCCCTTTGGATTTCTTCTGGTGGAAGCTTTGAAGAGCACTTTGATGGAGATTTCCCTACCAACTTTTAGGGAACAATTCAACTACCTGCTTTTGGGTCCCCTTGAACAGCTAAAAGCCCAGAAAGTCAAAATGCCAGTTTATGTGCTTGTCATTGATGGAATGGAAGAATGCCAGGGATCTTCAAGGGACATTGTTTCAATGCTGTGTAGCATTCCCATGGTTGCACCCTGGTTGAAGCTGTTTATTGCAGACACTACATTCAATTCCAGTATAGTCAGGGGCATGTCTGTGGTTATCTCAGATTTCAACATAGATGAACAGGATGAGGAGAGCAAAAGGCAGGACATGCTGTTCTACCTCAACCATTGGACATCAAGATATGGGACATTGGGAAAATTCTATCCCTCTGAGCAAGACCAGCAAATAATATGTGACAAGTCATCAGGGAATTTTCTTTGGGTGATCACCTTGCTCAGATACATTTCATCTAGAGCCTCCCCAAGAGCAAGCCTTGAGACAATGCTTGAGACCAATGCATTCAATCAACAACACCAGAGTTCAGAGGACATGATTTTCTCACTCTACACATTCATCTTGACTTCGCATGATGGAGACGATGGAAATGTTCTAGTGAAGATACTGCAGTCACTCTTGGGTACATTAATGGCCATATCCAAATATTCTCATCTCCCATTCTCATCCTTGATGGATCTTGCAAGGATAAAACTTCATGGACAAGAAAGGGATAATGTGACAATGCTTCTGAAATCATTCTATGATGAAGATGAAGAATCACATAGTCTCTTTCCTCTGCATGGGTCTTTCCTTTCCTACATGGAAAAGTGCTTTTGTCCAAAGGATCTATTTATTGATACTGAGGAAGCAAATAGTTCCCTAGCTGAAAACTGTCTGAAGTTGCTCTTGAAGTTGATGAGATTCAATCCTGGTGAATTCAAAACATGCTACAACAAGAATGAGGAGACAGAACCAGCACATCCAAGAAACCTCAATCCAGCCCTGAGATATGCATGCCTCCATTGGTCCAATCATCTGGAGGACAGCAAAAGTATTTCTCTGGCTCAAGTTGAACATTTGAGCAAGTTTCTATGTGGCCCATTATCTCTCTTTTGGATAGAGAGGCTCAGCTTACTTCAAAAGGTGGATATTTGCATCTCCAGTTTGAAGAAGATTGAAGGGATGCTTAAGGTGAGTAAATGAAGCATACATATTTATTAATCTCTAATATCACTACAGGACTATCCTGAATTGCATATCATTGTGCAAGAAATTCTATGCTTTATCATCAAGTTTTGGGAGCCTATCACCACTAGTACTCCTCATCTATATGTGTCAGCTTTGGCATGGTTGCCATCTAAAGCCAATCTTGCTTCTCTTTGGCTGCCTCATTTTGAAAAGAGGGTGTGCACATATGGAGAATACACTGAAGAGAGCGCAGAGACAGATACACCTGCATTGGCTATTACCTACTCTCCTCAAGGTAATTTCCTTGCTGCTGGGTATGGAGATGGGAGTGTGAAGATCTGGTATCCTGCAAGTGGGTTTGTTGTCTATGGTCCAAAGTTTATCCATTCAAAGGGAATTTCATCAATTCAGTATACAAAGGACGGAGCTAACTTGATAACTGGATCCTTGGATTCCACATTGAAGATGTGGGACTTTGGAGTCACAAAATCAGAGTTTATTGGACACACTGATGCAGTGACAGCATTTGCTCTGTCACCAGATGGCCATTCTCTTGTTTCAGCCTCAATGGATCACACTATCAGGACATGGGAACTTACCACTGGATCTGGTATCTTAACCCTTGAGGGACACACCCAAGGGGTGACATCAGTAATCTACAGTCCTGATGGAAGCATGGTGCTGTCTGCTTCACTTGACAACAGTATTGTTGTTTGGGATACAACAGATAATTGGAGCATCAGGAACACATACTTTGGACACACTGACTGGGTCCAATCAATCTCATTTTCTCCTGATGGGATGGGATTTGCATCAGGCTCAACAGATAAGACAATCAAAATCTGGGGTGTTCCAGTGAAGTTGGAGTTAGCTGGAGAACCTCTGACTGGGCATAATTCTGTTGTCCACACTGTTGCATACTCACCAGATGGTCATTTCATATACTCTGGATCAAGTGACAAGTCAATCAGATTTTGGAATACAGTAACTGAATCAGTTTCAGTTATTGATGGGCTTATTGAACTTGATGGAGAAATATTTTCCATATCTGTATCTCCAGATGGAAGGTATATTGCAGCAGGAGGAGGAGACTGTTCTGTAGTTATTTTAGATTCTCAAAGTGGAGCAGTGTTTGGGCAGATTTTGAAGGGGCATACAAGCCGAGTACGATCTGTTGCTTGGTCTCCAAATGGAAAACAACTTGCTTCTGGATCTGAGGATAGGACCATCAAAGTATGGGATTTTCCAACCAGAGAAAGTGTTGGGGAACCTCTGAAAGGACACCGGTCAGGAGTCAGTGCAATAGCTTACTCTCCTGATGGGTTGCTCCTTGTGTCAGGTTCAAATGATTGCACTATAAGAATCTGGGATGTTGCTTCAGGGCAACCAAAGGGAGAGCCACTCACTAAGCACCATTCTGGTGTAGAATGCATAGCTTTTTCTCCAGGGGGAAAATTGTTTGCATCTGGGTCAAATGATTCAACATTGAGGATCTGGGATGTAGAAAGAGGGGCTCAAATCATGAAGTTCAACACTGGACAAGACCAAACCTTTTCAGGGGTGACATTTTCCAGAAATGGAGCATTTGTTATTGGATGCTCAAGCAACTGCACTGTTGGAATTTGGAATGTGCTTACTGGTGAAGCAGTTTGTGAACCTGTAATAGGTCACAAACATTGGGTCAGAGCTGTAGCGATCTCACCAGATGGGAAGAATCTTGTTACCGGTTCTACAGACTGCATGCTTCAAAGATACAAAATTGAGGCCTCTGGTGGGAATCTGGCAGAACTTGAAGCATCAGTAATCATGTCCAGTCAAGATGAATTCATTAATTCACTTGCCTATTCTCCCAGCAGCAAGCACATAGCCTTTGGCACAGATGACAACCTGCTTAGAATCTGGGATATTCAGACAAGAAACCTTGCCTTTGAACCTCTTCCGGGTCACAAGGATTCTATCCTAGCTGTTACATTCTCCCCAGATGGGAGGTACTTAGCTTCTAGTTCAATGGATGGATTGATCAAGATCTGGGACACTCAGATGACAAGTGATCAACTGATGGATGAAGAAATCCTTCCAACCAACAAGAAGATCAAGAAGATTGACCCTGATGGTTGGGTTAGGAATAGTAAAGGGAATTTATTGTTCTGGGTCCCTCCCGAGAAGAGGAGTGTGTTACAAGACTTGTCAATTGCAACACTGCCTCCTGGCGCAGATGATTACGCTGTTTTGGATTGCTCCAAAGCAAGTCACGGTCAGTCTTGGGCGGAAATATATGTGAGTGAGCAAAATTTACGTACACAACCTGGACTCACTTGTTTATAGACACCCATCGAGAAATGAAGGGAGAATGGAGAGAGAAGCCAGAAATTTGTGTTATGCTGAATTTTAGATTGCGTTCATTACGATTACTTCGTTATCGTTGTACTATACAAGTGTGTCATCTGTCAGAGTCCCCAATGAATTTATGAATTAAAATAGATTTTCGAAGCAAAGAGCACGTACTAATTTGCTTTGCAGGAAGGTAAGATATAGAGCCTATCGGGCTGGTGGTCTCGTCGATGCAGCAGATCTGGTTGACGCTGACGACCCAGGCCGAGAGCCACGGATCCCAGATGCAGAGCTTCCCCGCGTCACAGAAGAAGATCCTGCGACGTATAATCAATGAGAAAGGGGGACGACGAGAAAGGACCAGATACTCACCTGGGCTGACTCTCGTTCCCGCCGTCGTTCCCCGAGCGCGCATACTGGACGCCCGTGTGCCGCGTACACCGCGTACACCTCCGTATCCCGCACGCGCAGCGAGCTTTTCGCGTCGAGCAGCTTCGACGCGCTCCCGCTCCTCACGTTCGAGGCGCGCCGCCTCTTCCTTTGCAGCACGTTCGCGCTCGGCCTGCTCGGCTCGCAATCGCTCTTCTTCTTCTTTTCGTGCTTTCTCCTCTGCTTGGCGTCGTTCTTCGGCAAGAGTCGATTCGTCCTAAATTTTGATGATGAGTTTGGACGGAGGTCAGTGAAGGTAAAAAAGTTTCGACAAAAATCGAATACGCACGTCTTCAGCACCCCACCATCGCTCGTCGAATATGAGTTTTGTCGTTTGCTCCGAGCGGACGAGGAGTGACACGTATTTGTCTAGAAGCGTGTTTGTCTGTGCCAGTTGTTCTGAGACGCGCTTTGGAGAATCGGATTGAACATGTTAAGTGAGAGAATGAGAGGTGATCGTCATGCACTCACCTCCGACCCAGACTGAACATCTCCCAGCGCCTCATTATATGTCGAGAATACGCTGTTGAGTTTTCTCAAGACGAACAAGTCCTGTCGAAGGCGTTCGTCGCGGTTGTGGGCCACGGATCGTTTGCTTTCAACGCGATGTGTGGCCTCCTCAGCGTCGTCGCCCGCTTCTTCGTCGCCATTCCTGTCACGTCCCTCGACCTCGTCGGATTGTTCTTCGTCTTGTTCGTCTTGTACATCGACGACCTCTTCGTGTGGAGAGGTAGCAAGAGAAGGCCGCGCTAGGAGGCTAAATGGTTGCTTTGATGGCCCGGCGATTGGCTTGTCGTTCAGAGAGAGTTCTGACAGCGACAAGTCGGCGTAGCTCCCGCTCATTTGAAATGTCGATAGACTGGAGAGAGGGTAGATAGATTCCAGGACAAATTGAAGTGGTTTCTGTTGTGTTGGATGCGATCAAGCAAGCAATACACCGGTGGCTATTGCCGGGCGGTGACGACGCGTCCTTTACGTTGCTCTTCTGACCATTCACCCCCTCCTCCGCCTTTTCTTTTCTTTTCTTCATCACGAAAAAGTAAAGGCCAGTCGAATAGACTTTGGATGCTTCCGAAAAGATATCGCTTCGCGACGTCGGCGCTGCTGGTGCTCAGCTTGCTGGCTGGCGAGGGGCAACTGACGCAGGTCTACGCCCAGTCCGAATTCGACTGCAGGATATCGTTGGATGGCGGGAAGAGGAAATATGACTTGACGAGCCTCGCAGGCGAGCATACGCTGTCGCGGACGAGGGATACACCACCGTCGGTGATCGTTGACGAGCTGCGCTTCAACTTGTGTGGCGACTTGGAGATGAAGCAGGGCGTCGAGGACCAGGACCAGGTGCGTACTGACCGAGTTTTGAGTTTCTTGTTCACCCAGTTCATATTCTGTGACTAGTGTCCGTCTGGGACTCGAGCTTGCCTCACCATGACAAACCAAAAGAGCTCAGAAAGTGATCGGGTAATTGCCGTCATTCCCCTTGCGATCTCCTCGTCACTCAGTCCGGAAATTACACCACTTTCATGTGAGTTTACAATGATCCACGTTCTCAATTCTAAGAAATCACCTTTCATACAGCGCCAAAAGGACTGAAGCTCATTCTTCATGGTTCATCATACCCGGTAACAGAGCCGCAGCCGCAGTCCCTCAGCGTTACGTTGTTGTGTGATACTACGCCTTCGGATCCAACATTCGTCAGTTACTCCGGCTCCGATCTACAATTGGAGTGGAAGGCACCCGCGGGCTGCTCTTTCAGTGGCGAGGAAGAGACACCAGGTGGTGACAGTGGCGACAAAGAAGGCGGAGGGGAAGGGAAAGACGGGAAAGGCGAAGAGAGCGTTGGGAGCGGTATTGGCTGGTTCTTCCTTTTGTGAGTTTGAAATAAACATTCTCCCAGACTCTTATATCTGATGATTCTCTTCTTGCAGACTCCTCATCGCATTTGGCGCGTATTTCCTTCTCGGAGCGTATTATAACTACAGCACATATGGCGCAACAGGCGCTGACCTCATCCCGTGCGCAATCTTCCAAGCCAAATGATTTTCAATTAACTCATATTATCTAGCCATCGAGACTTCTGGAGAGACGTCCCCTACGTTTTGCGAGACGTCGCGGCGCACCTCTGCTCAACCATCCGACCCAACAGAAGTGGATATATCGCTGTCTAGCTCAATCCTTCATAGTTTCTCAATCCATAGAATTTCGATGATACCCTTCATCACACTCGCTTTCGCTCGCATTTGCATCTGATATGCACGTTAATTCCTGTGATATACCTATGATTTTCCATCATATTTTGGGTGATTTGGCATGCTTTGAACGAGGAAGGGGTGCATCGCGCCGCCTTTCGGGAATAGCCGGTGACGCGTACCAGTGATCGGTGAATAGAGACGCGCGTTGCCTGTCCTTGTCCTCCATCCACCACCATCTCCATCCATCTTTGCATCTGCCATCGAAAAGATGTCGAGGATGAATCTGAGAGCGCTCGCGGACATCATCTACCATGAGAAACAGCAGCGCGGGTCCATGCTCTGCGCACAACACGCGTTGAACTCGCTATTGCGTACGTCTCGTTTGCCGTCTTCGCCACTTTATTTGTGATTCTTATGGTATACGATAGAGGGTAACTATGTAGAGTGGTTCATCACATTTGGATGATATGGGAAGCTGACATGGAAGTTGGACAGTTTACGGCGCCAGACTTGGCGCACATCGCGCACTCCTTTGACACGTTGGAGCAAGGAACGCTCGATGAGGCGTCTCGTCAATCTACGAGTACGAACATGGATGATACGGGTATATTCAGAATACCACCTCTTAAGTCGATACACTTCAGTCTGACAATGGCGAATAGGGTTTTTCTCCGTTCAAGTCATGGAGGAGGCGCTGAAAGTATGGGGTCTGAAGTATGTCCACGCCACAATTTTCTTTACCGTATCTTTACGTATGTTTCTTAGCCTGGTGCGATGGAGAAGCGAAGATATGCGTCCTCATAACTCCGAACCATAGTGAGCCTAAATATGACTCGATCGACCCTTTCTCATCTCATTTGCTTGCTATGTAGCAAGCAACTCGCATTCGTCTTGAACCTACAGCAGCACTGGTTCACGCTTCGCCGGTTCGGGTCTGCTTCGTCAGACTTCACCCAAGATGCAGGGGAGGGACATTGGTTCAATTTGAACAGCACGCTGCTTAAGCCGCAATGGATTAGCAAAACGTATTTGGGCATGGTTTTGCAGCAGTCCGAAGATGAAGGTACGCTTTGTGGGTGCTCAAACAGCACATCGTATTAATGCGATATCCAGGATACTCTGTCTTTGCGGTCGTCCAAGCAAACCCTGACCAGGATCTCGTGCTACAACGAACGGAGGCAGATATCATCGCCGCAACTATCCCAGAACCGGAGTCGGACGACCCGCCTTCCGCATCTGAGGGAGTCGCGAGCGGGAGTGGAGTCAGGGAGCACATCGAGATACCAGAAGACACAGAAGAGCTTGAAGACAATGATATGGAATTGCAAGCAGCATTACAGGCGTCTATCACTGGAGGCAATTTCGGATTTGAATGGGACGAGAACGAGGCGGGGCCAACGCATGCACCAGTACGTGCGCCAGAGCTCAGGCATGCGCCATTGCCTCCTGGGTTCCCTCCGTTTCCTCAACCTATGCAGGACGTTCCCGGTTCGAGTTTAGATGATGAGAGTGACCCAGTGGCGGCGAGCATGGCGAGGAATCGCGTGATGATGGATCGCATGCGAAGGGAACAAGAGGCGGCGTTGCGCGAGACGTACGAGGCGGAGGTTGCTGCTGGTTTCCCTCCAGGTGGACGCGCGGGCGTTGCAGGTCAAGGTGCAGGTATGGCCGTGGAAGAGGACGATGAAGATGAGCAGATTCGGAGGGCTATAGCGGCCAGCATGGAAGAAGGCGATGAGGAACATCCTATCATCGTAGATGACGATGACGAAGACGAAGACGCCGAGAAAGAAAATGTTGGCGTTCGTCTACCAGCACGTCCGCCTGGTATTTCTTCGCCCGATTCTGGTGCCGCACCTCCGAATATTGCTGTCCTGCACGACAGGGTTTACGACGACGAGGACCAGGCGTTCCAGGCTGCTATACGAGCGTCCCTGGAGACTATGCCTCAGGGATTCGTCGCTCCTGTGACGCCCCCACCTCGTCCTCCCCAGTCGTCCGTCTCGGTATCTGCGCCTGGACCGTCAACTATCACTTCGCAGCCCGCGACAACGACAAATACCACTTCTGAGAATAAGGATGATGAGGATGAATACAAGCCTGAGGACGCGTCTTCGCCCGCACCGGCACCAGTGGAGCCATTGAGCATGGAAGAGATCCGGAGGAGGCGATTAGCGAAGTTTGGGGGTTAAAGTATATGCGTGATGTGTTCGTGCTGTGATTTTGTACATCGAAGTCAGATGGTCGAGACTGACGGCGTTGCGCCTAGATTCCACTTGTATCATACGGATGATTGAATTAGACGGAACCAAATGAATCCGAGTAAACGAACTTCAAATCGGACCAGGTGCGAGTAAAGGTCGACTTCAAGTCAACTAGTCTCCAAAGTACAAGGCATTTGACATCATTAGAGATGCCATTAGAAACTATCGCTGACGGGCTAAGATGAACTTCTAATCGATTACAAAAAAGTTTGAAGTCCAAAACTGAAGTCGATCCCGAATGACGTCACACGTGGAAGGGTGCTTTCGGGACGCATATAAAGCTCGATCGCGACCGTGTCCGTGTCCTTACTTTCACTTCAAACCCCAACCACCACCATCAACAAAGCAAAAATTCAACGATGGCAAGCACAGACAAGCACGAAACACTCGACCCCGTCTTCGCGAACGCGGTCAACAACAAGCTCACGCCGGAGCAGAAGATCAAGGACCTGAAGAACGTCATCCAGGCGACGAAGACGGGCATGCTCACCTCGCGTGACAAGTCTGGTTACCTTCATGCTCGCGCTATGACGCCTGCCTCCCGTTCGTACCATGTCTTTCATCATAGAGTGTGCATATCCTGACGCAATGACTTCCAGCCCAATCGGAGACGCAGCTCAACCTCTTCTTCATCGCGAACAGCGCGTCACATAAGTTCGACGAGCTCGACAACGACTCACACGTCAACGTTAGCTTTTACAACGAAAAGACAACGGACTGGGCTTCCTTCGCAGGTATTGCGAAGATTAGCCATGACCGTGAGGAAATCAAGAAGTACTGGAGCCCTATGTTCGTGTCATGTCCTTCTAGTCCTTAAGGTGAACACTCGTTTACGCTGACTATATGCGCAGGTTTGCTGGCTATTTCGGCGATCTGGGCGATGGAGTTCATAAGGGAGACGTCAATGACCCTCGTGTGACGCTCATCGAGGTTGTACCAGAGGAAATCGAATATTGGGTCTCCCGGCATGGCGTCATCGGTCGCACCGTTGAGGTTGCTGCCGCCGCAGTGACAGGAAAGGGTCACGCCCCAGGAGAGCTGAGGGTAATCTCGAAGGAGGAGGTGCGTCATTCGAATGTACAGTTTTACAATTTCATGGGACTGATTTGGTGACGCATAGATCCAACTTACCCAGGGATTGCACGCTAAGTAAATGGATTGGAATTCAAGAGCGCAATCGGTTGTCCGGGAACAATGAGGATATCCAAAACAAACTGTAATTTTACATCCCAATGCACAAATCTCTGTATCACTATATGCAATATGGCTATAATGGTAGGACGACGATCGTTGTGTCGTCCATCCACCTATCCCCTAACTCGACGGTGAGCATGCTCGACACTCGCTTTGGGTCCGTTCCCCCTAGCCCATCACGTAGCAGGCTCAACGCGGGGTTGTCCATTCCGTCGCCACCATCGTTTGCAACGAGTGCTTGCCCCACCACGTCTGCCCATTTCTCTGCCTTGACTTCGTCATCGTAAAGGAACTGCAGCCCATCGCTAGCGAGGATGAGGAAGCGCTGACAATCCTTAGAATGCTGTAAGGCACGATTGGCCGCCCCGTCCGTGACCATGCTCCCGTACTCCGTGTTACGCGCCAACTGCTCTGACACCGCGTGCCGGAAGCCAGCGTTATCGTCTCCCTCAGACGCCGTACTCACGTCAGAGCCGTCATCAGAGTCGGAGTCGTCGAATCTTGATGGAACGGCGCCAGGGACTTTCGGCGTTGGCGGGACGACCTCGACATCAAAGCCATCGCCCTGCTCGACGACATCGCCATCATCTCGCAGAGGAGTTGGGGGAGGCGGATCAGCCTCATCTGGGAGTGCTTTTCCCTCTTCAACTTTTCCTTCACCACTCTTCTTGCCTTGGATGACCTTACGCACCGCATCCATCTCCGCCGTACTGAGCGAGCCCCCGTTAAATGCGGTCCCGAGTGCGACGTGCTTAACCTCGGGTGTGTTGGAGACATACGGCGGAGTGCGGATGCGCGGAACGACCTCGTGCATGGGCGTCATCGTCTTGAAGCGCACCCGCGCATTCAGGAAGATGCGATCTGTGTAAACGGCGGGTAGTTTGAAGGTGTGATCGCCGATCGCTATAAAATATTGTCAACATAAGTTCGATAAGTTTGTAGCCTGTAAAATCAAATTATAGAACAGGGACATACGAGAAGACTAACCTCGTGTGACCGCCAGCGCACCGAGAACACGTTTTCTGAGCATGCATTCGGGTTCTCCGGGGTGTTCTCTCTCAATTCGCTCGAACTCTGTGGGGTTCCCGCCGTTATGCAGCGCATTCAGGACGATTGAGCGCGCTGGCGTCTCTGGATTGGATTTCTCGCCCGCTTCACCAAGCACTTTTCGAACCGAAAAAAATACCGAATAAATACAAATTACAAGAAAATGGGAAGATGTATATACACTCACCTGCAATGCAATCCCCGAGGTTGACAACCCATAGATTCTCCCGCGCTGGGTCGACGAGCGCGACGAGCGCTGTTGTCCCGCGCATACAATGGGACAAGATCGCAGCGTTCGTGCCTCCCTTCTCTTGGTCATTCATGAGTTCATCGATCTCTTCGTCCGACATCGTCGCGACCTGAGCTTCGCCGCGAGGAAAGAGTGCGAGGAGCGCTTGACCAATACGCTCGTCGAAAGCCGTGATTGTAGAGGCTAGGAGCTTGGATATGGCCTCCGGTTCAACAGCGCTACTGCTGGAGGCATGAGCACCGGTAGAGGAAGATGAGAGGTACGATGACAAAGCAGAGCGAATTTGCGACGGAAGGGCTTGGACAGTGTAATCGGCAGCTTCGTGTCCGCCGTGACCTGGGTATATGCGCGAAAAGTAGGGGCGTTGCAATGGTCAGATGGACGATATTAAGGTTTTATTCGAGTAGATTGTCTCTCTACCGTCAAAGACTCCTGCGAACGTCCAACTTTCGTTGTTTATTGTCCAGCTCTCCACAGATAACCGATCCTGGCTGAGCGCATCGGGTTCGCAGCATGGCTGCAATGACACGCTGTATGCGGCTCCCCTCGACGTGGAATCTCCTCCTTTCGCTGCAATAGTTCCTCAGTGTCATAGAATGTAGTCAAAGTGAGAATTTTGTACACACAAGTACCGGTGGCATCCCCAAGCTGGTATCGTTTTGCCAACGCCTGGCGCGTGAGCTCGCGCGTTAAGTGCGGCTCAGCTAGGAGTCGATAACGGAAGGAATAGCCTGGATGTCCAAGGTCGGTTTCGTCGTACACGCCGCCGGGATCGCCGCTGTGCCCGCCATCGCTCGTCGTGGTCGTGGTCGCCGTCGCCGCCGTGTTGTTCGTGGTGGTCATCGTCAGGGAGGCACAAGCGCGATTCCGTCATTGGTGATCGGCTGTGAGGCTGTGCATGCACGGCGAACTCCGTCGAAGGCTAACTTTGCTCTCCCGTCCAAAAGTCCAGAAAATCGAACAAAGATGGAGAATGGTGTACATGTTCTGTAAATAGTAGATGTCCATAAGAGTACCCAGTATCTCGTTAGGAAATGGAAAGCTTTGATTTAGATACTGAAGTATTAAATCAGTCCTTCTGAATAAATAAATAAGTACCAGTACTGAGGCAATACACGGCTGTCATGGCAAAGAGGTTGAAAAGACAATTATCTGCAGTCCAAAGGCGAGCTACTGGTATCAGTGATAGTACTCCGAGGTGAAGAATTCAAACTACATTAAGCAGCTTCCGAGGGTGTCCGAACAGGAGTCAAACTCCCGAATGTGCCTCCTTCTCCAGTAACCAACGACTCCTTGGATAGCTCGAATCGAATGTCGAAAAACGATTCGTTGAGTGTCGCCCCCAGAATACGCGAAAACGAAATAGATTCGTCCATGCCATTGAGATATAAGGCGACGAACCCAAAGAGCATGCAGATCGCAGCAATTCCGATCCCGCACCCGTACGTGATAAGCAGGCGGGGGGCGTCATATGAGTATCGCTCCGACGAATACCAGCAAGTCGTATCGAAAGGCGTCGTTGTGGGATTCTGCTCTGTCGACAACACGTCGCTGAGTAGACTTAAGCTGATATTGGTCATGAATGTTGAGATCAAGGTCGAAACATTGCACGCCAGCTTCCAGGGATCCTCGAAGGAACGCTCAAACAACGGGCTATATGCTAAGACGGTGGAATTCGTCGTCGTCGATGATAGAGTCTGGAATTGTGCGGTGTTATTCCCGTATTCTATAGTGGTCTCTAGTATTGGCCACAAGGAGAATACTAGCTGGACGTATTGCTGTAAAGTGTTGACAAACACTGTGTCGTTTGACGGAGCCACCGCGATTGGCGAACCGTCAGTATCGGGAGCCACTAAAATGGGGACGATTGGTTCGAAAAGATTAACGGTGGTCGAGATTTCCAGAGCCTGCGTCGAGGAATTGCTGTGCGTGACGTTTACCACGTAAGTCGCGTTGAAGAATGCGCAATTTACAGCGTCGACCGAGTTTGCAACAGGACTCCGAGATGTCGCTTGAAAGCTCGTTTCCATAGCGTTGGTGTAATGTTGACCCCACCACACGACCGTTTGGTCGGCGTCTGGAGAAGGTAGGATGGCCTCGGCGCCGAATGGGGTACAGTTTGCGGCGGGGGCGCTGAATCGTATTTCGTATTTGCATTCACCCGAACACGGATTTGATGAAGGTAAAGGTGACCCTCTAAGGAAGACCTGTTCGGCGAACCTCTGCAAATTTAAACCGCCTAATCCCATCTCTTCACGAAATATACTTGAATTCTGGCCGGAAGGCTGAAGGAAGATTGTTGAGATATTTGCTTTGGAAAGAGAGACGGTCGGAACACTGCAAGGCGCCGGGAAAGCGAAATCTGACGGCACAACGCGAAGTGATCCAGGTGTAATGATAGTGACGAGAGACATCAAGGACGCCGACGTCCCTAGTGCCGCAAGAGAAAACGCGCATTTCCATGTCACAAATGATGATGGATTTAGCATGCCTCCTTTGCAGGATACCATAGCATCCACTTCTCGCAACGTATAATGTCCCCTCCTCAAGTTCGCCCATAAAACCTGGACGAATCCCACTCCGATTCCCGTGGCGAGAGAAGTCCCTACGACATACGCTATGCCACTTCCAACAACCTCCGATAGTGTTTGGTCGGTCAGATGCTTCCCGAAGACGATATGTGGGGTTGAATTTACGGCCTTCCCGTCTAAATATCGGTTCCAGAGATGATGGAGGAGCATCAACAAGATGCTATAGAGGAGAGAAGCAGCCATCTGTAGTTGCGGCCCTTTGAAGGAATATTTAGGCGGAAGGAGTATCCTATTGAATTTAAGTCCGTTAGGGAGTTGATCGTATGTCAAAGTGGCACCCGCTACGTCGAGTCAATCAATGTAAATGAGAGATATATGGCGCTATGACAAGGTAGACATACCACGCGAGCGATCTCTTCTGAAAGGCAACAACATGCCAGTGCCAGTGCTAGCGGCCCAACACTGAATACTCCGACTAACTACTCCGAGTCGAAGAAATGAGAGGGGACTGCCGACAAATCTTCGGTGGGTTATCGGGGAGTATAGCGTTGAGCAATCTGCTCCTTGTTTCATATGAGACTTAGCACTGCTGGCCAGTATCATCCCACATGAGGATCATTTCTTCGGGAAGTTGACTATCAGATCTTCGACGATCCTGTTCGACGAATAGTGCCCCTGTTCTGGAGCAAGGTATCGTGAGTTCGAAATGATTTCTCCGAAAGGACAGCCGCACCTTCATACAAGATAATGATTGTTGGTTTGACGCTCACCTACATGTATGAAGAGACCAACCGATGAATTTCAAGATTTCGAAGCAAAAGAAAAGTAATATCCATTCAAGCCTTGTGAAATTGACGAAGTTTCGTGATTAAAGCCGGGTCAACATCCAAAGCAAGATTCAAGGCCGAGCCAATATCCATGTCGAGATTCATAGAAGAGATGATTGGACGGCAAATATACCTAAGAGAAAATATCGTCATTTATGTCCTTGAGTCAGCCAGAGGTTCTTGTTGGCTGACAATGCAATCAGTAACTCTGGGTCTACGACCTCGAACTTTCCTCTGTAAGAATACTTTAGGTCATTTGTTCTACAAAACGAACAAGGTTTCCCTCACCCGTCTTCGATGTAACCGAGGTGAGCGATGAGTTGACAACTCGAAGGTGACCATCGGTACTCCCTTCCATAGTTACGATGGAAGCTCTCGAAAGATCAAAGCGATTCTCAAAAAGGGAATCGTTCAACGTCGCCCCGACGATCCTCGAGAAACCCAGCGACTCCTCAACGCCATTGACGCGGATAGACTGGAGCCCATACAACATGCTAACTGCAGCAACTGCGATCCCAATCCCGTACGTCACCAGCAACCTCACTTCGTCGTAGTCGTAGCGCGAGGCAGTGTACCAACAAATTGTGTCGAACGGCGCAGTGGACGGGTTCTGTTCCGAAGACAAGAATTCGTTCAAAATGCTGACGCTCATGTTCGCCAAAAACGAAGAGATGAGCGACGAAACGTTACACGATGTTTTCCACGGATCGTCCAGGGAGCTTTCGAAAATGGGGCTGTACGCCAAGAGAGGTTGTAGGATAAATTGAGCACTGATCCTCGAATACGAAATATTCCGCTCGAGAATGGTCCAAGACGCCGCCATCAGATTGTAGTACTGCACGAATATAGTCTCATATTCAGCAGTGATGCCAGAGTTAGGATTCGCTTGTTTGTGTATCATGCCCATGATGTCTATATCGTTCAAGAACTCCGTGCGGCGGACCACTACGGACGACGACGAAGTGTTGTAGTGAGAGACAGTTGCATAGTATGTCGCATTGTGAAGGGAGCAATTTGCGCCGTCAAATTCGTACGTGACCGGATTTCTAGAGACCGCGAAAAACGAGGTTCCCGTTCCCGTGTCGTTGTGCAGACCGGCCCAAACTGCAATGTCGTCTATTTCAGGGACGGGCGGAGGCAACCAACTCGTATAATTGAAATTGGCCGGATGTGGAACGCACGTTGCAGCCGGCGCAGGGAATTCAATATCGTACTGACAACCAAGTTCATTCTGGCACGGGTTCTTGGGTGGAAGTGGAGATCCAGCGATGTAAACTTGTTCTGCGAACCTCTGAAGGTTCAAGCCTCCTAGACCCGCCTGCAATTCTTCAACCGATTGGTTTGTACTTGGATCTGGATGGAATAAGTCATACGATATGTTCGAAGTCGACAGAGACACGGTTGGGACGGTGCACGGTGCAGAGAAGGAGAACTCCGCCATGTTGACGCGAAGGGCACCAGGAGCGATGATAGTGATGAGGGACATGAGGGATGCCGAGGCGGCGATAGCAGCCAACGACGACGCCGTGTCCCACGTAGAGAACGCTGACGGGGAAAACGAGCTTCCCCTGCAAGCGACCATAGCGTCCACCTCCCGTAGCGTGAACTTCTTTCTCCTCAGCTGCGACCACAACGCCTGCACAAAAACGACACCAATTCCCGCCGAAAGCACAGTTCGCGCGAGGTATGCTATTCCGTTCCCAAGGATTTCGGAGATCGTCTGGTCAGACACATGCTTTCCGAACGCGACGAAGACCGAGTAATTGACTGGTTTTGTATCGAGATGTGTATTGACGAAGTGGTGCAAGACCATCAACGAGATTCCAGAGAGGAGGAAGACGCTCATTTGAAAGCGGGGGCCGAATGTCGATGACCTTGGCGTGAAGGGATTGAATGAGTCCGACGTCGCAGAAATCCGTTCATATTTGGCTGGACATAGCGAGAGAAAAAAGTCAGCTTGCGAGACGTATTGGAAGTAATGATCAACATACCTCGTGAATCGTCGTCGTTGCTCATTGAATTGCACTATTTGATGTCGTGAGCTTGACGCGGGAGTCGTTCTTGGAAGACACGAAGCTGGGGAGTTTGGTTTCGCGAGACGAAGGGTCAATTGTCGAATGACCCCTTTATTATTCCAGGAATTGAGATGGGGAGGGTTACGAACCCATCCCAATCCGCTCAGACCCAATCGATTGTGCCAGCATTCCGCATTTTGAGGCGGCTTGTGTCATAAGAACACTGTGATACGATGCGGCATTGATTGAAGCCGTGTATGGGGGACGGTCCAGGAGTAAGGGAATTATCGCCGCCTTTAAGGATAAACTAGCCCAGATATCAAAGACTTCGCTCTATGATTGCTTCAATGAGAAAATCGCACCAAAAACGAGGTCGCTTACAAGGAGTTCTCGTCAAGGCCTCCTCGTCGAAGACACTCTCATCCGACCAACACTGCATTATTACGACGCCTTTTAAATTCGTGGGTATGATGCACGAAGATTCGAGGTGCGCCATCAGTCGTCGCTGTCATCGGATAGCCCGTGCACTTCATAGAACTTTCATCAAACGGTGCTTGGATGACGTCCACTTCGTTCTCCCGTCCGAGTCGTCCGACACTCCGTCTTGTAAACGTGGTCAGATAAGCAAATCATGACTTAACCATCCCGTCGCCTCTGTTCTCAAGCCGCTCGAAGGCGGTGCTTCCCGTCTGCGACAATTCCAAGCACGAACTACTTCATGAGAGGGCTCGACTTTTGAGAAATTGGACTATCAATTTACGTTTGACCCCGACCTTATTTGCAATTCAGCTTACCAGCATGAGCCCTTTAAAATAGCATGGTTGCAGCGCCGTCCATGAACCTCCTCCCTTCCAACTGAATGGTGCCGGTCGTCGTGTCGTCGGTGAAGGATTCGAGGAAAAAGACGACGCGTTGGACGCGAACGAACGCCGCAGCGACTGAGGGCTGTGCTCTCGGGTTTAGCCGAAGTCGTTTGGGCGGAAACCTAATTCTCCCCCCGCAAGGTTTCTTTTTTCGACTTTCAGACGTCGGAAATGCTAAAGGTATCCTTTGACTATCGTCCGAGATCATAGAAGCACGCCTGACGCAAATATTTCCAAGTAGACCGTCATCATTGTAAATAGTAAGGGCACGTTTGAGTCATTCGAGCAGTCTGCGAAGCTGGGTGGGTAGTCTACAGGTTGGAAACGTGGACTATCCAAAAAGTGTCACGTCTCCTGGAAATCTCAGAACGAATCTCCACTTCTTGCGCTCGTAGGAAATTGAAGAGGTAGGCCAGGCGTGCCTGGCAGAGTCGAGCAGTCGGAGTCGGTAAACGCTGCCTCAAAGGTACTCGTTCCTACCCAGCTTCCACGTCTCTTCCCGCTCCTACCCTTTAGGTTTTCGTTCGAATAATTTCCGATGCCACGGTTTATATCCTCGCCACCCGAATTTACGCCAGAGAACCTGAAGGACATCAGAGAAAGAGTCATCCTGTTCATGCACACGCATTGTAACCTGATTTGAAGAGAAAATATCAGCATAACAATGTAAATTTAAACTAGCTCAACTATGTACTCACTGAATCGCAGGCCTAGAAATACAGAATGTCATTCTGTAGTTTCAATCGCATTGAACATGTGAGATTCGTCTTACTGTGCCGCAGCATAGCGTAGTAGCGGCTACACTGTGATTAATTATCAATGAACGCGATGATCGAACGCGCCTACTCACTGGAGCAAAGATAATCATCAAAGCCCATGTCATATTCAGAGACAGGACGACGCTTCAAAAACCACGTCAGTCGACGAGAAACCGAAAGAACTCAATGATGCATACACGAAGTACAGAAATCCATCCTGAGCCATCTTGCTTCGTAACCCGTTCTGGTCATTAGAGTCCAGGATAGCTTTTAAACCGATGAGTACGAAGGCGATTGTGTCGAACCCGGTCTGCATAAATTGATATGTAGCCGATTGTAAATTCGAGCTAAATGATGGAGAATTATCAATAATAATGGTGAAATGTGAAGACAAACAAATTTCGTACAGGCGCACGGAGTGCTCCCAAACACAAGCTATCCGTAGTTCAGCTTTCTCAACGCTCAACAAAACATGTCAACTACGCACAGTGGAGGACTGGATACTGAGCCATTTCTGGAGGTCCCGGCAGTATGTATGCTGAGAATTGTAAACCAAAATCAACGTATAATGCAGTGAATATTTTAAAATTCACGTACGATGCACTTTGGGAAATAGAAAGCTCCATAAGCCGACGCCGAGCTCCGCCAAAAGGTATATCATGAGCGCAGTTGCTACCACCTTATTTCTCCCAAACAGCGCATAAATTCTAAGCATCCAGATATAGCGAGCTAGGAGATTGCTTCAAGAACAAAACAAACTTACCGAAGATAGATGACGACATTGATGGAGAATGTCAGAATAATTCCACCCAGTAATGGCGCCAAAAGAATGAAACGGTTGCATCTAAAATCGCATCCTTAATTGTAGTCATCGTCATACAGTGTCACGATACCAACGTCTGAGTGAGACAGGAGGCGTCGTCAGCACGTATGATGCACACACTTCAGTCAAGTTTTGACTTACAGATTCGTTGTAGGACGGAGATATGCCAGCTGAGAAAAGTCAACTTGTCAATGGTGGTGACTCATCATGGTTTAGTTCCCAAACTTACACAAGAGCACGAAGGAAAGTACGCCAAAAGCGATGTAACGGTTCTACAGGGGCAGCGTCAACATGAAGTAAACGCGTAAAAGAGGAGGAGGATGTCACAATAATGAAGTTCAGTTTCACTATTGACCAACTGTCAGGTTCTGAGTGGTGAAAAAGAATTAAACATACCAATTGTGAAATTGCCATTCCAGATAAATTTGACCTGTAGAAAAGATGGCCAATATTCAGTCGCAAACCCATTCCAATGACTGATAGTAATAATAACTCACTTCGTCAGAGAATGTCAAAAATATATCATAGAATAATGTTGTGAGTCCAGCCAATGAGGCGTACTTCAACGGGGTCAGGCGGGTGAAGGACAGTCGTTGATCAAAACAAACCTTCAGGCCCGTCCTGTATACCGCATAAGTAAGGGGTATCAGCACATCGTTTTAATAAAGTGGATTCTCGTACAGTTGCCAGCCAATTTTCGTCAGCGTAGAACCCAGTGAAGATGGAACAGACATCGCTAAGAAGATGAGAATCAACAAGATAGATACTCAATGCTTCAAAGTGCCATTATGCCCCTCTCGCCTTTATATCATTTCCAGAATCTTCGTTGATTACGCCGGCATGAGATGAATCAAAGAATGAGCGTGCTTACTTGGGTCTCTGGTACTATTTTCGCAGTGAAGATAGTGCTCGATCACGATTGAAAACAAAGCTATAGACTCTAGTTATCCCTTTCTCGTTAAGAAGATCACGACCGAGCGAGAAATGGTCAATGCGACCTACTGATAAGGAGAAACGCGGTTGCAGTATTTTGATACCATCCTTGGGAAGCGCGGAAGCACCGGCGAGCGCATCATGCACGAGAAATAGACACAAGCTTCGAATTTCTGAAACAGCGCCTTACTCTTTCCAGCGCTTCTGATCTTTTAAAGGTCTACACGGCCATAAGGTGAGTATCGCTTTAATAATTGGATTCAATCATCCTCACGATTCACGGGAGGTTGACTTACCTATCTATGGCGGGTCGTCGGCCTGCAATCAGTTTCAGTCTCCTCCCAACAAAATGCTGCTCGCGACAACTCAGAGCTACTCGTAAGTGTTGTAAAGCTCTGTCACTCAGAACTGCAGAATACACACGTCAAATATCCACTTACAAGAACAAAGAATGTGTTCTTCGGGGCGAATGTAGGTGTTGGTTCACACTCCCCACTGTTACTGCACATCCCCGATCTGTCAGAGTAGTGGGAGAAGATGGATTCGAGCATCAGTGATACTCATCTATTTCGATACAGGGATAAATTTTCACTCCAGAGCCATGGAACTCCTGTGAAAGAATATACGAAGACGTTCCAATGAACATGAGTGAGGGGAGATGCACTCACCACTGGCAGTTCGTTCAATGCCTCCAGGAACCTTCTTCAGGTGAAAAGGAAGCTGGAGGGCCACGGAAAAAGCTATTTTTTTCCTGTTAGGGGATGTCGGTGCTTCGAGCTCTATAGCGCTGCAGTTGCCAGTGTGGCACTGTGCGTTGTCCTTCGAAGCACTGTCGATGTCCGGAGACAGACGGCTCAAAAACCAAAAAAGCTCGAGTTCGAGGCGATGGCGAAGGACGCGTGAGCTCCGAACGCAGTTGAGGTTACATCTAATATACGTACGTCAGATCCAGTGCCTCTTTTGTATAGAATTCAAGCAAATGTCAGCCCCGAACTCGAATTTCAGACTGAAGGTTAGCCACCATCAACTTGAAGTGGCTGGATCGATCGATTCAAGAACGCGTCGAGGTTCATGTCTGTTGCTGAATTGTTCGAACAGAATGTGCTTGGCAGCGCTGCATCCGCCGACGTCGAGTGTGTCGTCGCTGGAAAAAAACTTGCGAACACCGTGGCAGTGGCAAGAAAGGCTATGCCATCGGGTTTAGCCGAAGCCTGCAACCCACGGCGCCTTTTTCATGATCTCTGAAGTATTCCACGGGTTGATTCAAATGAGGGCTCTTCAAACTATGGGATTAAAAGTCATCAAGTCAAAGCATTGGGGAAACAACAAAGTTGATAAGTAGCAAAATTGAAAAAACTAATCAACTTATATTAGTTGTCGAAGATTCAAGTTGAGCAGTACAACGAACAAAGTTACCCCCCACTGGCGACGGGAATCAGATCGAGAGTATCAAATTGATTCATCGCTTTCGGTGCTTGAAGGAAATTGGACTGGAAGACCAGCCTGAGGACCAGTTGAGAGAGTCGAGGAATCCGAATCCGTGTGCTCAAAAGTACTTGTTCCGATCCAGCTGTTCCTTCTCCGACTTCTGGCTTTTGCCCTTTCGATAAATGAAGCCTCAAAGCCACCACGGAGGCTCTCATCGGGATAATCATCTCCAGAAGCCCCAAAGGACATTAGCGAAAGCGTCATCCTGTTCATGCAAACGCATTGCAGCCTTTTTCACGGTACCAAATAAGCGCTTCATTAACTGTCACAACGCGGATACTCACAGAATTGCAGGTCTAGTGATAGAAGAGATCAGTGCTATAATCATAACCTGAAAGAATTGTGCTCACTGTGCCGCGGCGTATCGAAGTAGTGTCTGGTAATTTGATCAGGGATGAACAATGAAGGCGTAGATGATACTCACCGGACAAAAAATGAGCATAAACGCCCAGGTAAAATTCAAAGACAGGACCACGCTTAAAGTACTGGTAAACGATACGAATAACATAAATGAATTTTCACTCACACAAAGTACAGAAACCCATCCTCTGCCATCTTGTATCTCAGACCATTTCGACCATTTGAAGACAAAATCGCTTTCAAGCCGACCAGAACGAAGGCTATTGTGTCAAACCCAGTCTGCATGAACTGGTACGCTGCTGCCTGTAGGTTCGAGCTATCCAATTCGAAATCAATAATGGCAAGCAAGCAGACCAAAGCATACTTACAGGCGAACGGAGTGTTCCCAAGTACACGCTGTTCAAGAATTAGCCTTCACGGCGTTTAGCAGAAATTTAGTCACAAACAATGAAAGACTATCGTCTGTGCTAGTCCCGCAGGTCCTGGTACGGAGTAGGCTAAGATTGGGGAAGTCAAAATCAATGAAATATGTGACAAAATACATCCTCAACGCACGATGAACTTTGGGGAGCAAAAAGCTCCACAATCCAACCCCAAGCTCCGCTAGAAGGTATATCATGAGCGCATATGCTACGATTTTGTTCCTTCCGTATATTGCGTAAACCCTAACTCCTTGAGAATAAGAACACGATATGTCAGAAAAGCAGATTAGACTCGCCGGAGGTAAATGACGGCATTGATTGAGTATGTCAAAATAATCCCCCCAATCAACGGCGTAAAAAGAATGAAACGGGTACATCTACATGTATTGTTTCTTCTAAGTTAACGAATGTGAATGCGTGAAGTCTAGCGCGTACGTCTTATGGAACGTGTTATCAGCAATGCACATAAGAACGTGTCAGAAATTTCAACTCACAGTTTGGCTATACGAGGGCGATATACTGGCTGAAAAGTTTGGGTCATCAGCGCGCTAGTACCTTGAAATAACTACAAGTCCTACCCAAAATCACGAATGAAAATGCGGTCAAAGCCACGTATCGGTTCTACGCGTAGAGATTAAATAACGAAGGGTATCAGATTGGACAAGCGACGTTACCACGACGAAGATAAGTTTCACTGTAATTGAAAGTAAGCTAATAAACAGACATACGTAGACATGAACAAAAAGCAAGACGAACCAATCGTGAACCTGCCGTTCCATATAAATTTGACCTGCGTCATTCACGATGTCACGATGAAGCAGGGCTATGGAGATAACACTAAAGCCCACCTCGTCGGAAAATGTCAAAGCTATATCGTAGAAAAGCGTAGTGAGTCCGGCCAGAGAAGCATACTTTGGCGTCTCAGCAACGAAACGGAGAAAGAAGGGCTAACAGTTGAATAACCTTTGAGGCCATCCTATATATGTGGTTTGGAAAAGACAACCAAAGCATCAATGGAGTGAAGAAACTTACAGAAACCAGCCTATGTTCATAAGCTTTGACCCAATTGTTGATGGATCAGACATTGCTCAGATCACGCAAAATCGACGCGATGCTCGATGCCCCCCATGAAGATTCGCAAGCCTCTTGCTTTTATAATGCTGCCAAGCCCCTAATCACACCGCCATTAGATAAATCAACCTGAAGAATAGATTAAAACGTACAAAGATAGTCTCTTGACAATGGAACCTGAAGTCGGCTTGGTGTTGCATCAACATGGCCGAATTGACGTGAATGATTTGAACACTTCTTCTTGAGCACGGACAAGCACGGAAGTCCTTTGCGTGGAACCGACCAACCGATGAGATTCGAGTACCATTGATATTTATCCCCTCAGAAAATCTAACAGACAAATGCGTCTTGTTCGCGCCATTTCCAGTTGCGACGAACCCATGTCTCTTAGCGTCATGGTGCGCATCGGCTACACGGCTTAACAAATGTAAGTAAGATTATAATTAAACCAAGGAATCCTCACGAGAAGCAAGCCATACAGATTCCGCAGTCACCGATCAACAGTTGCAACAACGACTCCTTCGCATCGTAGCCACACTCCCTGATACTGGAGACTCTTGTCTTTCCTTTATGATAATGTACCGTCTGAAGATTCGTGAAATCATGATGGCATCTCGTCTTCGACCAAAAAAGCAGCGTATCGATTTCGTAGCAAAGGTGATGCACTGCTGGAGAGCACGAGGAACAAGGGTGCAAATGCAAAACACCCGCCAGTGGGTGAAGGCATCAATGGCATGAGCGAACCATCACATTCGCGAATACCTGTGCTCGTAAGGTATTAGTAAGAAGAGTGAAGATTGAGAGATATGTTCTCACATAAAGAAGAGCTATCCAACGAAACGATCTTCGAAAAGATAGCTCGACTCAGCTCCCGACGGCCCCCCGTCATCCGAAGAATTTTAGTACGACGTTATGAGTGCATCCATAGCCACCCAGCAGGGCATTCATCTGTGCATTTGAGATCCCAGTTCAAAAGTTCGCGTAAGTCAACATCGTGGTTGAAGTGAAAAAACGTTGGCGCGCTACCAAGCCGAGGTATGGCGGGGCCAATGAGCCTCTTCCGGAAAATGCCGGTCGGGTCAAGGTCGACGCGCACCCGCACAGGACCGATTCGACGCGACTTGTCCGCGTACGACGACCATCGTCGAGTCGCAAAAGCGATTTTCAAGGAGAAAAGCTTCGAATTCGGAGATATGCATACGCATAGCTTGCGTTAACTATGGCGAGCATTCAAGATCGGCCACTGATCCACCAATTGTTGGAACGGGTTCTGGACGGCATGAGCGTACAGCCAGGAGGAAGTAAGTTTCTACGCGAACACTACGATTTCGTTCTCATAGTAAGAATGCCAGTACTCGAAGATGATCTACAAAAGCTGCGACAGTTTTTCCCATACAATTTGCTCCTTGCTGCATTAGACCTTGTCGATCGCGATCGTGGTGAGGCTTTCATTCGGATGTCATAAGTCTCATAATGAATCCGTTTTGTAACAGTCACTGAATATCAAACCACCTGGGGCCGTTCTTTTTACGACGTATACGGCTCGACTTCAAATTATGCAGTCACTTTAGATGTCATACCAGACCAACCGAATTTCTGCACCTGCCCCTCTTACGCTTTCTCCGTCTTAATTTCCGAAGAAAATATCATGGTAAGCTGTGGCCCTTCAAGTCAATATGCGTCTCAATTTAATGAGGAAATCACCAGTGTAAACATATCCTCGCTGTGAAGATCGCGAAACGTCTCGAACGCTGTGTAACCCGCCGCATCGCCGAAGACGGGTTTGCTGGACTCGCTTCCAAAATTTATCCACTTTGACTTGAAAGCTCACAAACGACGTGCGAGGATACTGAGCCGTAAATTGAACACTCGTATTACAACAGTAGAGTGCAGAGCATACAAGACAACGACAGTACGATAACAATGTAAAGTCCGACAAGACAATCCATAAAGAACATATACAACAACGTTTTTGCTAAGGATACACTGAATTATCCCAAGAAGTACATACCGAAACATCACCGTTTCCGCTTCGGAGCTGCATCCAGAAAAAATCAGCCAGCGAATCAACCCAAGTTAATCGAATCGAAACACACCCTTTGCTTTACTAGCGTCGGCCCCTTTCTTCTTTCTTCCTTTACCCTCGTCTTCGTCTTCTTCGTCGTCGTCTTCCTCGACGATTTCCTCCCTCGTACGTTTTCCACCTCGTGCACCGGATTTGGCGGCACCAGGCGGTAAAGAGCACGTAGGGCAGAACCACTCGCCGTCTGGGACGGCACTGAGTGGAGGTTTCAGACATCCCAGGTGATACGGGAAGTCGCACTGAAGTGAACGGATGGTTAATCAATTACTCCGAGATTAAACAGCATGTGATGCGAATGGCATACCTTCTCGCATTCAAGTGGCGGATCGTCGTCGCCTTTATCCTCGTTACATACGACACATACTTCCGGGGCCTCGACCGTCTCGGGGTGGCGAGGCAGGTCGGATAATTTCTCGTTCGGAGATGCGAGGAAATACGACGTGTTTTGACCCGCTGCAATTCTGGGAACACATTTTGAGTCTTGCGAGAACATGTGCCGGAGTGAAGCATAGGAAGACTCACTGAAACAAGTCGACGGCAATGAGAGGCTGATGGCGTTGTGGTTTCGTTGCACTTTTCGGTTCGTCCACGCCGAGACCAAGTTCACCTAGAGCGAGAGTTGAAGACAACCGAAAACCTACACATTGGCTCTAACTCACTGTTTGCAGCCCCTTGACCCCATGCAATCGTCATAATGGTTCCGTCGTCATCAGGAGCCAGGGCCCAGTGTGTTACCCCTCCACTGCAGATATAATATACCTTGCAGCCCCTGGAAAACTCATCTGTGAGATCGAAGAGGTGCTAAAAAGACTAAAAAGGCTTACATTATATCTTGCATGTACCTAAAGCTCGAATACGGAGATCCCGACGATCCTGAGATATAGCCATTAGGCCCACAGAGTCGACAGTTCAATCACAGGTATAAAAAACCTTCTCCGGTATTTTTCCACTGAGAGAGGAGCAAAATTAGTCGAGAAGTTCTTCAGAAGCAGAGGTCATTAGCTTTACTTTTCCAGCCATCCAGTACATCTTTTGACGGTCCACAACAGCGGAATTTGATGGACCTGCAGATATGAGGGCGGCTCGCGTCATTTCATTCGGACCGGCAAACTGAGGAACAAGCTTTGGTGCCAGGACGTCTTGCTGGTTACCCAGACCTAGACGACAGTAGCCGTTATATCCCCACACGTAGACGAAGCTACAAGGAAAGTTACGGACAGCTTAAGTTCATTTTGAAAGGTGCTCACCCATCTTTGTCAAGAGCTATAGTGTGTTGGTGACCGCAGGAAATATCAGTGATGACCTTGTCTTGGATACTTTTGATCAAAACTATTTTCGAGGTGAGCAGCTGTACAGTGACGCTTCGAGAAGTACTTACTTGGTTCCGAATGCACGTCAAACATCGTTTTGTTTCCCGTGGCAATGTGTTCTCCCGTACGACCGTTACCGAGCTGCCCGTGCTCACCACTTCCAACCGCATACACTGAAAGATAAGTGAATTGAATCGGTTTTTACTAAGGCAACGCGACAGCACTTACGTTTCCCCTCTTCCGAGAGCATGATGGAAAAGGACACTCCAGCAGCCGCCTTGACGATTTTCGGTTTCGTCTCACCGGGCCAGTGTCGTATGAGAGTGAACGACGGCACTTGAGCTGCAACCGGTTGGCCGCACTGTTATCGAATCAAAATTAAGAATTTGATTCAGCAGATCAAATGACGCGAGATGCACATTGCAAAAATGCACTCCGCGTCTACATCTTCTGTTCTTTTACTCACCTGGCCCAAAGGATTTGCTCCCGCCGACCACACGTCGCCAGTGCTTCCCACCAGCAACGTATGCCCCCTTCCAACAGCAGCGTGCACGAAGGTCGTTCCTTTCGGTGCGCTCAGCATCTCTGGCGTTAGCCTACGAGGGTTCGTCTCTGGGATGACGCCGTCCTCGTCCTCGTCGCAGCGCCCGAGCGCGGTCGGCGCGTTCCGCCCGAACATCCACGCCGCCCCGTCGATGTCGAGCGCGACGACATGGCACGACGCGCCCGACGCATGGATGGACGTGACGCGCACATTCGCGAGCGAACGCAGGATGTGTGGTTCGCGCAGGTCGGTGCTGCGAGCGGGGGTGGTCGTCGTCGACTCGTCAGTTGCTTGGGATCGCCGTGGACGGTGGCAAACGCAACGCACCTTTCTGCCTCCTCTTTGCTCGCGCCGCCTTTCCGTTCTTTCCTCCCGAGATTAGCCCTGCGAATTCATTAGCACGCAATTAGCCGTCGCCCATATTAACGCGGATCGTTGATGGTGGATGGAAGGAAGCAAAGCGCGTCGTGGTTGACCTGCGACGCACCAGTCTACACCTCCGCATAACAAGACTTTCCGTGATTTGGGAGTCAAATTGTCGTTAAATACATGTCAAAGATCGGACAAACCTCTTCCCCATTTCTTTTCGCCGTCTGCAGAGCTTGACGCGGCATTTGTGGTCGAGTTTTCGGTCTGAGACATGTTGGAGGATGGAAACCCGCGTTCTCTCCGAGCAGGACGAACATGCCATCAACGGCGTCGACAAACGGAACTGGCCATTCTGAGATACTCGAATTTATACACCAAACACTATATCTCGACAAGAACGCGTGCATGTGCCTAAGAAAGAGGTCGTGGCTGAACGTAATTCATAATAATTGTCTATGTGGATGTCATCGGCTCTCCAGCCATGGCTTGGGTGAAGAACTGCGCTGCTGCCTGACCGGTTGCCAAACCAGTGAAGTTGTAGGCCGGTACCTAAGGTGAAGCGTTATGAGATGGGAAGTCATGACGGGCAATGTGATCATTATACCTCGTGCCCTGCTCCAAAGACCCGAATATAACTGAAGGTTCCGGCATTCTTGAACATACCAGCGGAATGCCCTTCGACGGTATATGTTTGGAAGGCTTCCTGTTGATATGTAGACGAAAATTCTGTCTGCAGATTGTTGACCTGGATACCGTAGGTTCGAATGAGGTATTATTTTAATTCATAATGAATAACGTACCATAGCTTCGACACCCATGTAGTTGCAAATATAATCGGCGTCACCGTCGTAAATCACAGTACGAATCTGCCAAATTTCTACATTCAGAGATAAGAAGAAAGCGCGATTGAGACTCACACCAGCGTTGATGACGGTCTCCAGGTCCGGAGCCGAATTGAGCATCCAATCACCAGTCTTCGCAAAGTTGTCGTACACTTGATCACTGGTCTCTTGCCAGGTTTGCTCCGCGCCAATCAACGACATGAGTGTTTTGTTCGTCAAGAAGCCAGTAATGTCGGGTGGGTAGGGGTCGTTCGAGCCCGCGCGAACGTCGTAGACATCATCGTTCCCAATAAGAGGGGATAGAATATTATCATTGCAAAATGACTGTGCCTTCGAGCATGTGGAAGTCGATCCGGTTTCGTAGCATGATTGAATCTGCGAGGCAAGCGTGAGTACCTTAGACATCTATAAAGTAAAATGAAACTACCTGTGATTTACATCCACCAGATTCGAAGAACGAATTATTGGCCTTCTGGATGATGCTGTTTGATACGGTCGGGCGGTATGGGTTCGAGGACGCATCGGTCATATACTCGGGGTATTGCGAAAGGGGGTCCTGTAGTAACGACTTTAGCTTAGAAAACACGCTCGATGCCGTAAGGCAAATCGACTCGCCGTGAGCCCGTTCCCTATTCCCAAGGTCTTCAGGTTTAGAATGGTGCCCTTGATGGTACCCGCTTCAATTGCAGCGTTCTGGGATAGGAAGAAAGAAGCGAATGCGGGACCATAATGTCCACCATACCTGCAAAAAGACGAAGGTTCCGTAAGCGGACAGTGAGCTCAAGTACACGATAATGCTTACGACTCCGTCCAGATAGCAAACTCATTTTCGGCAAATTTAGAGAACGTGGGGTCGGCAAAGAATATCTGCAACATGTTCCACACGGCTTCAGCCGCTTGCTTGGCTCCAGTAACGTTCAAAGTTCCGTGTGAGAACCCAACGCCAACTTCAGAGGAACCATTAGACTGGTGGGCCGAAATTTGAATTTATTAGACATACTAGGTTGATCAATGTACAACCTGTGGGGTGAGTAGGGTCAGAAAAAGGTCAATTGAAGCACGATCGAAACGCATTCACATGTTTACATTATTATTCCACGAGAATGGGTTGAGTGATACAGTCTTCTCATCTGTGTTAATACGACATGGCTGAGAAATGTAAGCGCTTTGAATATGCATAAAGAACGCGAAAGCTTACCCCGTGTTCTTGGAAGAGACCGATCATCGAGGACGACCCAGGCTTGGAGGAAAAGTCAATTAAACATGATGCACCACCTAAAGAACAAAGTACTCACACCGCCGTTGAGCCAAATGGAAAATGGAGCAGTCGAAGGATTATTTCGGGCTTCGAAGAACCACCACCTACGCAGAGATACTTACAAATATCAGCAGGAAGATGGTCGAAGGCTTACCACATGCTTTGAGAAGTTGTAAGGTCTGCGTAACCGGAAGCCTGGAAGACGCCGGGTGTGGTCTCTGTAAAGATGATTTGTTGAGCATTGCACTATTTATCACTGGCTTCGAGGGCGTACCACAAACGCCGGAGTTCTCGATAAAACGCATCTTGCCTGCGACAGGCGTTCCGGAGACGAGAGGCTCTGCTACCGCGTCCGGGATGACGCTGGTGGTAGTCGGTACGCCGCCATAGACACCGTTGACTTTTGGTACTTGGCCAGCGGAGACGAAAGATAAGAAACAAGCCAGAGAGATGAGTCTGGTTCGTAGAGACATGCTGCAGATCCGAGTGTCGATGTGAAGCGTCACTGAAGTTTGTCCTTCTTATACCTCGGTATCTTCCTAATTCGCTTTTCGGCTGCGTGTTGCAAAAGAGTGAAAAGAGGAGGACACGGTCAAAAGGACAGCGATAGGTCCGGCACTGAGCTGAGACTCATATGGTCAATACGAAATAAATATGCAGGCGACTGACTGACCGCTGATAAGCCGACGACCCATAAAGTTGAATGTTGGGCGTTCTTCGGTCTGCGTCCATCGATAAAGGCACTTCGAACACAACAACGCCTGATAACAGAATTCGAAGTGACCTCTGGCTTCTGCGGAAGATAAAGACTTGAAATGCTGGAGAGATACCGGGCAGTCCAATGTCCCAAGAAGCATTATTTAGAGCCAGCAGTGCAGAAGGTCCATGTTGAAGCACACGATGCCAAGGTCACGTAGCTTGGGTATCATCTGAAAAGAAGAGTTCGCTCTAAGGATAGAACAATGTTTGAGCATCCGATATCTTTTGCCATGCTGGAGAGTAAAAACCTCGAAAAGGATTCCATCGATGTTTCTTGCTGTTCGGAAAAACTGCTGTACGAATTGAGGGATGTGAGAGAGCCTGAGCCAAGAGTTCTGTATTTGAAAAACGGTCATGGTGGTTGGAGACGAAAAGTTGGAGGCACCGGCAAACCTTAAGAGGAACGGTTTCAAACTCCGCTTCAAATTCTAATGAGCGTGGTCGACGCGTTCGTCCTTGTCCTCGACGCGTCCATCCTTCAGTCACAACCACCACCATGGTCAGTATGATCATTTCACGCGTAATTTCGCGCTAAAATACGTCTTTAGTCTTCTTCACCGCCAGTTGGAACTCCTAGACGCCAGAAACGCCAGAGATCGCCATCTCGAACTCCAGACGAAACAACGACACCACCTCTCCGTCGAAAGGACTCAAACTCTTCCCTTCCTCCCTCTTCGCCCCCTCCCGCATTCTCTGATGCAGAGGACGTATCCGATGACCAGGAAGAGATTAGGGAACTTGATAGTGATGCTGTAGATGAAGAAGAAGGCGATGGTGAAGACCTTTACGGTGACACACTCGAAGAGTAAGTCTGCTTGCGTGCCCGATTATCTTTCAGGACCTCACCATATTCGCAGAGATTACGCAGAAAACCAACAGCTTGACACATATGATGCGGCGGATATCAATGACGAGGATCAGGAGGAAATGACTGCAGCGCAGTTACGGAAAGCGAATCTGGCCATGGATCGTCGTGATCGACAAGAGCGGGGAAAACGAGGCTTCCGGGCAGCTGCACGAAAGACTGCACCCGATATGCTCATGGACGAGGATGACGAGGAGGAAGGTGAAGACGAGCTACTCACGGACATGCGGAGACGAACCAGGCATCAGTATGATGAGAGAATCGAGGACGATGATGTCGCAGGAATTGAAACAGTGAGTTAGCTCGATAACCTAAAGATATAGGTGAACTAATGCTGGCCAAGGAAATGCCATTAGAACAATTGGCCGACGTCAAGGCAAATTCCGTGGCCGAATGGATTGCCGTCGATCGAGTACGACGAGCCATTGCTTTCAACTTCCGCCAGTTCTTGACATCCTTCACCGACGAGGAAGGGAATTCGGTCCACTATCCTCTGATTCGAAATCTCGGAGAGAGTAAGAGAAAACAGTACCGCTCCGTTCGACGGCTTTGTTCTGACATCTTACTACTTAGATAACGCCGAGTCACTCGAGATTTCATACACACATCTCGCTGAGGAGCTTGCGACTATTGCATACTTCCTCATCATCTGCCCAAGTGCCATGCTCGAAATCTTCGATGAAGTTGCGCTCGCCGTTGTCCTCATCAGCTTCCCCCACTATGAACGCATTCATTCTGAAATCCACGTTCGTATCACCGATTTGCCATCCACTGTGACACTTCGCGATTTGCGACGTACTCACCTGAACAATCTCGTTCGGGTATCCGGCGTTGTTACAAGACGAAGCGGCGTATTCCCTCAACTGAAGAAGGTTCACTTTGATTGCAAGCGTTGCGGCGTTACGCTTGGACCGTTCATCCAAGAATCAAGCAAAGAGATCAGCATTAGCTACTGCCCGCAGTGTGAAAAGAAGGGACAATTCAGAGTCAACCAAGAACAGGTACTTTCATCTCCCTGTGACTATACGACACAGTCTGATCATCTCTCCAGACCGTTTACCGTAATTATCAAAAGATGACGCTTCAAGAGTCGCCAGGCTCTGTCCCACCAGGTCGCCTTCCGCGTCACCGTGAGGTTATCCTTCTGGCAGATCTCATCGACTCGGCAAAACCTGGGGAAGAGATCGTAAGTGCCCTTTTAGCAGGTAGGAAATCATTGTTAAAGCTGATGTTTCAAACAGGAAGTTACTGGCGTATATCGAAATAATTTTGATGCTTCACTGAACTCGAAGAATGGTTTCCCTGTGTTCTCTACGATCTTAGAGGCAAACCATATCAACAAAAAGGAAGATCTATTTGCTGCTTTCCGCCTTACGGAGGAGGATGAGCGACAAATACTCAAACTTTCGAAAGACGAGCGAATTCGCAAGAGAATCATCAAGTCTATCGCCCCTTCGATTTATGGACACGAAGATATCAAGACTGCTATTGCACTGTCATTATTTGGTGGGGTCATGAAGGATATCAATCGCAAGCATCGGATTCGCGGTGACATCAACGTGCTACTTCTCGGTGACCCGGGAACTGCGAAGTCTCAGTTCCTCAAGTACGTCGAAAAGACCGCGCATCGAGCAGTCTTCACAACAGGTCAAGGAGCGTCCGCTGTTGGTCTTACAGCCAGTGTGCGCAAGGACCCGGTGACAAGGGAATGGACGCTCGAAGGAGGTGCACTCGTGTTGGCCGACAAGGGTACCTGTCTCATCGATGAGTTCGACAAGATGAACGACGCTGACAGAACATCTATCCACGAGGCCATGGAGCAGCAGTCCATCTCGATTTCGAAAGCGGGTATTGTCACGACATTGCAGGCGCGCTGCGCCATTGTCGCGGCTGCCAATCCTATTCGTGGCCGATACAACCCAACGATTCCCTTCCAGCAGAATGTCGAACTGACCGAACCCATCTTGTCGCGATTCGACGTCCTGTGTGTTGTGAAAGACTCGGTGGATCCTGTCGCAGACGAGTTGCTGGCGAAGTTTGTGGTGGGAAGCCACAGACGGAGTCACCCTCAATTCGATGCTGAGACGGAGGAAATGGACATAGCAACGTCCATTGACGAAGATGTATGCCTCAGCCATTGCTTACTCCTTTCTAAAAATTGACTATCTATTTCAGTTGATCCCTCAAGATTTCCTTAGGAAATACATTATGTACGCGAGGGAGAAAATCAGACCAAAGCTTTTCGACCTCGACGTAGAAAAGCTCTCGCGTCTCTTCGCCGACCTTCGCCGCGAATCACTTGCGACTGGCTCCTACCCTATCACGGTCAGACATCTCGAGAGCATGATTCGAATGGCAGAAGCTAGCGCAAAAATGCATCTTCGTGAATATGTTCGTGGAGACGACGTTGATCTCGCTATCCAAGTTACAGTGGGTAGCTTCGTCAGTGCCCAGAAGACCTCCATCAAGCGGACGCTCGAGAGGGTGAGTGCTGCTGTTTTGTGTTTGGATATAGTTGTTGACTTTTTTGCGTGCGTCAGGGCTTCCGTAAATATCTATCTCAAGCGAAGGATCACGAAGAGTTGCTGTCGTTCCTGCTCGGTCAGATCGTCAAGGAGAAGGTCCGCTTCTACCAGCTACAGAGACACGAACAGCCCGACAAAGTGTCTATCAACGTTACTGAGCTCGATGAAAAGGTATGATAGAACACTGATTTCCCGGGTCATTGTTCACTAATACTTCTGCATCCAATAGGCCAAGGAACATGACATCTACGACACGCAACCATTCCTGCGCTCGCGTTTGTTCCATGCCAATGGATATACTCTTGCGGATGGGGTGATCGAGAAGACCTTCCACGGGATCCAAGACTTATAATCATTGAGTCCAAGATGCTGCCCTCCTTTTTTATTATTCTGTGGTGAAACATGCTCTGCTTTTGCTGTCCGTATCTATCTGTCTTCAAATCAATGTAGTGATGTCCACATCCAGGTCTTGTAATACTTACTGTATTTATGTTATGTATGTATTATTTGCGATCTCGTGCCGCGGGGAAAGCTTCGAAGCGATCGGAATAAGGCAATCTAACCTCTTCTCTCGACCACCACCAACTCGAACTCTCTGCACGAATCACATCGCATCTCCCCTCATGATTTGAATAAACAAAGCGGATTAAAACAAACACTTGTAATGACGATAAGATATCTGGTTTTCTTCGCTCAAGTTCACCCCGAATTCCGCTTGCCCGAGCTACAGTCGATCGCCGAGCTCTATGGATTTCAAGTGATCAAGCCAGCGAGCCTCCCCGGCGTTTCAGAGAACGAAATCTGGAATCCAAGTAGACCTTTCTGGGTTATCGACTTGGAAGACGAAGCGCACGCAATAGCACTGGCGGAGCGATGTATTCTCATAAAGTGCGTCCCAGCCGTGTCACACAATTTTTTACCGCCGCCTCATCGAAGCCCATTCACGCACAGGTCGATATACGAACTTTACGGGCATGGAAACACCTATGAAGACGTTCACAGCCAGACGCTTGCGTGTGCGCACCTTTGGCAGCGCTTCAAGGAAGACACCTCCTTTCGCTTCATTGTGACCGCATATAGCGACCGAATACCGATGTCTCGACAGAAGGAGATCGTCGACTCGTTCGCGTTCATGGACATGCGAGGGAAGATCGATCTCAAGAACCCAGACGAGACTTTTACTTGTTACGAAGAGTGTACGGCACATTCTGCTTTTCGTGCCAGTGCTCAAGACTTTGTTGACCTCGCCGAAACAGATCCGGACGCGAGATACAAAACCAAGGAAGATGACGGCAAGAACACTCTGTTGCACATTTTCTTCGGCAGGTTGGTACGTTTGCATTCCAGTCACTGCCATGCCTTGCTTACATCCATCTTACAGGTAACAGTAGGGAAGGCTCGGGCACTGGTACAGAAGTTTGACGTCAAGAAACGGTCCTATTACGGGAATACGAGCATGGAGGCTGAAATTTCACTGCTAATGGCGAATCAGACATTGGTACGTCTTTGGAGGGGTACTCGAGCTGTACTAATTTCGACCAGGCATCGCCGGGAAAGTTCATCTACGATCCTTTCATGGGTACGGGGAGCATGGCATATGTGGGTAGCACTATAGCACCCTACGTGGTTTCACGTATTCCTAATCAACGACCCGACAGACAGCAGCGCAGTTCGGTGCATTCGTTTTCGGCTCTGATATCGATGGGCGGCAAATGAGAGGCAAAGGTCCGTATGCTATCTCGTATGCGGACTTACCGATGCTCAAAGTCCTTTTGACTATGTATGCACTTTGAATCTCGAAGGTGATTCTCCGGGAATCATGATCGCAGCAACGCAGTATGGCGTCGCACCGAGGATCATCGACCTCTGCACGTTTGATGTCACGCGCAATCCCCTCCGGTGCGGCGATTTGTTTGATGCTATCGTGACGGACCCGCCATGTGCGTACAGTCATCTCAGCGCAGTTGCCAGAATTCTGCTGAATGTCGTGCATACGACTATACGTGGACTTCACATTAGATGGCGTTCGAGCGGGAGCGAAGCGCTTAGGTCGGAAGGAGTCTGACCGAGATCGACGCGTCCAAAAGCGCCTCGCGAACCCCGAAAGAGAGCTCTTGCAGACAACCGCGTACGTTATTCCGTCCCCGCTCTGCCTCCTTGCAATTCTGACATTTCGTAGGCAAGAAGATTATGTCCCGCCGACGAAACCATATGAGCTCTCCGATTTGGTTCGCGACTTGGTACGGCTAGCGCGTTACCTGCTCAGGCCGAACGGGCGTCTTGTTTTCTTCCTCCCGACGGTGACGGACGAGTACGAGGCGGTAGATGTGGAGACGGCGCTCTGCAGCGGGATGGAGGTCGTCGCGAATTCGGTGCAGGACTTCGGGAACTGGGGACGGAGGGTGTGTATTGTTAAGAGCACATCGTTTGAAATCATTAATTCTGGTCTATGCAGTTGATTACCATCAAGAAGACGACGAACGAATCTTTTGGATCTCCGTTCGAAGATGGCGAGGAGACCGACGATGATTCGAAAAACCATGTGCCAGCGCATAAAGATTTCAGAGAGAAATACTTCAAGCGGTTTCAGAAGAATTGAGCTTTGTTTCATCGGAAACATCCAACATATCTTACTGAAGCCCACTGCATCGTTTACAGTCATTAGTCGTCCCTGCCACCGATCCCTCATAGATGTAGGAAAATGGAAGTACACGCAGTACAGATGAGTGGGTGTGGTCGAGGTATGGGGGAATTATCATTGCTTCGCCCACTTCGCAGAAACGCCAATGTCGTAGGTCAAGAGGTGACTCAGGTTGATGAGCAGCAGTCACGTCAAAGCGCTAAAGTGTTGAGAGTTCGGATACAATTGCCATTCCTCTCTTGAATTCCACGAGAAATTGTCCCTTCATCCAAACAAGGCGCCCAAGCATCATACCTTAGATTTCGACATGGAGACGGGAAGCTTCAAGCGCGGATACGACGCTCTCCAAGAGCGGGGTGTACTGGAGAAAAGGTAGTTGTATGCGGATCACAGCAGATACGCCTAAAACATGCACGTTGCTTTGGGGAAGGTGAGGCGCGCAGGTCGACTTGTATGGAATGCGCGCTGTCAGACACGATGATAACACAGGATTTCTGGTTCATGTGCCGGTCGAATTGCATTGCGTTGATAAATACAGTGAGCTGAAATCCTTCACGCCGAATGAAACGTGTTAGGCTGCGGTGACGACTCGAGAAAATGAACAACGCACTTTGACCATGCCTGCTTCCTGTCCGTCTAGTGGTGTTTGGCGCCATGCTCCGGTCTCCCCTTCTGATAGACATTATCTGCAATCACGTACGCAGTGAATGCGACGACGGCGATGCCAAAGCCAGGGAAGAGGTTCTTGAACATGGATGCCTTCGAAAAGACGGGGTGTTTGCGCCATGCCTCCCGTTTGGCCCATGGGTCGCGATAGAGCGGTTGCTCTGACATTTTACGCCTGCGTTGCATTCCCGTAAGAATACCGATATTGAGTCGATGCTAAGAAACATGCCTTCGTCGTCGTCGTCCAACTCTCGTTGTCGTCGAGCTCGTCGACACGGACGCAAACAAAAGAGGAAAGCGAGGAACGCTCGGGGTTCGCCGAGCATGTTTAGGGCAGGCCCGGCCGAACTTAGCCAAATCAGACCCCACAGCCGTGTTCCTATAAAGCCCCTCGCCGCCCCGTTCCCAAGCTCTTTCGCCTCTTGTTCATCACCCCCCACTTTCTCCCTTCCAATTCTCGCCGTTGAGACCCCCCGTTGTCGCCGCCAAGGCTGCCAGCGTCGCAGCATTTTATCCTCCCCGAAATCGCAATGTCCAGCGATTTATCCGTTCTTTCCGACAACGAACCTCTCGGCGTCAAGCCTAACGGGCTCTCCAATGGACACGTCACATCGACCAACGGCAATGGCCACATCAAGGACGACGACGACGGGGACCTCTCCTCGATGAGCGAGGACGAGATGCCACTTTCGGTACGCATTCATCCTCGCCCGTGGCAGCTGCGTCCAGCACCCACGTTGAACGCGTCGGGATCTAATTTGAATTTGTTGTTCGCGTTGATTTTTGTAGTCGCAAGCGCCGCGCATCAAGGCGGAGACGCCTCGTCGCCCACTCAAACGCAAAGCCGTCGACTTCACATCTTCAAGCGATTCAAGCGATGACGATACACCCCTTGCATCTTCCCCAGCCAAGCCCAAGGTTCGATCTGCCGCCATCCCCATGCCAGGCGCGTCCGCCGCAACGACAGTGCCGGCGAGCGTCGTCAAGGCTAATGGGCATGCCACGAATGGTATTATGAAGAGTGATTCTGTGGTCGACGTCTCAATGGGCGAGTCCGAGAACGACGATGACACTCCCCCGAAGAAACGCCCCCCAAAGGGCAAAGCTAATGGGAAGAAGGCGCCCCCGACGAAGAGAGCAAAGAAGGATATCTCCGACGGAGAGAGCGACTTTGCTGCAGACTCGGAGGACGAGAAACCGAAGAAGAAGGCGCGTGTTTCGAAAGCAAAGGCGAAGAAAGTGAAGGAGGAGGAGGACGCGTCCGACGATGACGACAAACCAATCGTCAAGAAACCCACGAAGCGATCGAAGAAGGATCAGGACGCGACCACTGCATCTTCGAACTCGAAAACGAAGAAGGCAAAGAAGGAGAAATCGGAGTCATCGTCCCCGAAGAAAAAGAAAGCAAAGGAAGGCGACGGGGAAGAGGGCGGAGAGGAGGAAGAGGTATACAAGTGGTGGGAGGAAGATCCTAATGGCGATGGATCCGTTAAGTGGAATACTCTCGAGCACAACGGCGTCCTGTTCCCTCCTCCATACGAACCCCTACCCTCCACTGTTAAAATGAAATACAATGGTGGGTTGCACGATGTTCGTTCATTGCATATATATCTAAGTATGCCGCAGGCAAGGTCGTCGATTTACCCCCCGCATCCGAGGAAGTCGCGGGATTCTATGCCGCCTTGCTCGAGTCCCCTCACGCCCAGGACGAAGTGTTCAACCAGAATTTCTTCAACGACTTCCTCGTTGTTCTTGAGAAGAACCCACCTGTATGCCACTTCAACTCTCTTCGGTGTATTCCATCTAACGACACATTCCTTGAAGCGGGATGGCACTAACATCTCGAAGTTTGAGTTGTGCGACTTCAGACCTATGTTTGAATACTTCGAGGCCGAGAAAGCTAAGAAGAAGGCCTTGACAGCCGCGGATAAGAAGCAGCTCAAGGAAGAGAAAACGGCGCTGGAGGAGAAGTACACGATGTGTCTCCTGGATGGTCGCAAAGAGAAAGTGGGCAACTTCAGGATCGAACCTCCTGGGCTTTTCCGAGGTCGTGGTGAGCATCCTCGAAAGGGTTCGCTCAAGGTTTGTTTCTTCCCTTTCCGCCATGTCGCTTGAGCTGACGTGAGTAGTTGCGAGTTAGTCCAGAGGATATCACCCTGAATATAGGCAAAGGAGTGAAAATCCCCGAGCCTAACATGCCAGGCAAATGGAAGGCGGTACAGCACGACAACACCGTCACTTGGCTCGCGAACTGGACTGAGAACGTCAATGGTCAGCACAAGTATGTCTTTTTGGCTGCGGGATCTTCGATCAAGGGTCAGAGCGACATGCAGAAGTTCGAAAAAGCGCGGGAACTAAAGGTTAGTTCGTATTCATTATGCATGCATGTTGTTGTTAACATTGCTAACTCTAATACGATGATGGTAGAAACATGTCGACAAAATCCGGAAAGACTACAACGTGGATCTCAAGAGTCGACTCATGGCCGACAGACAGCGCGCCACCGCCATGTACTTCATTGACAAGCTGGCACTTCGTGCGGGTAACGAGAAGGGCGAAGATGAAGCTGATACTGTCGGCTGTTGTTCCTTGCGATGCGAGCACGTCACTCTTGAACCGCCGAACAATATCATCTTCGATTTCTTGGGCAAAGACTCCATTAGGTTCTACAAGACCGTCGAGGTCGAACAGCAAGTCTTTAAGAACATCCGTATTTTCAAGGAGAATAAGGATGATTCTGATGCGTTGTTCGATCGCGTCACCGTGAGTGGGATGTTAAAATCTTTGCTTCAACATCGCTCATACGTATCTTCTCGTAGACGACTTTGATGAACAAGCACCTGACGTCGTACATGAAGGGGCTTACTGCCAAAGTGTTCCGTACCTACAATGCCTCCATCACCTTCCAAGAGCAGCTCGACCTCCTTACACCCTCGGAAGCTTCAGTCCAGGAGAAGCTCAACGCCTACAACAAAGCTAACCGCTTGGTCGCTATTCTCTGTAACCATCAAAGGAGTGTGCCGAAGACACATGGCCAATCGATGGAGAAAATGAACGACAAGGTTTGTCACCCGCTTCATCTCGTTTGTCTTCTTAAGTGACCAAAAAACTTCTGTAATGCGTTGTCAGCTGCGTGCCATCAAGTACGAGCGGATGAAGCTTCGACACGTGCTCTTCAAGATAGATAAGAAGTACAAGAAGAAGAAGCATCTTGCGGAGGACGAGTCCGACATTGACGATGCTTGGATCGCGTCGTACGAGGAGCAACTCAAGGAGAAGGAGCTCGACAAGGTGAAGAAGAAGTTCGCCAAAGACAACGAGAAGCTCGAGGCGGAAGGCAAGGACCCGCTTGCGGAGAAAGTTCTGGAGAAACGGCTTCAGGAGGTCGAGGACGACTTCGACCAGCTAGAAGAGGAACGGGGCACTCAGGAAGCGACGTTGAAGCGCAGCAAGGCACCTGAGAAGATTGAGGAGCTGATCGAGAAGCTTGACGATAAGATGAAGACGCATAAACTTCAGATCGTCGACCGCGAAGAGGGCAAGGAGGTATCTCTCGGGACGAGGTATGCCGTTTGTGTTTTTTCATAGTCGAACGGTTCTGATTTCCTATTAAACAGTAAAATCAACTACCTCGATCCTAGGTAAGAAATAAGCTCGATTTATCTAAATGCTTTCTTATTTACAATGCCTATGTAGAATCACTGCCGCGTGGTGCAAGCAACACGAGGTTCCGATCGAGAAGATCTTCACGAAGACGCTTTTGACTAAATGTGAGTTTTGTGATCTTCGTCTTTCCATTTCAAGGTCTAATCGACTACTCAGTCCCTTGGGCGATGGAGGTCGATGGAGAATGGAAATTCTAGAGCCATTCCCACTATAATGCTCCTACAGGATTTAAGTATATCAGGCTGCTCTCAGCCCAACCATTTGCTAGATTGGCTATTCGCGTTGCATTTGCATATTGACTTTTTACACATTCACCTGGACAACCCCCATCCACGATCTCACTTGCATTGTCCTTTTATACCTGCATATTTAACCCATACACAACTACGCGCATTGTCCCTGTTGTAGTACTACAAAGTTGCTGTCCGATTAAAGTGTAACCTTAATCCCTCTTATATTTGGTGGAATAGAAATGCATCGGTTTCATCAAAGTCGTAAACTCGAGCATCCGAAAACAAGATAAGTATCATCAAGAAAATGGTCGGTCCTGTTCTCCCTATTTCCCATTCGCCGCTTCTGCTGAAATGTCGCTACCAGATGTCTGAGTCCTGGGTCCCATTGGCGGTCGCCGAGCATTGGCTCTCTTTCTCTGGCCGCCAAAGAACCACGAACTTGAGGGGGCCGAAGAAGGCTGCGCGGTAGCAGATGTCGAGGTAATTACTGCAGCTTCTTGTTGGTCGTGAAAGTCGGTTGACATTCCAGGCGGCGACGTTGAGAGAGGGCTTGGTAGGTATTGCGCTGTCCCTCCCGGAGCAGGGAGAGGGCGAACGAGCGGTGGGGATAACCCAACAGATCCCGACCCAGGCCCCGTCAACGCCAACATCTTCCCCCCATAGGTCATCGACTGCGACGAAGACGGCGTCCTCGGGGTGCTTGACGCAGTCGCAACCATACTGAAGTTCGTGCTCCGCGTCGAAGTAGTCTGCGCCGTCGAGCGATGGACATGGCCCGCCGCGCTGCGCTTGCCCATGTTATTGCTGCTCTTACGCGAACGCACGGAACGGAGGATACGGTGCGCCCTGCTGTTTGCGCGGCTCGAGCTGTTGAGGGAACTTGCGTTGCCTCCGTGCGAGGAGCTGAGGCGGGAGGAGGGGACGGGACTCGTGGGGGCGGATCCGATGAGCGGGGTGCCCATGTCCTCGACCTCGTTCGAGTTGTCGTCCTCCCATGAGTGGGCGGCATACATTTCCTCAGCGTCCTTCTCGTCGACGTCGTCCTCCCAGTCATGAGATATCTTAGGCACAGATGCGTACAAATGGTCGGTCCCTCCGGTGTGGACGATCATGGAGTCGGTGACAGGAGGTAAAGGACGGACGGCGATGGCTGCGTTCGTCTTAGTATTCTCTTTCGTTGGTGAGGGAGAAAGAGAAGAAGTTGAAGAACGACTCTTGTTTAAGTTTACCGCAGAAATGTCGAGGACGAGTTTCGAGTGAAGTTCACGGCGCTTCTCAGCGCGTTGCTCCTCCGTCATGAATACCGGCGTAGGGTCCCAAGGATCGATTTTTAAATTTGTTCCTGGCACCTGAAAAAAAAATTTACTCGGTCGACAAGCACGGAGGGGGGGGGGGGGGGGGGTAAATGATAGCGTACCCTCGGTGCGGTCAGAGCATATCCCTCGGAGTCTTGGATGAGGTGCATCGGCTTTGGGTCGGAATTCGAGTCTGGATGGACCTGGGTACGGCCGTGCCTGTGCCACCAGAACTTCCGCCGCCTTCGACGCAAGAACACGACTGCCACGACAGCAAGAATGGCGCATATAGAACCAACTATGGTTCCGACCATCATCGGGACACTGTAAGTTCGTGAGCGAAGAAGGTAGTAGATTTTGTTTATCCCCACCTTTTGCTACTATGGGACGCAAGTTGGCCTGAAAGATGTGGTTAGAAATTCCGAATTTGTGACAGGAGACGAGAAAGCTCACCCGCCGGGGTCGCAGCTGGTGTCGGGGAGCCTGATGAGTTTGTAGACGAACAAGACCACTTTGATGATATTGGAAACGCTACGAGATTAATTAACCTCTTGCCAGCATCATGATAACTCACGACCACATACCTGCAGGCGCTGGGTTCGGCATAGCTGGCGGGGTCACAGCAGGAGGGGGCGTGAGGACTTTGACGTAGTCAATGTCGAGCGTGCCGCCTCCCGTCATTTCTACAGTCAATGCGTGCACAGTATCTGGATCCAAATTGCTGCGAGACCAGATCGCGATACTCTGCAATGTCGAGCCGTTCGTCAGGACGGTGCTGATGTTCTCGGAGAGTTCGTCCAAGTACACCGTCGCATTGGCTCCCTGGGCCCACATTGTGCCATAGTATGCGACTGCGGTGCCTAGAGAATTTGGTGAGGAGCAGATTCGTGACATGGAAAAAATACCGCTTACCTTGGAAAATGAAGCTCGCTCGTGCGCCAACGACATTCGTCGTACTTTCTGTATTATTGTAATACGAGGGAAGGTTTTGGACAAAGTTCCTGATGCACCACATTGTCGAGTTTGAAATTTAGGGGGCTAAATTGTAACTTTGTCAAAGCAGCTCACCAAGCAGAGTCAGAGGAATTGCACGGCGATGAAAAGGTCCACAAAGGAGATGTGTTGTCGATGCTGATGCTGGAACTCATCCTTGTAATTAGGGTGGAGTCGGGTTTGACATCCGTGGTTCCTGATAGGCCTCAGGTACAGATTTTCCTTCCCAAACTCAGCGGAGAGTATTCAATTTCCGAGGGGGGTGCTTGGTTTAATGAACCAAGTAGAGAGACGAAGGTGGAAGACGACCGCTGGGGAGAGAAGTACATGAACTCACAGATCTCTCCTTGCTTGGTGCGCGGGGTTCCCGATTCGAAGAGCATTCCTGCCAGCATGGGCATCTTGGCGGACTAATAGCACTCTTTCTAGATAATCTGTCATTCGCGGTTTGAGGGGACGCCGAGTATCCTGATTTGAGGTTATCTCCCATCCAAATACCCATGCGGGAGCGCCTTATTCAGTGCTGTCGGTCACATCGCTGGTTTAAAAATTCTTGCAACAATTCAAGAAGTCCGATGCGATCACCGAAGTAGACTCGAGAGGTGGGCGAGGCATATGCTGGGTCGACGAGATGGGAAACTTCCGACGTCTCGGTGTCAGTTCCGTACCATTCATGAGAAAGGGTGTATTTTCGTGATCGGATCGACCGTGGACAAGACCGTGATTGTGAGCGTCGACTATAAAAAAGCGCAGACGTAGTTCACGAGTCTGGATTCGTATTTTTCGTGACGTGACCTGTTTGTCATGATGTTTAACCCGATTTTTTAGTCAAAATGTCAGAAGAAAGACGTTTCAAGAGGCCGTTTCAAAGTACGTACGTTTAGAAATTCTATCAATCATTGCTGTAATGGCAGTCGAATTCGATTGAGCCTCAATCTCCTGTTAGCGTTTCCAAAAAATAATCCTCGTCACCAAAGAGAGAAAAGTTCTTCTGGAAGGAAGCTCGGCGCAATGAGCTTTATTTGCGGCGAAAGTAAGAACAGGATGCCGATTCTATCTTGGTCGGTCTGGACCCGTGAACTCCTATGAATCGATTTAACGAGAAGTTAAGCTTGTATGGATGGTAGGTTCAAGGCCGTTATTTTTGAGCCTGGACGACGGTTTGAATTCAGCAACGTGTATCTAATCAATTTTAGCAGCATCTACCTCCATCGTGATGAAGAATATCTTACCAGAGATGCAAAGAGATCCATTCTCGGTACTCGTATTCACTGGGTATTCATCGTTTACATGTAAATCCAAGCGTTCGAAGCGTTGCACGCCAGCTCAACTTGAAGCACACTGGCAATCCGAGTCTGCTGCCAACGTCAAAAATTGCCTGGGCAATTGTTTCCCTACTCCAATTTTCTTGAGTTTGATTTCCGCAAGGTTGGCAAAGGCTATAGCACGAGAGAGGTATATGACATCAGTTACGGTATGTTTTCATGACGGGAGTCAATGAGATGGAAGTGTAGGAGTTCAAGTTGGATTGCCAAGTGCAGTGCAAAAGAATTGAAGACCAGTCGCCCAAAATAGTTTTATTTTATATAGTATGCATTTGCCTTTTCTCAACAACGGGCGTCTAGCTCAGGGGTAGCAGCGCACGCTTCGCATGTTCAATGTGTCTGCGTGAGGTCGTGAGTTCGAATCTTACGTCGTCCAATGTTTTGCTTTGAATCTTGGATCAGTTTGCGTCAAGGGTATTTCAAAAGATGAAAAGGCATGTCACGCGGTCCCGATATGCTTTCGTTTTTTATTTTGTGCAGCGCCGGTACCGTAACTTCATTTGATATCATTCGATGGATGCATTTTACAAAATTCCCTAATGAAAGCGACGACGAGAGCAAAAGTCCAATATACACGATACCCAAATGACCTAGAAATAGAGACCAACCCAGCCGAAAGACGTGATAGATAGCGAGTCTCCTCCGTTTTTGTCGCCAGCCCACCTTTCTCCCATCTGAGGCATTCCACCGCCTGGCGCGGTATCGAAACCCGATCCCTGGAGACCAATGGCAGTATGCGACTTTGCCTTGAACGACACTGGCCCGTTGAACGATGCCTGCTTGTAGGTGAGGTACAAGTCACCTGCAGACATCACGGCAGTATTGTGAACACTGTCGATTGGCCTGCCGATAGCGTTGATGTACTCGAAGTCGGAGCGCCCGTGACCAGTCCTGGTCGAAAGGTGCGCAGGCGGGAAAGCTTCCGACTCTCCGCCGTCACTTGGGAGGCGGTATGCGGTGGTGACGACCTTGAGGTTGGAGACGGTGTCGTATCGGAAAGTGTCGACGACTGTTTCGTTCGCGAGGGCGACTGAGCCGACGATGTACCCGCCGTCCGATCGGAGTTCTGTGTGGTCGGAAGCGAGGTCCGCATTCGGGAGGAGGAGGTTCTTCGACGCCCGCGAACGTAACGTCACCAATAGGTCGCTGAGCTCGCGCGGCGAGTTGCTGAAAGAGTCGGCGAACTTGACTTGTGCGACCGACGTCGAGTAAACGGAGAGACGTCTGAGAGTCGGGGGTATGAAGACCGTCACATCATAGCGCATGCAAGACGAGGTGGACGGCGCGTCGAGCGGTGTGCTGATGCGGTAGTAGCTCTTCCCCTGGGGCTCTCTCGAGTCAGAAAGGCCGACGGTAACGGTGTCGAGGAGCGCCTGTTCGTTGGTGCGGATGGTTGTCTTCACCTTGATCTCCGAGTCGTCGATACTGTCGCTGGGTGCGATCTCGAGTGTGCCGACAGCTCCTCCTTTGATGTTGATTTCGTGTTCAGCGAAGCGACCGATTGGGATGGTGTAGTAAATGCCATCCGTTGAGCCTTGGAACCAATGCGAGGCAGACGCGTCCTCGCAGCCAAGAGAAGAGCTGTACGCTGGCATGTCCTCCAAACCAGTTGGAGAAGGCTACAAGAGACGAATGAGAGAACGTAATAAAACAAACATTCTCGACTGACTGTCATCATCCATCGGGCGAACTTGAACAAATTCCAAACTGTAAATATAACGACAACGATTCCAAGTGCCTTGCAGAATAGCGCGCAGCTGCGAAAATTGAGATAAGATTCTGATGAGAGAGATCTTGGCGCTGCTTACTTGAGACCGCAGCACATACAACAGTTCTTTTTGCGTTTTGTCTTGCGAGGCATAGGTATCTCCGTGTCAATGGCGGTGGTCAATCCGATGGCACTCTCTGCGTCGTCGTCACTGTCATCGCGGTACGAAGGAGGCGCCAATGGGTTATTCGAGTTGGGTTCCTCAGGAACTTTCTTGTCTAAATTTCGAGTTCAAGTTCGCGTCAGTAACGAAGTTGAATGGTGATGAACCATACCACATACATGCATCCCAGCGCTCCTTCAACGACAGTGCAGCCATGACAATTCCAACCATCCCAAAGAACGAGATTTTCAGACCACCCTTTTGGCGCTCGCGGTTTTCAGATGAATTCGTTGGCAGAGCGATCTCGCCGTTCAAGCGAACCATGGTTCCGTCGCGTTAAGAAAAGGAGTGAATGTCGTAGGAATGAAAGAAGATACAGAGATGGTGATGGTTTGGAGGAAAGAAACGATTGACAGCAATCGACGATGGGCGTTGTGCTTTTGAAACGGAGGAATATCGCCGTGGTGTCTGCCGATCACAGCTTTTGATCGCACGCATCCCGAGTCTTCACGGTACCGATGGGTACAGACATCCGGCTTTGGTCTTGGCGCTATCTGCTTTCAATCTCAATCGACAGGTTTTCTTTTGTGACATCAAAGTCACCAGAGCATCAAGAGGCATCAGAGGTTGATGAAATTATGACTCTTACGAAAGCAATTTCAGAGATCTTGAAGTAAGCGCGGAGTCATTCAAAGTTCTAAAGGCTTCGCTCCTCGGTATCTTCAGTTTCTCTGTAGTTCGGAAAACCGTACGCGGCGGAAGCTTACAAGAGTGCAATAAAATTTCGTGTTTTCCTCCAATTCGCGCTCTCGGCATTTTTCGGGAGTGTACCCCGCCATGCCCGAACGCGCCCTCCCGACGGTTTCTAGCCGAATGGAAACCACTCCGTTGCCATGGCGAGACCTCACGGAGATTAGATCGCTAGCTTCCAACTCTAATTCCTCTTGTTTTCAAGTTTCCTCAGCTTTTCAATCTTGAAGCTACAAGTCGTCTTGACTAGCATTTCTCAGATCTTGCAGACGCACCAAGGTCTTCGTAACAATCTTCCTATGCAATTCAATCCGACCTGAGGAAAGGACGGCAAAGGACGAGCTCCTGCCGGCCGCCGTCGGTTTTGGCAGATCATCAAGAGGGCAAGATCGAGCAGACATTGAAAAGGTGGCCTTGCTCCATATATGCCAGGAGTAATCCGTACGAGTGATCCTCGACGGTAGGCTTTGCCTCCCACTCTGATGTCGCCTTTCACCCTCGACCGACCCACCGCCTTTCCTTGACATCCAAAAATCATTCCAGTCGTTCTTGGATTCTCTCGTCGTTCATTTCATAATGTCTACAACTCCAGCTCCGAGCAGCACTTCCACTAGTACCTCTCTCAAATTTTATACAACCACAGTTCCGAGTATCCTGGACAGTCTGAACTCGTCAGACGAGGTGAGGAGACATGCACAATTATCGCGAGAGCAGTCGAACTGACGTACTTTCTTCGTAGGTTATTGATGACACCGACCAGCGAGTCGTGTATAATGGTTCATGGACGCAGAACCTCAATGACGGCGGCGTGCCAAGCGGGACATCGCACACCACCATCGTGGCCGGTTCGACCGTGACGCTCAACTTCAATGGAACGGGGATCGATGTCATTGGAACCGCCGACCTCGGGGGAGATGTCATCCAAACGCTGTACCAAATCGACTTGAACCGCAATGCATCACTTCCTAGACAGCTCACGTCGGTGTCGGGCACCCAGATCGCCATCGCCTGCCAAACATTCTTCAGCTTGAGGAATATGGCGCCAGGAGCGCACACCCTCGAGATCACAGTCACCAGTGGTGTTGCCCCGAGGGCATACACGCTCGACTCTTTCGTTGTTATCAATGGTGATAGCAACGGAGCCAGCAGTGTGAGCATAGGCCCAACCGCAAATTTATTGGGATCTAATGCGACCACTTCGGCCTCGGCTACGACCACGGAGCTGTCTTCGGTTTCCTCGTCGACCTTTACGACATCCACTTCGGAATCGTCTTCAGCACTATCGAATACCCCGACCGCTGATGCGGTACCTTCCTCCACACTCTCTGCTTTTACCGATACCCAAACCCAAGCTTCCACTTCAGCAGCGAGCCGTATGTCTGGGGGGAAGATCGCCGGCCTGGTCGTCGGAATCTTCGCTGGAGTCCTTTTCATTATCGCGATTATCCTCACCCTCTATCGTTGGAGAGCAATTTACCGACGCCGTAATCCAAAGCCGGATACAGCTCCGCGTCCACTCGTCAACGAGCGTCATAGGTCCATGGTCAGCTACGACTTTGGGAGTAGAAAAGCCCGGTACGTCTTTCACCTCTTGAGTCGCGGTGCATCGCACAAATTCTAACACTGATATTCGCTCTTCAGCTATGAATCCGGGATGTTACAGCCGCCGAGATATGAACTCCACCAGAGCACTTCCCCTGGCCCTCCATCGGACGACGTGATAGCGACGTGGGCCAACGCTTTCGACCCCGATATTCAACGAGTAGGCAGTTATTTTTGAGCCGACTATATGCTCTGGTTTTCTCCTAAGTTTTTTTTATCTCTCGCATTATATTGGTCGAGTGTTTTCACCAAGGAAATTATGTTCGTTTTGAAATAACTTTGTTGGATCTTCTTTCTCTATGGACTTTGGATAAGAGAGCTGAATTATAAGATTGACTTCGAGAACTTACTGTTGGTTCGCGGAAAAGAAACCCCGGGTTACGGGTCCTTGTATGCTGAGGTACTCGTATGAAATTCGAATCAGTTTCGAAGCACCCCGGCCACGCTAAGGCGATATGCTGGCTGACGTTGATCGGTGAAAGGAACGGGATTGAATCGTTAACACCCTGAGATCGGACGATATGTTGTTGCCTGAAAGGAAACCAAAGAAACTGAATTGTGGGCCAGGCTCGACATTCGCAAGCACGTGGGGAAGTCTGGGGTGTGCCCAGCAAGCGCCGAATCTAAGCGCTTGGTGCGGAGGCCGCAGATCAAAGAACCCGTCGATCCTTGCTCCGTATGTCGTGACGATATCTATTGCGCTCGGAGGGATGCCTTTTCCGTTCGCTGCCCTCTCGTTTGATGGTCGTCGCCGTTGGGTTCGCGAGGCTTCGCTTCGGTCTCTCATGTCCTTTTCACCCCCTCTTCGAACATAACTTCGTTCAGCGACCACGACGTCTTGAACCCGTCTCGTTTTCAATTCGAGGTTTCTGCTCATCTATCCTCGTCGTCGGGTCCGTCGTCTGAAGAGGATCGAGATGTCGAGCACTATCACCTCGAGTGCGAAATCCACCTCGACGTCTACATCGATCGTCTTCCACACCACCACTGTTCCGAGCGCTTTGGATGATCTGAACTCATCAGAGGAGGTACGCACTTCACGAGGTCTTACTCCAGAACGGAATCGCCCATCGTTTTGCCTCTCCTTCAGGTTATCGACGATACAGACCCATCAATCGTCTATACGGGTTCCTGGACGCTGGCCCTCACAGATGACGGCCTTCCCAGCAAGACATCCCACAGCACCCTCGTCCCAGGCTCCAGTTTGGTGCTGACATTCACCGGAACTGGCGTAGACGTCCTTGGGCTCACCCACATTGGAGGCACTGTTATCGAGATGACCTACAGTATCGACGGGGCTGGAGCGCAGAGCGCTTCAGTCAGCGGCGCGCAGATTGGGATCGCCGACCAGACGTACATCAGCGTAAATGGACTGGAGAACAAGCAGCACACCCTCGAGATCACGGTCGGAAGTGGGGCAGGCCCAAGATTGTTTTCGATCGATTGCTTCGTCGTAACGAACGCAGGCGCAAGTTCCGCCTCCTCTTCGACCACATCTGGCGCGGCTGCTGCATTGACGTCTGGAACGACATCCGCAACCACCACTGCGATTTCCGGCTCCAATTCCAACATGTCCTCTCCTTTGTCTTCATCCCCCACATCCGGACAGTCCGTTTCACCATCCTCTTCAACACCGGGGTTGGACTTGTCTTCAATCCTGACGTCTTCATCAGCGACCGGTGCAGCTGCGTCCGCTGAGTCGTCACCCGTCGATCCCAACGCATCGGTCCAGCTTTCAGCTGCAAGTCATCATGGCATGTCGGCAGGCCAAATCACTGGCACGGTGATCGGGACTCTCCTGGGATTCATACTCATCATTGCCCTCTTGCTCACACTCTGTCGTTTGCGGGCAATAAAGAAACGCAAATTACCAGCCAATGTCGAAACGACGCCCAGTCCTCTCTTCACTAGTTCTTCTGATGCTCACTCCGAGAGAGGCTACCGGACCGAAAAGAATTAGTGCGTTCTCCTTTATTTGCAGAAGAGATGTGTAAGACTTACACGAAATTGAAATTGTTAGCGACCTCGAGGAATTGAGTCCTCCTCAATACGAATTCGTCGTTCATGAACATTCTGGTTTCCCGTATCACCGAACGGTGTAATGGATGACTTGATTCGTCGATAGCCGATCACTTGGACTTCCCGTTCATTCCTTATCTCGCTGAACATTCGGAGAGATTTCTGACCCAACACTTCTACGGAATACTTCGTGTCATTGTTTTGTGCCTTTCGTTTGCACTGCGGACTTCTGGAAAAATTTCTGCCATACACTCCTTTATTCGATTCAATGTCTGACCAATTCGCTCCTTGCTTTGTACCACGCACCTTTTTCTTAGGAAACCCCTGCGACTAATAACACACTCTTGGACTGGATGTTATCACCAGCGTTATTACAGAACACCGAACCATCAGAGAAAACCCTGTAAACCGGTCATAGTAGCATCCGCTCTCCGGAACGTGTGCGCTCTGTTCAGAAGCGATCAGCACGATGATCTTTGCGTGGATAGATCCTACAAGACTTTACGTACCGTCGCGCAGTCCAACTCCTCAAACGCAACACAGACATAAGGCAATTGGATTTGTCGCAAATGGCTCTAAAGCCAAACTTCATCGACAGCTTTTGCCTACGACCAACGTCGAGACTCAAGTGACGTCTTTCTCGTTCTTGAAGACCAAAAAAACTCCTGGAAGAAGCTCTGGAGGAATCCGGTGACGATCTTTGAAACCATCAATTGAATTGTCGGATTGAATATGATCGACGATCGGCCGCCGCCTCGGCACTATTTCGACACCTAACGCCATTCGAGCCTTTTCGAATGATCTCTTCGTTGTCAGGACCTTTTGCTGCCTCTTGCGTCCTCTTCCCCCATCCTCGAGCTGCCCCCGGCTTTGATGCTCTAAACATCATGTCGTCCGATGTCCCAGATACCGACACTCCTTTAACCTCAACCACTCCTTCCGTGCCCTCTTCGACCACCGACACCGACACTCCCAGTTCTTCTGACGATGGAGGGCTCACCGACGTCGACGGAGCAGCCAGTTCAACCAGTTCGACGACGTCCGCCCCCAGCTCAACGAGCTCCTCCTCCCTAACGTTCTCATACACGACGATGACAGATGTCCTTGGAAATTTGACAGCGACAAGCGAGGTACCTGTTTCGTTTTTGACAGACGGACTAATGTCCCAGATGCTCATTCGGTATGAAGGTCATCGACGACATGGACCTACGGGTCAATTACAAGGGGATGTGGTTCCAAATGGTGAACGGGAGAGGATATGGCGGCACCCTGCACACGACGAACGAGACGTCCTCCAGTTTGACAGTCAGCTTCTACGGAAGTGGCATCACTGTCCTCGGATACGTCTCCCTTGGCACAACACCCATCAACGTCCATTACACCATCGACGACGACGAGACGACGGCGCAGGACAGAGCAGTACCTGGCTCGGGCATCAATATCATTGACGAGCCGTTTTACGCCGCCTCGGGTCTCCCCCTCCAACAGCATACCCTCGCGATGAATGTCACGAGTGGGGCGGGTCTGCGACTCTTCATGTATGATTGCTTCGTTGTCGACAAAACAGCGGGAGGCAGCCAAACGTCAAATTCGTTGCCGACCTCCACTGGTACCGCAAACCGAGCTTCAGGACATGGCATGTCGGGAGGTCAAATCGCAGGAGCCGTGGTAGGGAGTGTCTTCGGTACTATTCTCCTCGCACTTGTCTTTCTCTGTTGTTGCCGGAGAAGAAAATCGACCACGCCAATCCCAGACACGACTCCTCGTCCAGTCTCTTTCTTTGACGAGAAGAACAAGTAAGTTTTACGATACGAAAGCGGCTGTTATCACAGACTGACTGGCCAGTTACGTGTTAACGTGAACAGCCTTGACCTCGCTGGCCACCAAGACTTTCTTGTCTCGAAAACCACTTCGCCCGGTCCTCTCAACGAATCAACTCTGATATTCCAGTGCTTTGGAATTGAGGTTCGTCGAACGGCGCGCATCTGACGACAGTAGGATCCTTCGGGATAGCACGGACTTTGGATACATCTTCACAATTTGAAACCTCTCGTTCATCGGACTCTGGAATGATACCACATGATAGATCAACATCGCAATTATTCCGATATCATAGATAACAACTCACCGAACTTTGTCCCAATCTCATTGTTCCCAAGTTGCCCTTTGTTTCTACAGCGCGCCCATGGCGTTCACCAATCTCGATGTATCTTGCTCTCTGACAACGAAACTTGCTTTCTATGATTGCAACAAGGGTCGGGTTCGACAGTTTTAGTGTGCGCCAATGGTCGCGGCTAAGAGGTTTGACGAGACGACTAAAACCTGAGGCCTGAGGCCTGAGGGCTGAGGAACCGTGCGAACCATTTTTTCGTCAAAGAACCCATCACGACTCACTCGACACGTCACTTTTGTCAAGTTTTGAAGAACCACCATGATCCTCGAGTTTCGATAGCATGAAGTGAACAAATATCTGGAAGAAACATCTCTCACCACGTTTCGCAAGGAATGTTGGCGGTCTCTCCGGGATTTGTGGGAGTCTACCGATTCCAAAGTACGTTTTGATGTTACCTTGTCCTTGTCTTTCGACCCCGTTCAAATCTCATTGGTTGAAGTTAGAGGGATGCGCACATCCTTGCAAGGCCGCGCTCGTTTGAAGACGGATTTTGGGCTGTGAGCAAGACAACGATATTTACCGAAAAGTTTCGAGCTCATCACGGTTTCTTTGCAACCTCAGGCTCGAGCGAGCGTCCATGCCCACCTGAAATTTACTGTGACACAAGAATCTACGATGCAGAGCCGTATTTCGTCGATGTCCAGTCTGTCGGGTTGAAATGACGTCCGTGAGGGCCGAGCTATCGTGAGTGTAACACCGTTCAGGTCGGGAAACCTTTGATATTAAAACGAACACAGGACGTTCGCTTGGACGTTGCCGTATTGGAATGCCCTCCACCGATGGCATTGGAAACACGATCACCTCCCAAACAAATTCCACGGCGAACTTCACTTTTTTCACGAGTACTACTAGTACTTCGTTCACTTCAACAAGTGCTAATGGGACGTTTACTCCGACTACGACGATATCTCCTGCTTTTGTGACCCCAACTGAATTCCCGGGAAATTTGAATGGCTCGAACGAGGTATGATCTATATGTTTCTCTCGTTTGTCGCTGTGCTCAACATGTTCGGGGTTCAGATCATCAATGACAATGATCCGCGAGTTACCTACGTGGGCGACTGGGTGCAAGAACTCACTTCTAACGTATCGTTGCACGATGCGCTTCATTCCGGACCCAGTTTGATCGTCGACTTCTTTGGAACTGGAATGCACGTCTTCGGAGTCGTGCACGAAGGAGAACCTCCAATCATCGCGCAATACACAATCGACAACAATGTTTCGAGTTCGGAGATGGTGCAGGTATCCGGATCGACCACCAATGTCTTCGACCAAGAGTATTACTCGATATCGGGGCTGCCCTTCGCTCCACACAACCTGACCATCAACGTGACGGACTTCGTGCAGAACAATACGAGACTGTTCAGTATCGATTTCTTCTTGGTTGAGAAACCTGCAGCTCCTCCTGTGTATGGCCTACCCAATTCGCCGAGGAAAGGATTCGCCGGGGCCATTGCTGGGAGCGTGGTTGGCGTGCTATGTTTTGTTGCTATCCTATACTTTTTCTTCAGAAGATATCGGAGGACGAAGGCGAGGAGGGGTCCCGACACAGTGCCTCGCCCTCTCCTCGTCGAGGGCATCGGTGTGGAAAAGCCTCGGTGAGGTTTTTCACGCGACTTCTTTACCTTTGAAGAAAAATCACTCATGTCATGTAGATCGGATATCGAGAGCGTAGGTAGTCATGACGATGTCTCAACCCCAGAACCGAGGAACTACATGGATCCTTGGACAAGATGCTTTGGATTTGAGTTTCGAAGAGCACGCGATATGTGATAGAGAATTCAAGACGATCCATAAATTACCGGTAATTTAAGCATACAATCACACATATATTATTGCTGGAAGTGATCTCAGTTGTTTACTTTAGAGACGATGCATTCACACAAAATCCTCTCTTCCTCCCTGCCGCCTCATTTTCAATCCACAGATTCTTCGGCACTGATCTATAAAAACTTTGAGAAGCGTGGCAGTGTCCTTAGAAGAACGTCCCAAGTTCTTTCGCCACAGAACCACTTTTCGAAGGGTCTGTGTTTGGCAGCGGCATCTCCAGCGCCGTCCTATGATGCGTGATGAATTGGCAGCGGACCGGGACCGCTGCTCCATGACTTCACGTCCACGAAGTACCATACCTTGTGACTGAGGTGATCTGCTCTCTTTTCCAGATAAATAGCCAGTCGTTGGTCGAGAGGATGGGTGACGTATCTGCTTTCGACACGCTTTGACGACTCGCTATAATGCGGGGCCTCAGTTTTCTGCTTACTCTTACTAGTCTTATAAGCCCTCTCTGTTCGTTAGTGGTTGCAAGAACCTGCACCCTCTCTCCGCTGGGTCATGGTCGAGATGATACTGAGCAGGTGTGTTGCATCTTAGTTAAAGCATTAGTCTAATATGGAAATGTTTACCAGGTTTTACGTGCGATTGACGAATGTGGTTCAGGAGGACGAATCACCTTGAACGAAGGGAATTTCAACATTACAAAGTCAGCGACGGTTCCCTTTTTATTTTCGATCAACCGTGCTAACAACATTCATGCAGAAAGATGACTTGGGACTTGCGCAACAGCCAAGTCGACCTCTTCGGAAAATTGAACGTATGTCTGCCGAAGAAAACTCCGAATTTCTATAAATTTCTAATACTGACACCTGTAAATCGGACGTCTTGTGTCAATAGTTCCCTCCGGACATTCAATATTGGCTCAACAACAGCAGCACATACAGGGTCGTTTTCATTCAGGTAGGCGTCGTATCTTTACAATTTTGATTTATCGAGCTGATATCGTCCTTCACAGAGCCAAGCCTCCTGGTTCGTCGTGACCGGCTCTGACTTCGTAGTGGACGCGCACGGGCAAGGAGGTATCGAAGGAAATGGACAAGTCAGCTCTCATACAGCCTCAGGATTTTTTGAAAAATTTCAGCTAATATCGTACACACCGTAGCCATGGTGGGAGTACTTCCAATCACACACTCGCGAGGACGGCGACGGCCGTCCCCTCTCTCTGACTGTCTTCAACGCCACCCGGGGCACAATCCGCGATTTCACCATAAACGCGCCCCCTTTTTGGTGCAACGCCGTCGCAAACTCCGTCGATGTCACGTACGACGGTATGAAGTGCAACGCGACGAACACGAATGCGTCGTTCTTTGGTCAAAAGTGAGTATTTAGAATAACAGTGCCATTCCTTCAAGCCTTTGAGTCTTCGACTGTCCGTCACAAGCATCGTCCCAAACACAGACGGTATAGATACCTACCGGAGCGACCGCGTCTCCCTTCTGAACTTCGACGTGCGTCACGGTTCCTATGAAATTACATTCACTTTCCAAGTTTCTTCCAGATTACCAGCGGAGACGACTGCTTGGCGATTAAAGGAGTGCGTAAAAACGTCCATATATGCGCCATAATTAGGGCTGAAACGAAGCAGAACTCGACCAACGTCCTCGCGCGGAACATCACTTGCAGAGGAGGAAACGGCGTCGCCTTCGGTTCTCTTGGGCAATACGTCCAATTCGTACGTACTTCCTTCGTCCCTAAATTATACCACAATAATTCCCTCACACTTCTTCTCTTGCAGAATGACATTGTCGAGAACGTCGTCCTCGAAGACATGCAGGTGGGCTCTTGCTACGAGCTCCACGAAAATGAACGTACATTAAATACACTTACGTCGCGCATTACATAGATGATTCGCCTCAACGCGAGCATACAGCCCAACATGGTCAGCGGCGTCTACTTCAAGACCTGGACGGGCACCGTCAACGGCGTCCCACCCACTGGCGGAGGAGGTGGAGGAGGCGCGTTACGCAAATAAATATAAGAAATATAACAAGAGGTAATAATATTGCCAACTTTGCCAGGTTTCGTGAAGAACGTCACCTCGCGCCGCGTCTCGCTCGACCGCGTCGACCGCCCCGTACACGTCTACCAAACGAACGGGGGAAGTTCGTGCGTCTTCTTTCCTCTTCTTTCCCGCTCCCTATGACCTTACTCATTCATATTCTGAATTATTTTCGCGCATATATGCACAGTACGGACACACCCTCCTCACTCCAATTCAGCGACCTCGCATTTGAGGATTGGACGGGCACGGCCGACACCACCGAGCGTGAGTTCATCTCTCCACTTTCACCCTCTCTCAGAATCGAAGTATTAGAAGCGGCATACCTGTACTAAAATCTATTCGTCGCATGGATATAGTGGTAGACATCGAGTGCAGCCCCGCCGTGCCCTGTCCGGACATCTCCTTCTCCAACTTCGACGTCACAACCCCAGAGAATGCGCCGCCCGAACTCATCTGCAAGGACGTCCTCAGCGTGAGCGGATTATCGGGTGAGATTCATTGGTCTTATTCTTCCGAAGTGTAGTAATTGAACAAACCGTCATAGCGCCGTGCAATTCAACCGGCAAAACGTAAGAACCAATTTGATGATACAAAATGATAGTTTGATTGCGTTGTTCACCTATGTCATACTGTACATTCGCAATGAAAAGAATTATTCGTGTACAATATGTTTGGATGCATGGATGAATGAGTGTCCCTCCAAGGAAGGTTGAAAAATGCTGATGAAGACAAATCAAAAAAGAGGATAATAAACAGAAACGAAAGAAAAGAAAATCTACATCATGAACATCAGCACCTACACCTTCGGTCCTGCATTCCTGACTTCCTCCTTAACATCGGCGCTGTACACCGCGAAGGCCTTTCCAAACATGCCCGCAAGCTTCCTCACCTCGCGCCCGAACGCCTCCTTGTCCGCCCACGCGAGCGTCGGGTTCAGCAGTTCTCTCGGCACGCCCTCCAGCGCCTTAGGGATCTGCAGTCCGAAAACGGGGAAGGCCTCGTACTCCGCCTTCGCGAGCGACCCGTCGTGCACCGCGTCCACGATCATGCGCGTGTACTTGAGCGGGCAACGGCGCCCAGTGGGCGAGCCAAATCGTCCGCCGACCCAGCCGGTGTTGATGAGCCAGCAGTGGACGCCGTGCTTGTCCATGCGCTCCGCGAGCATCGTTGCGTACTCACGCGGGTGCAGGACGAGGAAGGGCGCGCTGTAGCAGGTCGAGAAGGTCGGCACGGGCTCGAGCACACCGTCCTCAGTGCCCGGCGTCTTGCTCGTGTAGCCCGCGAGGAAGTGATAGCTGGCCTGGGCGGAGGTGAGTCGTGAGACGGGAGGCAGCACACCGAAGGCGTCGCAGGTGAGCATGATGATGTTGCTTGGCTGCGTCTTGACGGAGCATGGGATGCGCGCGTTGGCAATGTATTCGATCGGGTAGGCACAGCGAGTGTTCTCGGTAATGGAGACATCATCGTAGTCAGGCTTGCGCGTTACGGGGTCGTAGACAACGTTCTCGAGGATAGAACCGAAGCGAATGGCGCCGAAGATCTCTGGCTCCTTCTCCGCGCTGAGGTTGATGCATTTGGCGTAGCAGCCACCCTCGATGTTGAAGACACCATCGTCACTCCAGACATGCTCGTCGTCACCGATAAGCGCGCGACGTGGGTCGGCGGAAAGAGTCGTCTTCCCCGTGCCACTGAGACCGAAGAACAGAGTCACGTCGCCCTTCTCGTTACCGACGTTGGCAGACGAGTGCAGAGAGAGTTGGCCGAACTTGACTGGCTGGAGGTAGTGCATGACGCTGAAAACACCCTTCTTCATCTCGCCAGCGTACTCGGTACCAAGGATGACCATTTCCATGCGCTTGAAGTTGATCTCGACGGAAGTCGTTGACGACATGCCCTTAGTGAAACGATTCGCCGGAAACTGACCAGCGTTGTAGATGATGAAGTCAGGCTCGCCGAAGTTTGCCAACTCCTCGTCGGTCGGACGAATGAGCATGTTGTTCTATAGAAATGTAAGAAATCGCGGCGAAACGGAGCAAAAGCACGAGTGTCTCACCATGAAGAGGGCATGGTATGCTCGAGCGCAGATGACGCGGACCTTGATGCGGTACTTCGGATCCCACTAGAAGACATGTTAGTTTGCGAGAACGAAATTCGAAAGCGAGAAGAACATACGCCTGCAAAGCCGTCAAACACATAGACCAAATCGCGAGTGTTCAAGTAATCGATCGCCCTCTCGCGGTTGATTTCGAAGGTGTGCTCGTCCATCTTGATGTTGACGCTGCCCCACCATACGCGGTCCTTGCTCGTCTCCTCGTAAACAATGCGCTTGTCCTTCGGGCTACGACCAGTCTTCTTGCCCGAGAAGTTGATGAGTGCACCCGACGACGAAATAATGGCGCCTTCGTTCCTGATCGCATCCTCGTACAACTGCGCAGGCGGGGCGTTGCGCTTGAGGTGGATCTTCGTCATGTCGAAGCCCGCCTGCGAGAAGTACTCAAAGTCGCGACCAATGACTAGGGGCGGAGCGTCAGCATCGTACAAAATCGACATTGTGGCAGGAAGTGAAGTGAAACAGGAAGGAGGAAAGAGGAAAGATAAAAAGGCGATTTCCTCGTGAAATTCGAAACAGCAGAGGATCGGCGCACAGCCTCAAGCCGAAGAAAGGCTATCAAAGCCGAGCCGTAAAACGCCGAATAGGCACGGAACAGGAGCCTGGCCGGACGGATCCCGGATCGGCCCGATGGACCATGCTGCTCAAACAACGGCGCATATAGCGGGTGGCAGGAATTGTCGAGGAAAAGAAGAGAAAATATTGCCATTCGCCTCCGCTAGAGCCACTCTACGTTCGAACCAGACTGGCAGCGCGCGTAGAGAATCTCTGACTGCCATTAAAATGATATTATATGCTGAAGGGACGGCAGGATCATGTGCAGGCCGAAAAGACCCGACAGTGATCATGCGATGGGCACATGGGTCGAAAGAGAGACAACGCAGGGGATACAGCGTCCACGCAAAAAAGTGACGAGGAGTCGAAGAAAGGAAGGTTGGAGAAAGGAGTGCCGCCGTCGAGAGAAATGTGGTGATAGGAAGGATAGATAGCAGATGAGTGGTGGATAGGTGGAATCGATTCGCGTCACTCCACCACACATGGTGCAGGGAGGATGGTATAGGACAAGACAAGAGAGCTACTCACGATTGGACGACGACTCATTGTCGAACGCCTGCGCGTAGGACTTGTGCAGGATGTGCGGGGTCACGTAGGGCGTGCCAAGGTTGTGATGTGCGAGCGAGTGCATTTTGTTGGAAGTCGATGAAGGCGGCGATGGCGTTCTAGTTGAAGTCGAGTACGAATGTCTCTGGATGAGATGCGAGCGGTAGAACTGGAGAGAAAGCTTTTGATCAGCAAGAGCTCTGATATACAAGTTATAAGTCGCTGGGCGGCGAGGTACAAGATGCGGTAGGGCAGTGGTGGTGGTAGGAGGTCAAGAAGAAATCGGCGAGTTGAAGCGAGGGCCTGAGCGCCGATCGCGTATCCGTCTTATATAGGCAACCACGTTAACCAAGCAGATGGCCATGCTCCGTATCCCTCACCGCCAGCGAGATAGACAGCGTAACACGTACCTTGAAGTCGACGTTGGCAACGAAGAGCGCTGATAGTCTTTTGGCTGCGAGCGGAGGGCGTCGCAGAGGAGGAAGGTGGAGAAGATGGAGGGACGGGTGGATTGGCGTTTGAGCAGGGACACGCGCCCCTTTTATACTCGGACGCATCCACTCATGTCCCTTCAGAAACTTTCGCTTTGGCAGTCTTTTCGGCGAGACAGGAACCCAGATGCGTTCCAGCACTTGATTTGCACCGCGCAACCCAACTCGCCAACAGCGTGTGCTACCGGGCCTCGCCGTCCCTCGGGTGCTCTCGGCTAATCCAATCCCTCGCTTAGCCGTCGTTCTCGTCGCCAACGACGTCGAAGACACAGAGTGAGGAGAAGAAGAGGTGGGGTGGGTGCACGACTGCCAGAAGGGACATGGAAGATATACCGGAGAGACATGCGCGAGTCGCGGTGCGTGCCAGCTCATTCTCGTTTTCGATTTTCCAGCTCACTCGCAGGTTTGAAACAGACCCCGTTCTCTCCGTCTACAGCCCAAGATCCGACATTTCGCAAAGCAAATCCCAACGAGCACCCTCCCCGAACCCCGAAATACAAATTCCAACTCCCAATCACTTGAAATCATCCTCCAATCGTCGTGAAATGCCTGTCACCCACCGGCACCCACCTCTCGCAGCGGCTTCTCGACACGCCAAAAGTAGCCGCTCTTCGCCACATATCGGGCCAATCGCTCCCTTATTTTCTTGGAACGTCGACACTCATTTCCGAGGCGCGCACAGTCCCGCCCGTACCGGCTCCCCGCGTCGGCGCCTTCCCCACGCGAGCGGTGAGCCGTTGCATCGAGCCAGTGCATTAACGGAGAAAGCTTGCGTATTCCAGAGTTCGTGCCTCGATGCTCTTCAAATTAGCATTGACACGTCTATAGCAAGGCGATCGTCTGCGAAATATGAATGGCCAACTTATTCACACCGTTTCAGCGGCCGCAACTTGAAGGTGTTTATTGCATAGTAAGTTCATCCTTCGTCTCTCCTATCACGCATTTGTCGCCCGCGCACACACGCAGTTGCTTCAACCCAGAGTTCCTCCTCGTCGTCAATTTAAATTTATCACGACGCTCCACGACGAGAAGTAGCTTCAAAGCACGCATTTTACTCGCTGCCATCTCAACTTCTGCGTGTAAGCCGACAACTCTTCAAGAATTGGACCGAATCATGGGAATTCGAGTGCTATTTATGTTTTCCGTTTTCACGGCCAGACTTGGATTAGTCTATTTTATGCTACTTAAGCTATTCATGAACAAGGATATGGAGGAACAGTTTTAGAGTCTCTATCTATTTCAATTCAAGTCTACCAGTTTTATTCCATCATACTCAAGTTTTCTTTCTAGGGATTAAATTAACTTATATCAATGTGATTCTTGGATCTCGATGATTATCTTCTCGCTCTAGGAGCTTGATTAAAAAAATCAGTGCAATTCTACACAGACTTCCATACAACTTGAAGGCAACTTACCATGTCTAAAAGAATTTAAAAGCTCCAAATTTACTTGATTGATGTGGGATCTCAGGCTGCAGAATGGGATCAGCATAGTTGGGCAGATTATTGTCTGTGATGATTTTCATAATTTCTGGAAGCAACTTCTTGAGAATCTTTTGCATTTGACGCATACTCTCTTGTGCATGCTTTCTTTCTCCATAAAACTCTTCCGAAGTGCGATTTAATAGCCCCCAATTCTGATCCAATTCTCTGATGCATGCCATAGCCCGATCAAGTTTTGTGTGAAGATCCATTCTGCTTAACTTTGTTTTGTTGTCAAATGACCATAGGTGGCAAGCTTGATGTATTCTACTCCAGTCATCCCGAGAGTAGGAGGTCACATTTGTGTTACTCATTGGTGGAGTAATATTCAGCAGGTAGAGCTTGAAAGGATGAACTACAGAGCCAGGGTAGTTTCCAGCCTGTTTAAATCACCCAGACAAAATATTGGTCACACCATCCTCACAACATATGAACACCAATCTTACCAAGAGTATGATAGGAGCATTGCTTTTCATTGCTTAATTTCTCACTTTTTACAAAAATGTTGTGATAGCATACAAAGGCCATTTACATTTGATTTTTGAAAAAAAGCCAAGACATTGTTGAGATTGCTATAGCTTCTTAGACATTTTCAAATGTACAACAACAAATGTCAACAATTTAACTAATAAAGAAAGTAAGAGAGATTCATTATCACACTTCGAGTGAGTTGTAACATCATCATCACTGCTGTGAACCTGACATTGTCAATCAATGTGTCACGATCTGATCTAGGTTCCAGGCCTCGCGACTCGCACACGATCCTCGCGCGACCATGACATCACGCCACGCGACAAGTATCCGTCACACGACACCCTCGCGCGCCTCTCCGTCCCGACAATCCTCCGCGACGCGTCATCCTCACGTGCCAGCTCACGCGACGCTCCTCGAACGGTCCGCACGTCCCGCGACTCGCGCCACGCCTAGCCTCCAGCAATCGGCCTCGCCACACAAGTCTTCGCCACACGACCACGCACGCGTCATCCCTTCGCGTATCGCGACGTCCACGCGTACTCTGTGTGGGTCCAGTACTGCCCAAACATAGGCTGGTCGAATCATGCACGCTTCTTACTTTTCCCCCTTCGCTGATTGGCTGTTTTACCTTACTATCTTTCACATCCCTTCGTCCTCGCGTCCTCGATCCACTCCTTTACAAATATTTCTCTACTATACTTGTTTTCTCAACAATTGTCTCTCCTTATCGTATATAAGACAGCTAGCCAGCATGTACGTTCCTTAGCTCGAATATTGTTATGTCTACCCTTTCTCTCATCATCTCTTCGCGCTCCTAAGTCTCGCGACTTAGTATCTCTCATCGTCTTAATTCTCTTCTCTTGTCTCTCGCCTTAGGGCTCTTCCTGCGATCTCGCGGTCATTCTACGGCCGTTCTCTCGTCCAAGTCCCGCCTTGCAGCACTTCTCCTCGTTCGCGAGTCCTTCGACGCTGCTCGTCGGCTCGCGCCTTGCATACTCCGCCTCGCGCGACATAATTCCAGCCTCGCTAAGTGCTCGCTTGACACAATGCAAAGTCATAACATAAGACTACTATTTGAACATGTAGAAGGTCGAGCCGGCACGCAGGGACGAAGACGGACGAACTAATAGAATAAATAATCAGCGTAAGTGGCAACTTAGCTACATGTACAGTAGAAACAATACCTAATAGAATAAATACTGTGGAAGTAAAGTAAGAACAGATGCTCGAAGACATAACATACAAGATACTCACATCAGCGTAAGTGGCAACTTAGCTGAGGTGAAAGCTACAGTACATCGCGGTATAAGTGAGTCGGGCGAGAGACAGATGGGGAACGAGGCCGGGAGCTCACGGAACACGGAAAAGAGATAGAGAAAATAACATATCAATAATATAGACCAAAACCGTCCATGCGGGAGCCGATGCCGGCTCAATACCTCAACAGAACATTGTATGTTGTGACTTTGAACATACAACTTGAACCTTGCAGCATACAGTATATGAGCCAGATGATTCACACTACCAAGTCTTATTGCATATACTTTGCCTGTATGTCACTAAGTCACAAGACACAGAACTGACTGTATCCGGATGTACGTGGCGGTCCGAGACTCCGAGTCATGCCATAACACCTGGCTCGTCCTCTGCAAACCAATCACACGGTATAGGCATCATAGTATGCATAGTGGGGAAGTGCTTGCAATCCCACTACAAATCTCAGGACCTTCATAACAACACCTCTCATGTTTACTGATTGAATTTAGATAAGAATGGCCAGAGTAGTAAAATTTTACATATTGCAAATTCAATCACAGATCTAGCAGCCTGATTCACAATATCAATCCTCATCTTCTACCAAGTCCTTATGACATGATATCATAATCCTACTATGCATAACTAGTTCAAATTTGACCATTCTTGGAAAATGTGGGAGATGTGAAGTAATCTGGTAGGTGGTTCTCTCTGACCACTTTCACAATTTCTGGCAATAGTTCCTGGAGCCTCACTTGCTTTTGATGCATTTCATTTTTTGCTTCTGTCCTTGCCACATAAAACTCCTCTGCAAGATTTTCATATAATTGTCTGTATGTTTTCAAATCCATGATGCAAATCATGGCTTCTTTCAATTTGATTTGAAAAGGTCCATTTCCAAGCTTTGTTTGGTTGTCAAAAGACCAGAGTTGACAAGCTTTGTAAAGCACATCCAAGTTTCTATTCATATTGCTATTTGGTGCAAGTGGAGGTGGAGTATAGTTTAACAGTCTAGTTGGGTCTAAAGTGCTGCTGCTAGTGCCAGTGGGCTACTTTACTCCCAACAAGTACAGTGTGCTTTTAAATCATAAAGCAGATCAGGAATGCCAGTTTTGCTTTAGACCATGAGACTACATTCTAAAAAATTTGACAAAGCAGTTTTAATTTAAGAGATTCTTGCAATAATACTATTGCAGGAAAATGCTAAGTTCATTTAACTATATTTGAGTGATCCTGTGTACTGTTCACCAAGCTTGACAATGTATTTCTATCAGAATTTCTGCTGGAACTTAGGCTACTATATTGAAGTGGATTACCTATACAAAGTTATTAGCGCAACAACCTTGCATCATCTGTAACTCAACATCGTATAAATGGACTCACAAGCTTTTGCGTAACTAAACTTGAATTCGGAATTTCCGCACTGCAAATGCAGGTAAAACATATTATTTTAGTCCACAGGCTAACTGCTAATGCTTCCATGACTCAGGCTATTTACAGCCCTCTTGCTATGACTATTTACAGCCTCTTTCTATATCTATTTACAGCCCAATTTATGCAGAAAGTTTTCTATATTCTTTTATTCTATAGGACATCAATAATCCTGAGATGCCGTGACTATGTCCAGTCTTGTTTTTTTTTTCATAACTATTCCCTTGTGTTTTGAAATCTGAAGTTCAGCCTGAGGTGTGACTCAGGCTCTCCTTTGAGCATTATTCACTGCTGCCCAACTATTCCACAGAAGTTCCTCCTGCTGATTTGGTGTGAGGATGTGCTCTTCCATGTGTACTTTCTTTGCCTTATTGAAGATTTTTGGCATGAGTTTTTGAAGAGTGAGTTGGTTTTTACGGGTGGTTTTGTACAGGGCTTTCATTTCATTCAAGTTGCTGGAACCTCCTTGAAGTTGGAGCATATTAAATCGACGACAAGCTTCATCTATCCACCAAATGCAAGTCAAGGCATTGTTCAGTTTTCCTGCAAATTTCGGGTTTCCTAGCTTTGATTGGTTTTCATTCAAGAGGTTGCTGCAGACTTGCCCAAATTTGCTCCAGTCACTGTAAGGAAAAGGGCCCAGTTGGGGTTGTGACATGATATGTAAAGTAAGACTTGGAGACCTGATTTGAAGCTCTGGTACTAGATCTAAGCCTGAGAGGCTGCCAGTGTGATGGTGGCTGAGCTGACAGTAAAGGCATTGTTTAATTTAACTTCATCTACATGTGCAAAATAACATGTGTACTAGTATACATAGACACCTCCTTGGCAATTCGCCATGAAAAGGTGCAAAGGTATGATGTATTTATAAATACTACAAACAGGCGAATGAATGCACATTGCCATCATTGACCTGTTGATCAGCATTGCCAGTGCACAAAGACTAAATTTAGAATTCATGCCTTATCATGTCACAAAACTTCAACTTGATTGAGAATTATAATCCCCTTTACATCATGGAAAGGTCAAACTCCAACACGCACATACATGTAACAGGTAGCAGAATAGGTAGCAAATAAAGGAGTGTTCTGCGAGAACTTGAACAAGTGGGCTCGGCGCGAAAGAGTCCTCGACTATCAATGAGAAGACGTCATGTGCATTGTGCCACTTTTGCATTCTATGTGATCGTCACAGTGAGGAGCTTTACGACACCATCTTGCGCGATACCTGAATTGCGTCATAAATTTTGAAGTCGTCAGCAAACTTTCGAAAGATGTGAAGTATGCGAGTTAATTATTGACGAACCTTGGCCTGCAATTCCAGCGGGAAGGAGCCCGGTAACATCCTCAGTGGTCGTTGAGTACGTGACACCGTCAAAGGTACTAGCACCGGCAGTTGCTGCGGCGACAAAAGCGTCTCTAGAAGAAGAGAAGGGGAGAGGATTGTTCATGACGATGAGTACATCTATGGCCAGTTCTTTCTATGCAGAATGGGCGCACCGTCCGGTGTTGAATCCGCTTGGCCTCATCACCCTCCTTTCCTCGACATCTTCCATGTCCGCTGCGCTGTAGACAGAACAACAGATCAAGTTCATGAATGCGTTATGAACACTGGGAAAGCGAATTAGGACGGTTTGAAATGCTCACGCTAAGAAAAGCGCTCCGGTACCGTGATCGAGGCCATTCTGTCGATAAAAGCTGAAAGGGTAGACATTAATGAGAGGTGGGATTTATTTGCATTTGTATCCAGAACGAGGTGAAGAGGATGTACCTAAAGCTTTTCCCGCCTATCTGGCTTCCGTAGCAAAACCCCAATTCATCGTTGCCGAAGTTGAAAAACAGAGGCAGCGTCTGGCTAACTTCTCCATTCCCGTCTCCTAAATTCGAACTCTGATACGCGCCAAGAGAGATGTCAAGACAATTTGTGGAGCTATATGACGGTAATTTGCATAAACGAGAAATTTCAGAACACGGATAGAAAGGTCAACGTACAAACTGCTGACGTAGTTTAGGAAACCGTTGTCTGTAAGGACTTTCGGAGAGCTCAACGCAGAGATAATAACCTGTGATGAAATAAAATTTCGTCAGTGGCGTCAATTGAGTGCTACATACGGCTCAAACGTACGTTCAAGGGAAAGCCGGCAGAATCGAGCTGGGAGCCGCCATCGCTCGTATCGTTGATAGGAGGGAAGAATGCGACGCCTGCGCGTTTCTCGCGAATGTTGGCCTTAACTCCTAACGCGAGAAGCGCGATGGCACCCAAGGTCTGTACGAGCATTGATCTAGCGAAGGAAATGGTGTATAGTAAGAAAGCACGTTGAAGACTGTGATGTTCGTGAGCACCTGGGACGTGACCGTACCAAATGGACGCGCCTTTTTGTACCGATCTACGTGGGCGTTATGAGGGGATATCCCAGAACAAGAGCACATCATTTAGAGTGTTTTGGCGGAAGCGAGAGGGGACGACGTGAACGACGTCTCATGACGAGCGTACTAAGAGGAGCGAGATGTTTCGACAAGACGTTTCGACACAAGATAGAACTTTGAAAAGGAGCAGATCGAGCTTGCTGACCGAGCTATAATTTTCTTCCAGAGATCGACACTTGTAAACCTGTTTCAATAATGTCAGTTAAATGGCGAGGATGCGATCGTCGTCGTGGTACGAGTCGAAGGTGTGTTCGGCTCGCACCTCGTTTCGATATTTGTTTGTCTTTTGTTTGGTTCAATTCGGCAAATCGCGGCCACCAATTGGGAACCGAGCTTCGTTAGGTGTCTACGATCCTGAACAACAAATTCCTACAAAATGTTCTCTTAATGTAGGAAATTGAGTAATCACGTATTAGTTGCGAAGATGATCAGTCCAGTCCGACGTAAATTAGTAGAACTGGAACGAAGTGTACGAGTATTATAGTGCTAAAATCCCATGTATGATAAATGGCTTCTTTGATGAATAAATAACGGATTGAGCACCTTGAAAGTAACCGTGGTTCTATAAGCCATCGTGCATAACAGTAACAAGGAACGCTTGATCCCTTTGATTATGGCGTTGCAAAACCACATGCAAAATTTCGCAGTACCGCTGACTTATTCACGATAGGTGACATTTTGCACCCGTCTACCTCTTCTCCAATCAGTCCGTCCAAGTCGTAATGCTGAATCACGCATATATGCACCTTATGGCCAGATTTCCGTCATGTGAAGAAAGTAAGACATCTTCAAGGACGTCTGTTCACATCCATATGTACATACCACAATTAAATAACTGACGAAGTGTTCCGCGTGAACGAACGGTCATGATGCGAAGGAACAGGGCGTAAAGGAACGAAAGGACAGAGTCTTTCCCAGCGATCAGCAATAAATAGACATCTTGCCATGCGTGCCTTCTACACGATCGTCACGGTGAGGAGCTGGACTATGCCGTCTTGAGCGATGCCTTCATCGTCAACACAAATATGTGAGCGAAGAGGCGTAACGAATAAATGGCGAACTGACCGTGGTTGACCCCTGCACTTCCAGAGGGAAGAAGACCCGTGATAGTCTCAGAGGTCGCCGTGTATGAGACACCATTGGCAGTGGTAGTACCCGCGGTCGCGTTACCGACGAATTCGTCACTGAAAGAAATAAAAAATATGTGTTAGGTGCAGAAACATGCATGACGAGGTTCCGGCTCACCGTCCAATATTATACCCATTTGGTACGATGGTGTGTCCTTCTTCAAGGTCCTCTTCCATGGAGACACTGTTTGAAATGATGATTAGTGCTCGCAGGACGCAAGATTCAGGCCACTTACGCAAGGAAGAGGGCACCCGTGTTGTGTTCAGAACCGTTCTGGCGGAACACGCTAGAGAAAGAATAGAGTTTATATCCACAATTCATCGTGCAACACGATGTACTCACCGGAGATGGTTTCCACCCTCTAAGGTCTCGAGGCAAGTTCCAAGTTCCTCGTTACCAAAGTCAAAACGCAATTCCGTCGTCTGGTTGACCTGGCCGTTTCCATCTCCCAAATCTGCACTCTGTGGTGCGCCGAGATGAATATCAAGGCACTCGAAAGAGCTGGGACGGGTCGTCAACGTGAGTTGAAGTCGAAAATACACAAAGAAAGAGATGTAGTGGACTGACAAGCTGAGCGATTGCGCATAGTTCAGGAAACCAGCGTCCGTTAGCACTTCGGGGGAGCTCAAAGCGGAAATGATAACCTATCACAATCCAATACGGCGTTAGAAGGTACCGCTCATATAGATTCTTCGCAATGAAGCTTAATGCATCGCTCACATTCATCGGCTCCCCGACGCCGACGCCCGCCACGTCCAGCTCAGACCCGCCATTCTGGTTGGGAGGGAAGAACGCAGTGCCTGCGCGCTTCTCATTCGGAAGAGCGTTCGCACAAATGGCGAGGAGCGTGAGGACACCTGCAACGAAAGACTTCGAGATCATCGTCGTCGATGTAAATGAGGTCAAGAGGAAGACGCGTTCCACAACAAAGGACGATGTAAAGCGCGTGAGGGGGCTCCCGGGGCGTCCATTCGTACGAAATGAACGTGCGCTTTTATAGCGATCCAAGCCGGTCTGAGCGGGCGAGAGAAACCATAGGCTCGAAGGGGTATTGGATGAGCGGGTGGTGACGTCCGAATGACCCACCGGCAGCCTGTAGTCCAGAACGACAGCTATTATTTTTGGGCAAATTTATTTCGTATTCGCAGAAGCATCCTTGGGGGAAAGTGACAGCGTGCGTGGATGGTGCGAGAGATCCCGCCCGCGCCGCGCTCTCAGCGGTAATGGCGCAAGCAATGGTTTCGTGCTTGGAACGCGCCAACCAGTGCGAACGAGCCGTGACGAGAATAGCACGAGTTATTTTTTTTTCGGGTTGAGGTGCGGGTGTGTTCGTTCCTTTCTCCCCAAAGCGACGCGTTTATGTCGACCAGAGCAGAGCAGAGAGCAGTATCGTCTTGAACCCAAAGATAAGAAAGCCCCCTTCGGATTGTCCTTCAGCCCGGATTCCGGAATATTCGAATTGTCGAACGTGCATCAAGACCGCACGATACGCCCAAGAGAACCACATCCTCTCATATCCGTGCACTTTCCGCGTCAAAGGCAAACCCAGTGCAAGAATAACGAAACACAGAATGGTTGCTGCCATAGATAGGCCGAGTAACGCAATCATTTGATACGAAACTGAGGTAACTTGAAGCACGTTTGTCGTTGGATAGGAGAGCAGAAGCTCGAGGTCCGCATTTGTTCGGAAGTCCATGCAGCGAGATGCGTTCAAATTGGCCCATCTTCGTGTGAAGCTGCCTTTAGTTGGTCCTTTTGTTCCCGTGCGTTTGAGATCGCGTCCAAGGAGAACTCTTCAGGAAGTCATTAGCTTTGAGTTTGTTAGACTACAAGTTGAAGTGGACATGTCTAATTGCCGGTTGAACCTTCGAGGTGGTGGTTAGAGAGAAAGGGACGTAGCGCAGCCACAACTTGATCGCGTCTCGCTCTCCTCCTCAAAAACGCTTTCTCGTCTCATTATCTTTTCGACATTTACGCAATTTACAGTACCGTGGAAGTCCTGTCATATCATCGATATTGCTTCCATATGGCCTTCGTGCTCACAGGAACAAAAACGTAACATCTTACCTCCTTTCCTCAAATTTATACCTTACATCTTCCGGTTTGAAATTCGAACGTGTCTCGATCTTCGAGTGGATCCCTCCAGCGAAAGAGAGCGAGATCGAGAAATCAGACCACATTCTAACGGACTTCGAACAATCCAATTATTCATAGAGCATTAGAGTAAGTAAAGGTATGATACAAATGGAATTGGTGTTGTGTGTGAGCGAGACAATGTGTGAGTGCGAACTGAAGTGATTTTGTGTTACAGTTTTATTACACGTATCGAGTTTGACTACTCCTGAATGAAGGCGTAAAAAGAGGAGGGGAGAGGGAGGGAGAGAATCGATGAGTGATGAGGAAACCCAAAGAAAAAGAAGAGCACCACCATTTGCACTGCCGACGGAATCTGACAGACATTTGGAGCGTAGGGCGTAGGATAGGAGACGTCTAGTTGTCGAGCAGAGTGTCCGTGGAGAATGAGGAGTTGTTGTCGGATATAGCACTAGGCAGTGTCTGGTGCTCGCCGGTTGGAAATCGCACGACGATCGCTGTGATATTGTCCGTGGAAGATTCCTTCAGAGCATGTTGCACGAGCATATGACTTGCTTTCTGGGCATCCTGGATTTCGCGAATGAGGTCCACGGCCTGCTGATCAGACGTAACATCCCACAACTGGCGTCAATCACGAAATCAGTACTTCGTCATGTTGATGGGGTATAAGTATTATGACGTACCCCGTCGCACGCAATGATGAGGAACTCGTCCCCGCTACCCAGTTCCGTCTCTGTCGTGTAAGGCGAGCCCACAACGTAGTCTTTCATCGAAGAATCGCCTAGCGAACGTGTAACAGCCAGAACGCCTAAAGAGACGAGACGAATTGAACAAGAAGGTTCCGCATAGGAGCTCGATGACACATACCGTTAACACGCCCACTCATTACGAATCCACCAGCATCCATAATACGTTTCGCTTCTTGCTTGTCGCTTCCCTTATGGTCATATGTTAGCCTTATCGCCTTCCCTTCGCGGCACAGAACTGCACGAGCATCCCCCGCGTTAGCGGTGTACAGGATCCTTCTCAAAGAAGGGGTTTGCGGCGGCACGAACGCGTCAGCGTGCTGGCCAGAAGAAATCGGCTCGGGCACTGGCGGAGAACCATCCGCCTCGTTTTCATTCTGCGAGCTGCCGCTGAGTGACTTCAGCGCAGATATAAAACGGCTTCCGCGCGTCTTGCTTTGCTTGCCACTCCTACTGCTACCTGGACTTGGACTGGGCGACGATGGACGTGAATCTTCATCATCCTGGGTAGGAGAATCTGACACTCCGCTGCGATCGGGCAGATGGACGTCGGAAGATGTACTCGATGCGTCGGTGCGTCCAAAATCATACGAAGGCGGAAGGAACGATTGTTCGCCGTTCTCATCTTCGAGACGTAAAAACGCAGTGACCGCGGTGCACCCTGAATGCATCTTCGAGTCATTCTGCGCCATTTGAGATAATGCTGAGTCAACGGAGTGGAAGGTATGATTTAACACATCAGGAATGGGCATGCTTGGATTCTTGTGGAGACATTCCAAAAGGTGCTGGATGATCCACGCAATGACATCAGTAAAGTTGACTTCTTCAGAGAGGAGGCCTAGAATGCACAGGAATAACTCACTTCATGGAAATGCTGTCCACACCACTCTGCAGCGTATTTGCCCGCGTGACCGTCGAATACAGCGAAGTAACCCTGGCCCCGGATGCTGGCAAAGTCGACTATGAAGGAGTAGGCGTCCTCCATCGTCCGCCGCTGGCCTTTGTCGTCATGGACGCCGACTTGGTAGGCTGGGTTGTTACTAAGATGTTGGTTTAGGGTCTAGAAAGCAAGTTTAGATTAGCATATAGGTGGCAATGTGGAGTGCTACGATCGCGCGTCGGGTTCTCAACAACTATCGATCAAGTTTGACGACGAGGAGACCAACATCCGAGGTATGATGCGCGCAACAACACCATCTCTAGGTGCGCGATAGCATATAGCAACCAAAGAACATGAACAAAGGCTTACACCGTGCGTGTCCGTGCCGTCAGCGACGGTGATCGTCTTTGAGCGCGCATTGGGCGAATCCGAAAAGCGCATGGGCGGGTTATTCACTTTAACTGGAGTGTGGGGTTCGTCTGTGGCCATTGCGCTGCTTCGATGTGTAAAGATGTTCGTCCAGCTTGCAAAATCATGACTAGTGAACGCGTACTTGTGCATGCCAGACCACGGCGCCAGTGACAGGAATCCGAGCCACGAAAGCAGGATTAATTTGCGTGATGGGTCGTCGTCAAAAGAGTCGGTCGCTTCGTTGGTGAATTTCGGTTATATAAGTGCGAAAAGATGTCTTTGCGTTGGAAAGTTTGGCGGAGCAACGTAGTGGTAGCGGAACAAGAGAGCGCTGCAGTGCATTTGGCGCATAAAGGCGTCGCATATGCCGTGGGAAAGTGTATATGACGTCTACTTGGAGGGGCCACGCCAGTGCAAAGCCTGCGCGCGACATCGACACGACATTCAGCGACGACGACGACGACAAACGACAGCGAGCACGACGACGACGAAATGCCCGACCTGCGACGCATTACCTTCGTGTCGCTGAGCTGCGTGCTCCTCTTTGGCACGATCTACTCCGTCGCGTACAATACCTACATTGACACGTCTGACCCCAGCGTCGCGCTCGGGCGTGCCCCACATCCTCTTGCGGAATCATCGTACTTCGCGCGCAAGAATAACGTGTTAAATACATTATTCATTAAGAAGGCATGGGGGTGGACTACTGCCGCGTTCGTCGCGCTACTCCTCACCGCACCGACACCGCGGCCGTCGTCGAGGAGGGCGGCGATGACGTTGAGAGAGCGTCTGGGGAAGTGGGCGGCGGCGACGGGAGTTTGGTTACTCTTTGTCGTATGGTTCTTCGGACCAGGCGTCATGGAACGCGTACTCTCGCTGTCGGGCGCGGAATGTGTTGTGCGCGTGCCGTCAGGGGAGGTCCTCGCCGTTCCTACCGAGCTCTGCGCGTCACGCACCATCGTATCGCCAGCAACACACCCGGAACTCTTCATCCCTTCGCCTCGAGGGATCTTAGAAGGGAACTCAGATTGGAGGACACTGCCGCGGATGATGCGAGGACATGATGTATCTGGACACGTCTTCCTAGTCACCATGAGTCTGCTGTTCCTCGCAGACATGGTCCGACCCTCTCTCAACATACCGAAGGGCAAACTCCCTACGGCACACTTCTATGCGCTTCTCGGAACGGGCGTGTTGATGCTCATCTGGATGTTAGCGCTGTTCACAACGAGCTTGTACTTCCATACACCATTCGAGAAGCTTACGGGCTACTGTAAGTGCTGCATGCCCCTCTCTGCATGTCCGCGTAACTGAAAGACACATTTATAGTGGCAGGCCTCGTAGGATTCTTAGTAACTCAACTTCCTCCGCTGCAAGATCCTCTCCCAGAAGTACTGGCCGTAGATTCCGAAGAGTTGAAACACGATTAATCTATTGATGTGCGCTATGCCGTCGAACGCGCACCATAATCATCTCATCCATGATAGTAATATCTTCCCGTACGTTTTCTTACGTCGCTTGCTCATTCCGTGCTTACCTCTTCCAGCCTGGCAACAACCAACGATCGATTATATACTTCACGTCGAAGTCGCATTTCGAAGCAGGTCGCAGCGAATCTCCCCGGTTCCCTCTTGCTCAACCACACTCATCATTACTTTTTACATGGAATACCACTACTATACAGCCATACAGTCAATTACTACAACGCTCTTGCAGCAAATACAACTCATTGACTTGAAAACCAGCACGATGACGTCGAAACGATCGGTGGCGGTGCCCGTCATTGAATGAGTTCGCGGCTGCAGTCTCTCTTTCTCTCTTTCTTCATCAACAATCGCCCTCAAGCCGGACTCCCAACGCCAGTATCGTTGTTCATTCGCTTTCTGGCAACCTGTTAATTAAGCTTCGAAATTTTCAATAAGGTCGGTTTCATCATAATACAGAATATGCACTGTGCTTCGGTGTCTCACATTGCTTTTCAAAGATGTTTGAAGACTTCATACCGCGGGCCGAAAGATATATTCCAAAGAGGGCGGTCCATGGGTGAGTTCACTCACCTCTTATACATTAGCGTCTTCAGATGAAATTGATCACGGAACAAGCATGGCGTGTTACAACTGCTTCACGGTGGCACCTAAGCTTCAGAAGTGTTCTCGGTGCAAGCGGATCAGGTATTGCAACGATGCGTGCCAGAAGGCAAATTTCTCGGAGCACAAATGGTACGCAATACGCTTATTGGTGGTACTGAGTTCATTTGTTCATGTGATGTATTCTTCAGGTTTTGTAAAAATCTAGCAAGGGTTCATTCGTATTCGGGCGGAGGATTGTCTGAGACAGCGGGACCACTGGAAACAATCCAGCTTCACGTGCGAATGGGAAGTAGCTTAACTATCGCCCTTCTTCAGACGGAAGAGGACATCTCGCAGAACGACAAAAATCTCGTGGTGTTCGAGCCGCGCTGTGCTATCTGCTACCGCTCAGAGTATGACATGCGTCGTCAGAGACCGACCGACGACGACGACACGGGTACCGGTCCATCGTACGGCTCCCTCATTTCATGCTCTACGTGCCTCGGCGCCTTCGCATGCTCACCCGCGCACTGGGCTGTGTACGAGCAAGAACACAAAGCGAAAATGGGAGAGGAAGGTGTGCCCGGCCTCAGCGAGTGCGACCTGAACATACGCGCGGCGGAGGACGACGACTTTACGGTGCTTACGGGCGCGCACCGCCCGCCGTGGGCGCCGGAGCGTAGGCGGGTCACGTATGAGGCGCTACCCGCTGCGGACGCCGCCTCTGGAGTTAGCGCCTGGGACAAGTGGTGGGCGGACCCGGTTAACACGAGAGAAGTTCCTGCGCCGGGCTTCCCTGAGGTCGCGAAGCGTGCGTGTTCGCAGGCGTTGTCCATTCCTCTGACGATCCTGTATGGAATCGGCCTGTTCGACGAGCTCGCGAAGGGCGATGGCACGCTCCCGCTGCATGAGCGCACAGAGCTAGAAGTTGCAATCCTTGGAGCAGCGTCATACGAGTTCGTGGCAGGCGGGATGGGCTTCGAAGAACTCCTCCACAGTCTGCCTTCTGTGCGCAAACTCACTGTTCGACTTGTTGGGCCCGAGCTGCAAAGGATAGCTGCCTACGATGCCGACGGGATGCCGATGGACATGGATACCTGTCCAAGTTGCGCCGAGCAGAATATAACCCGTGTACACATCCACCACGGGGATACGTTTCACGATTATATTGAGAGTGTCGGGCCGGCGGCGAGGCGGATGCCAGACATCGCTGTCGCGTTCAATTCCGGGATGCACGAGAATGATTTTTCCAAGAAAAGTTGGGCCCGGACGATCAAGATGCTGGTGAAGAAGAGTGTGCCGACCATCGCGACGAGCTATCAGTCGAAAGAGGCGGAGGCAGACTTTGCATTCCTACAGGAGTTGGGGTGCCGTATCGTTATTTCACCTCACGTGAACCCGTGGAGGAGCGAGCTCGCGATTAAGGAACCGTTCGGGGCTAGAGGATTTTATTTTCAAAATGGCTTCATTCAAGGATTCAAAGGGAAGGCCTGAAGGGTATGAGCATCTCACAAGGGCATGCAATTAGCTGTATGGTGTTTCTCAAAGATGATGCAAATAGTTTTAAATATAGTCAGTGTTTTCGACCTGTGTATATGCGCCGAGGAACGACATTTCCTCAAAATCGCATCTCTCCACTGACTGATTTCTCCAGTACACCACTAGTAGCCCAATCATCGTAGTGGTTATGACTCTCTAACGCAGCCTCCGATGAATCGAATCCGATGACCTTCACCACTTCTCCAACTTTCACCACCACAGGGGCGACGGCGTTCCCCCTCTTCTCCAACGTCTTCTCAAAGTCATCCGCAACCAGTCTATCGTGTGCAACAGCGGCCTTCGCGAGCGCGCGCGGCCATACGGCGCATTCCTTCAGGCGGAATCGCTCTCGTGGGGTCTTGCCTTCGGGGACGTGGATGAGCTCGATAAAGAAGCACTTCGAGCTGATCTCCTGCGGCTTTGTCTTCGCTTCGAGAGCGTTGAGCGTCGTCCATGCGACGGGCTTGACGACGTGCGGGAGCCAGGCGCGGAAGTCGCTGAGGAGCTTGGGGTGCACCTCGGGCTTGCTGGCGAGAGCATTCGCTGTATTGGCGTTCGTGGTGCACTTGGATTTATGAGCGGGCCATTCTCCTTTTTGGCATTCTTGACTCTGTCATGAGAAGATTAGATTAATTGTGAGTAGGGAAGATGTGCAGTTCCAGTTCTCCTTACGCAGTATCGTGTCCACTGAGAGGAAAATAGATTCGGTGCTATTGAAAAATATCTCTTCGATGTTTACTGACCTTGCATCGCGCACATGCGAGGAGAGCCCCGCCATTTTTCTTCCGCAATTGCGCTTCAGTGATACCACACCCGCTGCATCGTTTCGACGATTCAAAGTGCTTTACGCTGGTGAAGGGCGGCTTTATTTCGGTCGACATTGATATTTCCGGTGGAGGGACGCTACACTTGACGATCGATAACTGGATATATGCGCTCCTATAGCTCGAGTTAGAACATACCTTGTTCTATATGTGCCCAGACTATGTATTCGACACGAGATTTACGACGAAGAGGGAGTAGAAATTTGTAGGGTGACGCGAAAAAGTTAGAGACGCGAAGCGGACGCGCAAATGCCGGCCCTAAAGTTCGCGGATTGTGGATTTCCGTAAGAAAAAACGATCTCTCTTATTGATCCACCCAAAGCATGATATGATAAAGACAAAAGAGCAAAATTATAAAGCATATATCTAAAATAGGGAGAAAGAGCAAATGATCAAGTCACGTTTGAAGGTGTGCTAGAACTGGAGGCGCTCGCAGCAGACTCGGCGTCGGATTTCTGTTTCAGGAGCATGCGAACGATCCTTGAATGGATCCGTAATGCAAGCGCATCTACATCATCCACCGAACACACAACACCCATATCCAACAAAGCAACATGACGCCCAGTGAATGGACGACTACTCGATGGCCCAGAAGGTAATGCAGGGGTGTTGGATGATGCATTCGAATTGATGAGGTCCTGAGCAGCTTCTCTGACAAGGTTGGCGAAGTCTTGTATGGGTTGCAGTAAGCCGACGGTGTTTACGGACTTCGACGAATCCTTGCCAGCGCCAGCAACGTCGTCGGAGCCCGCAAAAGTGACGTGTTTCTTGTTTGCTTGATCCGCACCTCCGATGCTTGGTTTGGCTCTGTGACCCGGGATGAAGGGGGCAGCAGGCCTCTCCTGCGCTTTGAGATGACTGGTGTAGGCAGCGTCGAAAACGGCGACACGGCTATTACTCAGTATTCTGAAGTCGAGTGCATGTCTAAAATGAATGTGTCATTGACTGATCATAAAGATCCATAAATGAACGTACCTCATGTCGCCATACAAAATCCGGAACCAGCCAGCGGCCTTTGCGAAAGTGTCAACTCCGACTGCTTGTGCATCTTTGTCGCGCCCGGACACCGTGGCCTTGCGTATGGAATCGAGAACGCATACCACCGGCAATGTGTTTCGCAGCAAAAGCACGAGCTGGTGCAAAGATGATGAAAGCCGAGGACCTTGCCGTAAAACATGCCGTAAGAATGGCTCCGAGTCCTCATGCGGATTTTCCATCGCTTCGTCGTTGTCTTCGGAAGATGTGAAAGGATCAACATCCAAACGAAGGCGCTTCTTTTGAGGGACGCGGGAGAAAGCCAGGTCGTAGGAACTGTTCGATGAAGCCAGTAACTGATCCGTGCATGTGATTGCAACGGTATAATCCTGCAGATGCAATCAGATGCATTGGCGTTTAAACTTTAAGTTCAAGAAAAAACACACCTGAGCGTACGCGAACTCGACAGTTTGAAGATCGAACGAAAGTAACCGTACATCGTCCCACGAAGCTCTTCTCGACATCTGCGCAACTTCACGCGCAATGACGACAATCTTGGATACCTTCGCCCATTCTTCCAGAAACTCGTCAACACACGAATCGACGCTTTCCGACAGGAACGAGACGACTGCCTCGCGTGTGTCGTATACGATGCGCTTGGATGGTCGAATGACTGTGCTCGTGCCAGCGCGTTTGCCAACTGGCTGTTGAACATACTTAAGCTTGACGCATGTTATCACCTATAGAGAAAGCTTTGAATACCCACAAAGAAGAGATCGCGCGGAATATCATACCTGAGATTTCTTCGTCGACCACCAATTTAGAGGGATAACCCGGATATTTGGCATAGCCGCCTCAGCAGCAGGCGCCCCCGCCAGAATATCGGATGATTGGACACAGAGCACAGGAACTGACCGAGACAACGAGGATTGCAAGGAGGACAGGTCTGACGTGTTTGAGGGCCCGGCTTCGAGATAGGCACATGGAATTCCTCGCAACTTCAGTTGAAGTTCGACTTTGGTATACGCCACTCGCGCGCTAGATATTTTGAGTTTCGTACATCTCAGACAATCAGGAGAGGTGCACATACCAGCAGTAAGCGTATAACTCTCGTAGCAGGCCCGTGTCCATTTTGAATCTGAAAGCGACCTTAGATAGGAGAAAGTTACGCAGAACATAATAACTCACTGATCTGCGCCAGCGAACGGGTTAAAACCTCCCATACCATTATTAGATGGGTCGATTTTCGTACTCTGATCTCCTAGCACCCTATCATCGTGGATTCGTCTGATGTCTAGCCATCCAATATCTTCGATTATTACACTGGCACCTAGGGTTTCTGATATTACTTGAGTCGAAATCAAGGCAAACCGGAAGTCCATTTCCGCGATTACAACGACCAGATAATGGGTCGGCGAGCGTGCAAGCTGGATGAACAACTGCATCTTCGCGCTGTGCCCAAATCTCATGTAATCTAGTATCAATGTTAGAATCAATCACCGGCAACTGCATATTCGATATAACTTCACCTTGTGGAGAGAAATTACGCGTCCTATACGTCTGTAGACCTAGGTAGTGGGCCTTTTGCTCAACGAGTTCCAAAATGGTCTAAAAGAGAGGATTTAAGAAAATCGCAATGGGCGTGAAATTTTGATCACTCACGTTATATCGCAGATGAACAAGACAATCGTAGATTACCAGAGGATTTTGGTTGAGCCTTTCAGAAAACAAGGCGAATCGAGGACCTCGCCCGGCTGCAGCGAGCTCTCCCACACCCCGTAATGTTATTCTTCCGGTACGCGTTTCGATGGAAACGACGACGACTTCGTCCGCGCAAAGTCTAACTCGTAGTGAAGACACTGAACCTGCACTTCCTTTGTAAGCAAGTTGTGAGTATGGAAGATGTTCTTTCAATTACCATCGTGTGCTAAGATGACGTCCCCTGGGCGAGCGAAGATGGACCTGAAAGGCCCGTTAAGGAGCGAGTGCTGGTAGACAGCAAGTATACAGTCTACGTGCTTTCGAATTGCTGTTGTAATGATGGACTCAAAGTTCAAGGAGGTTGGATTCTAGGGGTGACGTGCAAGACAGTTAGCCGCGAGCACACTAGCTTTCAGATATTACTTACAACGACTAATGCTTGTGATTGAACAAGCATCAGCTCGGGGGGTATCGTGATCCCTAGGGCACCTGCAGTCGGTTCCCATCTCACATCCAGTGCAAATGTCTCCACTTCATCAGAGGGCTGGGCACCGGAGATTTTCGAGCTTTGCTGAAGCTCAGAGAGGATTCGGTGCATTGGGGCTCGCAATGGGCCGCCGCCAGCCCTCGCAGAGGCATGCGTCTCTTTTAGGGATACGGTGACCATACCACCTATTGGAGGTATTCGGGGTCGATTGAGGTTGGATTGTGAGGGTCGATTGGCGTCATTTTGAGATGGCCGTCTAGTTTGAAGTCAGTTGAAATCGCATTGTGAATGGCGGGCGTGCGCTTACATCCAATACGAGGCGACAAAGCTTTTACCATCGGGGGCTCGTTTCAGATTAAGGTATTCGCGCCATCCGAGGGAACGTAACCGTGAAGCCTACAGAACATTGCACCAGATAAGTCATTGCATGGATCCAAAGCCAATCCACGCATTCAATACTCACTTGAAAAAATAATATCTCAAGCTGATAGGTAAGAGACATCATTTCTAGACACCATCACCTTTGTGAGATAAATCTTGCAAGGTTCTAAGGTACTGTACTTACGCAGGAAGTTGTAAAGTCGAACGAGGGGTGCATCAACCTTTCCGGGTGGTAACTGAGGGCGGGGCGGAAGCTCGAGGCCAGGTTGAGAGGCGTCTTCGGGCAATGGTGTATAGTAATTTAGTCTTGAATCAGCTTCTTCCGTGACATGCCTCTTCATGTCGCCTATTGGCGTTCGAGGAAAATCTTGAACCTCTTCGGCGTCTCCGTCCACGTCATGCAAGAACTCGAGATTCACGAAGAACCAACCATCGTTCTTCTGCGCTCCTCGAAGACTGAGTGTCACCCGGAACAGATTAGGAGCTGTGAAATACGCGCGTCCTCCCTCTGAAATTACTCGTTAGAAAAAAGTTCCGACCGTACGCTATTGTTTGAGCTCTCACCCACTACAAAATGAGACATTTCGCAGGGAATCACTTCAGACATTCGTAGTCTGTATTTGATTACAAAGTCCATGTCTTGCAACGTCTTTTGGACATCCACGTCTGAGAGAGGCTCCGGAGGTATGAAGAATTTCTGCGTTCGAGGAAATGTGAGGCGGCGTCCAAACCATAGCGGGCTTACGCACCTTGATTTGGGTGGGCAAACGAAGATAGGTTCCCGTAGTAAGGACATCGAGCGAAGTTAGTAAGTCGTGGTTCCTTAATCTAGCTCGGGCAATATAGTTTAGTTGCTATCCCGTAAACAAAGCACAAGGGAGCTGACCGAGCTGGCGCTAGGCTTTCTTTCAGAGCCGCAACAGCTTGAATGGATTCTTCAAACTGTCTGTTCTGATCCATAAGAAACGCCGTAATATTCTACAACCAGATTAGGGATTAGTTCTTTGTTCTGTTACACACGTTTCGGGACGCACCATGGCTTTCTGCACATCTCGAGCGTCCCTCGACCACTTCATTACTGCGTATAGCTTAACGACCTGCTTCTTCGTTTTCACAACCCAATCTGCGATAGTTCGTTTACGCGCCGAGTCCGACATGTTTGGAAGCCTGAATTGGTGACGGTCAATGAAAACACGTACGGTTAAAGGAGTTGTTATACGAACGTGTCGGCCATCTCAGTCAACTCTGAGTATATTGACTGGGCCACGCGCGACAGAAGTTCCCCGAGAGAAACTTGTCCTTCTGCGACGTCTGGTAGCTCGCTCTCTAGTTCTTCTTGACTGGGTGCATCGTCAAGTCCGGGGACAAGCGTCCGATCATGGCCATTCGATGACCCTCCCGCGACTGCGTTGTGATAGCCATTCGGAATGGCCTGCATTGCACTAAAGTGCCTTCACGAGCGACTTGGAGCGTAAAACGTGTCCCCCAGCATGTAGAGCGTCCGGAGGAGGTTGGTGGTGTTGAGCGTCGAAGTCAAGAGCAAGTTGAAGTCGCCGCGATCGCGCCGTGCCCTTCTCACAAACCGTGGTCCCGAAGCGCTGCAAGCGGCGACGACCACCTCCATTGTTCCTCAAAAGTCACGGTCTAAGCTGAAAGGTGAGTTCAATATCTTTTTAAGGTGTTCTAACTGTTAAATATGTTATTAGGAGGAGGAAGGAGAGCATGGATTTGTTGAGGAACCTTGGATCAGCGGCCGTTTCTTCACTCGTGCAGAAGTCTGGTCTGAACCTCCCGTTTACGCTCGGTGACAAGGTTTCGTTCTATGAAGGAAAGACGATTTGGACTCTGTACGACGCTTTGAAGAGGGTGAGTCGAAGTGAATATGATTGTAGCAACTGTCATGCTGACTTGCGTGGACTTCATTGGCAGGATGACAGCTCGCCCGTATCTGTATTCTACTTTGATGCCAATCAGCCAGGAAAGCGAAATCAGCTTCCACTTGCGAAGAATGCCTTGCGAAAACTCAGGACTGTTCGACACCCGGACGTACTCAAGTTTATTGATGCAGTAGAGTCGGACACGTCTGTCTATATCATGACGGAACGTGTCCAGCCACTTGGCAAAGCTTTGCAAGCACTTTCAAGTAAAGGCGAAAAGGAAAAGGAGGAATGGCTTATGTGGGGCCTTCAAAGGTTGTCGGTGAGTATTCCGACCTTGATGCCCATGATACCTGGTTATAGACTTCAAACTGAAATACGTAGACCGCGCTTGCGTTCGTCAACGATCCTTGCTCGTCAACCCATGGCAATATTCGCGTGGACTCCATCTTTCTTTCGCCTTCGGGGGAGTGGAAACTCGGAGGATTCGATGTACTCAGCAGCGCGAAAGACGAAGCAGCTGTGCTTTATGTACGTGGTGCAATCCTATTACATGTATTTATTGGAATTGAACTTGGCGGCGTTCAAAAGTACAATGGACATTTGGTACCTGACAGCAGCCTGTATGCTTCGCCTGAAGTCAAGAAAGACGGCTGGTCCGTGTTGAAAGAGTGCGATCCCTCTTCCTTATATTTGCGCCATGGCATTGACGGGTTGTTCAGACATCACCCTTCTGTAGCAGATAGCTACGCACTGGGACTCCTAATTCACTCCATCTTCAACCCTTCCATGGGCATGCCGGCAACTACACATCCTCCACATCCTCCCCCTCAGCCTTCATCTAGAGGCGCGATCCCAACATCCATTTTCTCTTCCTTCAAGCGCCTGCTGAACCCTAACCCCAAGTCGCGCTTGTCGGCTTCGGCATTTCTTGAGGCGGGAATGTCCACCGTAGGAGGAGACGGACATGGTTACTTCGCGAAGAATAAATTTGTCCTATTGTGTAACGGTCTCGATCAATTTAGCTTAAGCAGCGAGGCCGACAAGGCTAGCTTACTTCGGTTTGTGCTTTATTCTCTTATCCCTGTCTTCACCTATCTAACGTATATTTATTCTCCAGTACATTGAAGGACTCCGCGTCAATTCTTCCTCCGGAATTCGCAACCCATCGAGTCTTGCCATCTCTCATTTCTGCTCTTGAGTTTGGAGGCGCCAACGCGACTGTCATTCTCCCACTCGCCTTGCAAATGGGAAAGCACGTTCCCTCAGCGGAGTATTCCTCCATATTACTGACACCTATCGCAAAACTATATGCCAGTCCTGATAGAGGCACGCGTATGGCACTACTAGACAATCTGCCGGAGTATGTCGAGAGATTAGATGAAAAGTATGTCGCAGACAAAATCTGGCCAAATCTCGTAAGATATGTCAAATTTCTCGTAGGGGCACACAATTTACATTCATATGCAGCAAACTGGATTCGCAGATACGATTCCTGCCATCCGGGAAGCCACGGTCAAGTCTGTAGGCCTGCTCTATCCTAAGGTTCGTGATAGCTAGTTTTATACAATAATAGTCATGAACTTATGGGCTACCAGTTCGGCAACAGGATTCTGAACAACGATCTGCTACGACATTTGTCGAAAATGCAAATGGATCCAGAAGCATCTATTCGCACAAATACTTGCATTTTAATCGGCCGCATAGCATCCTCTCTGGGGTACAATACCAAGAAAAAGGTCCTCATACCAGCGTTCCATCGGGGGTTGAAAGATACCTTTGTCCATGCACGAGTTGCCGGATTAATGTCGTTCATGGCTACAATAGAATGTTTCGATGCTGAAGATATAGCTACAAAGGTCATTCCGTGTATTTCTTTCACGCTTATCGACAAAGAAAAGTAAGTCAGTCTTTATATGCTCTAGAGTTTTAATAACATACGTCAGGTTGGTACGAGATCAAGCTTTCAAAGCAGTCGAACTTTTCATGAAGAAAGTCGAGACTCATGCCGCTTCAATGGTATGTCTTATAACTGACACCAAGAACAGGTTCTAATTAGGATGATTTTTTCATGTAGCCCGAGACTGCGATACAAGAAAATGGACAGCTGCTTAGCCCGACGAACTCATCTTTGCCTATTAACCAGGCGACCCTCGTTAATTCTGCAGCAGGAGCCGCCGGTGCCCTCGCAGGCTGGGCGATGTCGTCCATCAGCAAGAAGGTACATTCATACTTTTGTTCGACCAAAACTTTTTTTGGCGTTATCTCAACTCTTTCTCCAGCTTGTTCCTGGAGACCTCCAAAGTACGATGTCAACCTTGACGCTGGATCGATCCATTTCTGCACCCCCCACGTCATTGTCAAATGGTGGTTCAGATAGAGCCAAATCTCCATCTCTTGGAATTAGCCCCAGCGCATCTACGCTCTCGTCGCCTGGACTTCCATCGTCATCGGCGCCTAAATCCCTCAAATTAGGCGCCAACAAGCATAAAACGAAGGCACCTTCACTCGCAGACGCGCTTGCGGCCGAAGTCGAGAAAGACTCAGGAAATAATTCGTGGGATTCTGATGATCTTATGGATGTAAATGCAGACGAAGGCGACTGGAACGCATTTGAGAGTGCTCCGGCAAGTGGCAGCAAACTTGGTCCATCCACTGGTCGTTACATCTCATCATCCGTGGAGGGACTCGGCTTTGATGATGTTGCGATTCCGATGTCAAGAACGCCAGAAATAACAGTGGACGGTACGAAGATTATTGTTCATTCAGAACTTCCGTATTGACGAATCCACTAGATGAATGGGGAGATATGGATCCTACCTCGAACGCATCACATTCCAATGATGTGATTTCAACTTGGGATACAAACTATGTCAGGCCCCCCTCGCCGATGTCTCGACCGTTGTCACCTGCGAACAAACCCGCACATCGACAGTCGTCGGCGATGAACGCTTCGCCTAAACTCAAAGCTTCGCCTCCTCAACCAGTCCCCAGAGCAACATCACCCAATCCTGTTAATTCTGCGAGCATGTCAAAGGAAGAAAAGGCTGCAGAAATGGCACGCAGGAAGGAAGAACGGAAACAGGCGAGTAATTGCTACAGGTAATATATTACGGCGGTTACTGACCATTTGTCTGGCAGAGGATCGCGCAGCTGAAGGAACAGAAGAAGCTTTCAGGAGCTAAAGCGTAGTTCACGTAAGACAGACGTATTCGCTTTGCATTTATGTTCAGTCGACCGGTGTTTGCTTTTTATATACCCATATCATTTTACGGTGTCCAATTCCTGTGCTTTGTTCGTTCAGCGAATTAATTTGATTGTTTCCCATCATCCTCTTCGAATCCCTCGTCTAAGGCTATACCTACTTACTGCTTTGACAGAACGTCGCGCACAAGTCGGATTCAATACAACGCATTTGGCTGCATGTGCGTCATTATTTGTCTACGTTCAAATCTGTTGGTCTGACCACAAATATTCATTCGGTGGTTACGATTTCAAAGAACGTCAAAGCCGCGCATTGAAAATATAAGCGGCGTCGCAATTCGCTTTAGGATACCATTGTCCAGCACTTCGCTCTGCAGCTGTGGCTCCGGCGCTTTCGTCGAGGCGTACTTGGAGAATGTACGCTTGAGCCTCGAGCCACTGGAACCTCTGGCCACCACGAACATTGTTATGACTCCCCGGCTGAGGCCGGCCACGTGTAGGAGCCGGACGGTCCCCCTGCATATAAGTACAAGTCCTGCCTCCTGCCTTCGTTTCCTCACCCCTCCAGGTCCTCTCATCGATTCTGCGCAGAATCCAGCGGCTGAAAGGCAGGCCTTTCTCTAATTCTCCTCACTTGCGAATCAGCGTACCTTCATCGCGAACTACACCCCCCGCGCACCTACCACCTCTACCAACGCTCCCCTTCGAATCCTACATCTATCATGTCGTCCAACGCCTCTTCACGCGCCTCCTCCCCCGACCGCTCCAGGTCGAACAAGGAGAACGAGCCCGCCATCGCGTCCGTCCCCAGCACCCCGCCGAACTCGCCCGCAGGGAAGAAAGGAAAGAAGTCCCCGAAGGGTCCTCTGTACGGAGGCATCGCGAAGCCAAGGAGGTCGCTTGGGCTGGGAAGGAGCTCGAGTGCAGCTCGAGTCTTCAGCGGAGGCGCAGGAAGCAACGCACGCCGTGTCACCATGGCCGGCACGTCTCTCTTCGCTGAAGCTGCGTACAGTGAGGCCGCTGCCGAGCTTGAAGTCGAGAATATCTTCTTCAATGCTCTTGCCAAAGAGCTGACGGAAAGTCCATTGGCCGACGTTAGTGGCGCGTTCCAACCCGCCCCATTCTCTCCGTCTTCCTCGTACGCACCGGTTCCCTTCCTCATGCTCTTCCTCCACTTATCGATATTCCTCCTTTGCAGGCTTGAATCGGCCATGCAACTGGACTTCTAATCTTCTCATTTTTCTGATCTTGTCTTGCTTTCCGTTGTTTATCCTTAATGTTTTACCTTCGTTTTTTGTGCTAAATGTTCTCTCGCTTTGTAAACGGATCCCTCCCGAATGACTGTTCTAGTACATGCAATGTAATACGATACAAAATGGACTCCAATAAATCATCTCATGCTCTCCCATATGTTTAAACCGTGCTTCCCCTAAAGCAGAAGAAAACATCGTTTTGGTAGAGGAAGCCACGACTACCACACGGTTCAGGTGTACCGCACTCATTCCTCCAAGGGTTCTTCTGCAGTGGAACGACGATCTTTCCTCTGCAGACTTTCGCCATGATTTGGCTCGTTTGGCCATAGACCTCGCTTACATCAGTGACGACGGTGGGGACACCGTACTCCGATAGAATCAAAAGCGTAGGCACCCAAGACGCGCGGTCTTCTTTGTCGATGAAGCTTCCGTTGAAGATCACCGCCAAATCAGGGAGGGCAGCACGCAGATCCTGCGCTCGGATAGCTTCTCGGGTCATGGGCAGCCAGTCGTGATACAGCTGAGGGTGCAAACCATGGATGCGTTCGATCCCTCGAGCGCGACAGTCGCCACAATTCTGGACGGCATATTCCTCCTCTTGCCTGCGACCGAAAGTGTTGATCTCGCGCAGGGCAGGGCCGATGAACCGAAGAGTCAAACGGGTGCAGGCCGGAAGGGAGTGCAGGAGTTCTTCGTAAACGTATCCGCCGCCGCCAAAGATATCATATGCGGTCGCTCCTATGATATGTATCTCCAACGACGAGCGTTCGGCAAGGAGAAGACCTGGACGACACGGGGCGCTCGGTCCGGGCTGGGATAGAGGAGGACTCGCAACGGTAGGAATGTTGTCGAAGTGCTGGATGGCGTTCAGAATTGTGAGCGGCAAGCTCAGGCTCTTCGTCAACATACGCATTGTCGTCAGCTCAAGATCCATGACGTCGAAGGGGAACATAGTGGAGGGATCCGCGAACCACCTCTCCCAAGGCGGAGAGCTCGCAGGCGTCAAGTTGCTGAGAAGCGGAGTAATCCTAATTTTCCTGCGCGCGGGGACCCATGTAATCGGCCCTAGTAGCTCTTCGTCGTTGAGGGTAAACCTGAGTGCAACTCGATCGTCTGTCATCATCTTCCGCAAAATCGAGCATTTGCTGCCTGGAACGTCGCTGTCTTCGTGGTCCGGCAAGGTCATATGCCCATGAGGCTCCGAGCAGCAAAATAAGTTGGAGCAGTCCTGGCAGCGTTTCAGCTTTCGAGTGACGTCAAGACGCTGGCGGACGGCTTCATATTTCGTAGCCGCTCGGAGGTCTCTCTCAGTGCGAAAGCAGACACCACAGCGAGGTTCGTAGATAATCAAGCTCCTCTCTTTGTGCGACAACTTGCGCCCAAGAATTTCCTCGACCGCGGCACAGGTTTCCGAGCACTGCTCAACAGACTTGTCAAGCAAGCCTTCAGTAGTATATGGCCCGCGAAAATTCGGCAAGGGTTTGGCGGCACGGTCGACTGAGCTGATTGCTTTGCAGAAACTGAGGAGAAAATCAGTCCATACGACAATTTGAGGATAATAAAAAACAAACTATTTGTGTTCTTCGAAGTCTTCTCGCTGGCATTCGATATCGCAATAGCTTAGATGCGTTTTGTTATTCTTGAAAAAGTACTCCAAAATTGAAAGCAAATACCTCACTCGTTTACACCGTGAGCACGGGAGTACTTGCACAGGTTGCCCAGGCATATCAAAACATTTAAAACACGCCATGCTAGTAAATCACCCAAAAAGATCAGTGAACATAAGACAAGCGGTGAGAATGGTATCGAATCTTACTTGTACACAGCAAACTTTGGAACCAGAGGGAAGACGGACATGTTGAAGGGAGGGTGCTTCATCGTTGTGCGCAACTCGAGGGTATTTCGTGGTGAACTTGGCTCTTGTCTCCCATCCTACCATTTATACCAGCCCGCCTTTGTCTCGGAAGTGGCTCTTTTGCAAATTTGGTTGAGGCCCAAGTTGAAGGGGCTGCCAGTTAGGGGGCGCAACATTTCCACCAGTAAAATTTGATACACGCATAGCTCTTCAGGGCGTAGAATAGGTGCAGATAGAGAAGGGGGGAGGAACAATTGTACAAAAAACGTCAGCTCATTCTTACCTCGTCCGAACGAGATCGAACTTGAATTCATGGAAGGACAACCGCCATGAGATACTTCGGCGTGAAACGTTTTCAGTTCTGATCGCATTCGAGCTAGACAAGTTCGCATAAAGTTCGAAAGACGAGGAAGTTTTTAAAAATTTTAATGAATCCTAGAGATGATGGTGGTACGAATGAAGGCGTTGATCCCGCGATCATGATGTCTCCATGGTCCATAGACTGTTGAGCGCGTCAATTCGGCATTGCCGCGCCTCGCCCAAGTTCGCCGCTCTCAACTTTTGCTTCACGAACGCCATGACAAGTCCATCCAGTTATTCACTCTGAAATCTGGTCCTAGAAGCTATCTAATACTCTGTCGACTTATATTCATTCGTTTCGTACCACATCCCGGAACACCTATGCCTCGAGGCCATGTTTACTCTCGGTAACCGTCGGAACGCAGAGGACCGCTCAACGTATGAGCCTTTACTCGGAGAACCTAATGGGCACGCTCTTGACGAACAGACAATCTTCGCTGTCGAGGATGAGGATGAGGACTATGGAGAGGATGGAGCAGTGGAACAGACGAATGACGGGCATTCGAATACGCGACACGTACACTTCGAGGAAGAGGTCAGAGTGATCGCACCTCCACTGCGGTCAACGCTCCAAAGTCGCGAAACAGGTGCGTTGTCAACGTCTTGTCTTCTCAGAGCTAAAAGCTCATTTCGCAATAGAATTCGAGCAAGATACCGACGTTCTGGACGAACAAGCACTTTCACAACTCGAGGCCGACCTGCCCAATGGCCATGGTGTCAACGGAGAGCAAAGTATGCCCCTGCTTGTCGGGTTGATGGACTCTGCAGCTGCACGCAGAGGTTCTGACTATGAAGACGAGTCGGATATACCATTGGACTTGGAAGACCTGGCGGCGAAGCGGACAGCAGGAGGTGGACTATTGGATTCCGTTGCGAATATGGCGAACTCAATTCTCGGTGCAGGTAAGCATCAGATGCAATCTGTCGGAGAGTCGATTCCATAACATAACATTCTTAGGTATCATTGGTAGGTGACAGTCCGTCTCCAATCTCGTTTACGTTGACATGAGAACTCAGGTTTACCGTACGCCGTCAGCCAAGCAGGTTTCGTTACTGGGATTTTACTCCTTGTCACTCTTTGCGCCGTAACAGACTGGACAATACGACTCATCGTCATCAACGCGAAACTTGCCGGACGAAACTCGTATATTGAAATCATGAACCATTGCTTTGGCTCCAGTGGTCGAGCAGCCGTTTCGTTCTTTCAATTTACGTTTGCGTTCGGAGGTAAGTCTTTCGTAATTCCCAACAAAAGATCATACCTGATTTTATCTGCGAAGGCATGTGTGCATTTGGCATCATTATTGGCGACACAATACCACACGTCATTCGATCAGCCTTCCCCCAGTTGCAAATGATACCCGTTCTACGAGTCTTGACAAACCGTCAGTTCATCATATGCCTCTGTACACTCTGCATATCGTATCCGCTTTCTCTGTATCGCGACATCCACAAGCTTTCGCGTGCTTCTGGGTTAGCATTGGTCGGGATGTTGATCATCGTCTGCTCCGTCCTCATAGAAGGCCCTCACGTCACACCCGAGCTGAAGGGTGACCCTTCGCAACGGTTCTCAATCATCCGTCCGGGCATTTTTCAGGCCATTGGTGTCATCAGCTTCGCCTTCGTCTGTCATCACAACTCGCTGCTCATTTATGGGAGTCTACGGACGCCAACACTGGACCGCTTTGCGAAGGTGACTCATATTTCCACAGCAATATCGCTCGTCGCTTGCTGTACGCTCGCAATCTCCGCGTTCCTTGTGTTCACCAATAAAACTCAAGGAAACATATTGAATAACTTTTCCTCTGTAAGTCTCCTCTCCGTTCTTCCACAATTGATCATCAACTTAATAACACCACAATAGACCGATACCCTAATCAATGTTGCGAGATTCTGCTTTGGACTGAATATGTTCACGACCCTACCCTTGGAGCTCTTCGTTTGTAGAGAGGTTATCGAGCAATTCTTCTTCGCGCACGAAACCTACAATCAAAACCGACACGTCCTCTTCACCACATCTATCCTCGTCGCGTCCATGTTCAGTAAGTTGCTCCACAAACATTGTTGAATACCGTCTGATTTTTCTCTGCAGTGGCTCTCATTACCTGCGACCTCGGCGTTATGCTCGAGATAACGGGCGGCGTATCCGCGACGGCGCTCGCATTCATCTTCCCTCCGGTGTGCTACATCAAACTCCTTCCCGCCGAAAAGTCGCTTTTTAGCAGAGCCAAGGCGCCTGCGGTCGCGTGTGTCGCCTTCGGCGTTGTGGTCATGACGCTCAATCTCGCGATTTCCTTAGGAAAAGTATGGACTACAGAGGGCGCTGCCAAGATCTGCCAGTAAACTTATTCTCGCTGTCTGGATGTTGATTTGTGTTGTTTGTCTGTCTGTTTTGCAACGCTAGATATCACGATGTACTCTAATCATGGGACTATTTTATTTTCTCTTCTTCCATCGTTGCATCATAACATCGTAATAGGAGCATATACTATATACACTGTTCTACAGCATCTCTATTTGAGTATATTCTATGAAATTCGCTGATTTAAGATAGGATTCCTCGTAGGCCCGGTATGTCGTCGGTCTTCTCAAGGCGGAAACCCTTCTCGAAGCTCTCTGTTGCGGACAGAGGCGACACATCGAGCTTCGTCCAGGACGCCCAGACGTTCTCGACATGGTGTAAGGGCCTCTCGTCTTCCTTCGTCTGTGCAGACTGAGGAGGGTCAAGCACAAGAACCCAAATGGCGTCATAGCCTCCCGCTGTAAGTTGTATTCATCAGTCAGTGCTTTTTCAAGAGAAGAAGAGTAAAGTCGACAGATACTCACCTCCAGGGACACCGCAGCCGACGACACCAGGCTGCGCGATGCATGCATTGAGTAGTTCAGTCTGTTCAGGCGGCTCGATTGGCACGCCAGCGCGTGAGCCCATCTCGCGCATGCGAGATCGAATGTCCTGTTGACGAGAGAGAATTAAGCAATACGCATCAAAATTCTTGAGCCATCCACTCACTTCGGCATAAGCATATGAGGCCTGGAATGCCGTTACGATGGGTACAGAGCCGTTAGCAGAGAAGGACCACTAAAGATGAGAAATAGCAAATTAAAATATGACAATGCCCGTTAAGCGTCCGCAAACAAACCTGCTCAGCCGGAGCCCGAGAGAGGATCGCAATAGTTTCCTCGTATGCTGCTTTGTCTTCGGCGTATAGATCCGTAAGGCTTAAAAGAACCTTCGCAAGGGAATCGTTCGAAGAACCCAATTGGTCCCAGAAGAGGTGCGCTAGGGATGGAAGTATTTAAATGAATAAATGCGTTACAAGTGTACGATCCATCATACGTACCAGCTTCCCCTTCCGCTTGGCGCCATTTCAACACCTTTCCAACCAAGGATGGCGTGTCACTCCCAGCATCGACGTCGGCCAGCATAAGACGCGTACAAGGTGGGAGCTGGAACGGTTTCACGACATAATTCCACGCCTTGTTCGACGGGCTCAGCGTATCAATCAACTTTCCACTTTCGCCACCCGTCGCACTCATCAGCCCATCGATGACCGACGGCTCGAAGCGCCTGTAAAGCTGACTTCCGAAGATGGCGGCGGAAACGTCGAAGCCACTCCCGACCTTGCCTTGCGCGAGGCAGTGAATGAACTGTGCTGCATTATGTGCGAGCTGGCGGTCGGAGGACAGCAGGTCATCCAGCGATGCGACGGAGATGGCATTGAAGTGTAACAAGAGTGCTGCGACAAGGGAGGTGATGAGGGCGGCGGAGGATCCAAGTCCGGTTTTGTGGACATCGGACAGCTTCACGCCAGTATGCGCAAAGGGTGGGATTTTCGAGAGCGAAGATAGGATGGGTTTTAGGCCTAGCTCTCCTAGCTTTCGAGGCAATTAGAGAGAGAGAGAGAGATTCATTGTTATTGACAACATACCTTTGCGCGTTGGGAGTAGAAATCGTTGTCCCCGGCGATGGTGATATCAAGACCATCTCTAAGGACGTTCGCGACATGCTCTCGTCCTTTCAGCTCCAAGACAAGTCTGAAGGTCTTTTGCAGCGCGAGATGAACGAACTTGTTCTTGGACGAATCGCTAGAAATGATAGATAGCATGTAGCTCTACATAAATGCAGAGGGTTACTGAAATTACATACCTCGAACTCTGAACGACATCGACGTTCTCGCCCTCCCCAACTTCCACAGAATAATTCCAAGTAGCCTCCTGGAACTGAGGGGACTTCACTACGATCTTCTGACTTGCCGATCCTTTTCGAATGCATGTATAGAACCTCGATGATGTCGAGACCACCAGGCCCGAGTATTTGGGATCGAGCACGAGGTATCCTCCAGCGACGAGCACCTTTCCAGAGGCAGATACGACGGTCTCACTCATCGTTCGAATGCGCGAGGTGAGTAGAGAAGGTGAAAGTCAAAGTCAAAGAGTATGAAGGCCATTTTCAAGCCAAACCCGTACTTCACGGCAACGTTATCCAAGACAAGAAAGCAGGCCATTCGGACTCAGTTTTGTTCACCCTTCATCTCGGTTGCATCCGATCAGCTTTCGCATCTAAGTCACTGCACAATAAACTTGCCGTAGTGGTTATTTTTTGCGGAAAGACTCGAGACCTTTGCAACTACGACATGTAGAGTTTACAATGGAACATGAAGAGAAAAACGAAAGCTAATTATTGTGAGCGATAACGAGTGGTTGGAGTGCGATTGGGATGTGAAGTAAAAGTCCTTCATAAGGTCCTGAGCATGGCATGCAGATGATGATAAAAGCGACAAAACATCCCGCTGGTAATTAATTGCAAAAAAGAACGTGGAGAGCTGACGAGCACTAACAGAAGGAAGCCCCAAAAGACAGTGGACGAATGCATGCAGTCGTAATGCAACTGAGTAAAGACAAGAAACGTTATGATTATCGTGGTCGCCGGAGTAACCGTTCATTGAGCAATTAGGCTGATATTTTGGTCCGCAGATGGATACCGGTAGGCGACAAAGTCTGGGTCTTGGTCGACGAGCTCTTCAATCGCCTTTCGGGACGCAACACTCATCCTTGAAGCCCGAGCACCGTGTCGAGACCTGCTGCTCGTTGGTCGACCTCCCGTAGTGTTGTACCCATGTTCGGTATTGAAAGACCCATCCATGTTAAGATCAGACTCGGATGGTCGAGAGGAAGCCGTCCCAGATGATATGTCATAGCCTCCCAACGAGGAAGGTGTCGGCGCCAGTGAGCGTCTCGCTTCCTTCGACGAATGTCCACTACCACTGAACTTTTCCAGAAGGCTCGAGAGACCGAACCTGCTTCGTCGCTTGGGAAGAGTCAACGATGAACGATCGGCAGCTTCTAATTGACCGAGCGCACGAGCTGGCGAGCCCATCTCGTCGTAAGGGTTATACAAGCGATCCGAAGGGCCTTTCATGTGCGCGCTGTTTAGCGGAAGAGAACGAGCATTGGCAGGAATCTCCGGGCGAGAGCTCGTTCCTCCAAACGACTGTCTCCGTTCCTCCCGACGGAAAGATGGATCTGGCGGGCGAATTGTTCCATCCCATTCGTCTTCTTGGTTCATCGAAGTACCCGAAGCCATATCGTACATCGTCCGGGGGCGAACAGGCTCGATAATAGCAGGCATGGTGTTCTGGTCCTGCTGGTCCTCCCGCCCAGGCAGGGGTGGTAGCGATTTATGGAGCGAATAAACGGATATAGGTCGTGGGGACCCAGGAATTTGCGCGGGAGTCGCGCCGGGCAGCGGGGGGTGTACAAAACTCGGCATATCTTGATGCCGTTGTCGCATGTCGGGCGCAGAGGCCGCTGGATGCACTGTGCGTGCAAAGTCAGGATCAGGGCTGATCAAACCTTCCTGATATCCGTTGTTTGATTCTTCCACATGCACAGGAAGAACATCGTACGGCTTTCCAGTGCTCGTCATGCTGGTGTCCATCGCAGCTTCTTGTTCTCGCCAGAGATCCCGGATGGATGTGGGGGTGGGAAGCGCCGTCGACCCTCCACTAGCGACTGAGGGCGAAGAAGTCGAGACGCGGCGTGCAGTAGAAGTCGAAGCGGAAAGCGTGCGCTCCCGAGGGGCGGCGGAGGAACGGTTGACTAGATAGGATAAGGGAGGGGGTGGCGCGAGCGGGAAATCGTCTTCGGAGCGGGGAATGGGCTGGACTTCTTGCATCTGTTGGAGGGCTTCTGAACCTTTCGAACGGTTCTTGTGATGTGTGCCTTGACCCGTGACGATCTTCCAGAGCTTAGCGAGTCCCTTCCTCTTCTTCGTCGACTTGTCGGGGACGGCGTCCATGGGCGTGCTCAAGAGGTTGTCCGAGACGGAGCGGCGAGGCCATGGGAGCTGCTGGGCATCTCCATTGACAACAACTGACGGAACATTGTTCCCAAAGTCTGCTGTCATAGGGCGATGCTTTTCGTTCTCGAGTGCGAGACTGAAAGCAGATTACGCATTAGAGATTCCAAGAAGAGAGATTAAGCATGAAAAATACATACTGCATGTCGATCATACTGCCAGAGACGCCGCCTGTTGCACCAGTCGCGAAGCTCTCCCTGCTTCGCCAGGCCTCGCTCCAATTCCTGAAAGCAAAGAATCGACTGCGTCGAGCACTGATGTTGCCATTGTTCAGCCCAGCGCCGCCACTGATAGAACTGACGATGCTCTGAGTGTCCGCAAGTGAGACCTGCGACTGCAGCCGTGTGTTCGCCGGGCGCATAGATGGTGCCGACGATGGCGGAGGAGAAATTGGCATAGGAACACTCATCGCTCGCGTTGACAACTGCGACACCGAGTAGCGGCTCGAAGGGAGGCCGCCATCGCGCTCACGATCCGACGTCGATGCGTTGGTATAATAACCACTATCCATCGCCTGCACGTCGGAAAGCCCACCCATCGAACCCATACCAGGTCCGAAGCCTGCGACGGAGGCGCGCTCAGTTTTCCGTACGCGTTCACGCTCTCTACGTTCCTCGAGTTTACGTTCGCGCTTCTCTTCACGACGCCGCTCCTTCTCTTCACGCCTTACGTCAACGTGCTCAACAATCATGCCGTTCTCAAGGAGAGTCACCTCCCGAGTACCCGCGCTCTGGTGTCGACCGTGACCATTAGGAGTTCCAAGCGGTAGAGAGCCACCATTATTCGGTGAGACAACGATGGGCGTCCCCCCGGATATCGTCGATCGGCGAGGCGACTGCCCCTTACCGCTGGCCGATGGTCGCAGACGGTGCTGGGCTTGCTGCATCTCGTCCTCGCAGACCTCACCGGTAGATCGGCGAAGATGGTCGTACGTATCCCGCACCTTGCTGTCAATAGCACGGCTTTCTTGCAGAGCACGGGCTCGCGCAAGCGCTTCCGCCTCTAATAACGATCGCTGGGTCTTCACGTACAAGTCAAGGGTTTGTTGACGAGCTTGAGGTTCACGAGGATTCTGCATCGCCAGTACTTAGTAGATATCAAACGTAGCATGAGATATAATTGACTGACCATGGTCAACCAAAGCTTGACATTCGCCTCCGTCAACCTATTTCCTCGTACGCGGGGTCGTTCTCCAGGTCTGCTCCAGATCCCACTCGCGCTGGCACTCGCAGTCGTGCTGTAAATCGCATCTTCCTCCCCTTCACCTTCTCGCGATGCCTCGCCTGAATGAGACGAATGGCCCTGTGCCTGTAACATTTCTTCAGCCGCACATAGATCGCGATAGAACACGTCCGACTCCCGCTCCCAGACACCAGGAGAAGTGACATCGACATCCGCCATATCCTGGTCCCGCATCGCGCACTCGATGCAAATTTCTCGGCCAACACCGACACCGTTCATGTTTCCTAACCCAGGCAATCCACGGTAATCGTTTTGATATTGGGGTTGGAAGTTGTCGGGTATGAAGACGGGGCTGGACGCCGAGGCGCGTATTTGCTGTTGATATTGCTGCTGTTGTTGCAGAGGAGCGCCTGAGATGTACGGCGAGGGCGATGTGACCATGTCTGCTCGATTTTTAGGACTAATGTTCCCGAACTCTTTGGCAGGCTCCGGGGTGAGCGGTGCGGGTGAAGATGGGTAAGAAGGAGAATACACCATAGGCGCGCTCGCACCCGGGCTCGTGGCAGTCGAGCTGACGGCCATCGTTCGCATCGGTTTTGGAGAGGAAGGAGGGGTAATGTAGGTCGGATGTTGGGCTTGAGCACGGGTGTTCGAGGAGATGGCGACTCCCACCTCGCCCGGAGAGCCAGGGGCAGTCGAAATTGGCCGTGGATCAACGTGGTATGTAGGGAGCGGCCTGGGAGAAGAAGACATACCAGCAGTAGTCACGGCTCGCGGCGACGGCTGTAGTTGAGGAGGAGGGGGAAGGGAAGAGGAGGGAGAACCGCCGCGTGCCTGGTCGTCGACGGGGGAGGAGGAAAAGGGCATTCGGATTTCGTTGTCGTCGATCAAAATGTCGGTGACCTGGCCACCGAGTTGGGCGCTGCCGTCGCCAAAAGAGTTTTGCGTGTCAGTTGTCACCCGCTGTGGTTGCTGGATTGACAGCGCGGTCGCACTCTCGCCTACGGGGACATCCACATCAGGAGAGTTGTCCATGTTCCCTCGCAGATCCACCTTCCTCTCGTCGAGACGAGTTTTCTCTCGAAACTCGTGCACGTCGTCGATGAACGCAGGCTTGTAGTCGAGAGATGGTTGGACGACGTTGTAGGCCGGGTAGCCAGGAAGGGCGTATTGGTCGTTGATGTTCGTCGGCGATGTCGAAAAGGGTGTCTGGTATGCGTATGTCGCCATTCAGGAGCTCAGCGAGCGCGGCGACAGCGAGTCGACAAGAAGCAGAGAGCGATAGAAATAAAAGGAGAGCGTGGGTTGGGCAACGTTGTCGAAGGCGAGCCTGAGGATGGCCTGGGTCGGCTGATGGCTAGTTCCCGCTCGCGAATTTTCGTGATGTCGGATGAACAACGACTACCCGCTCGCTATGACGGCGACGCTGTCAGTATTCAACAACAGCGAGGAACACCGTTGCCGTCGTCGTCGGTCGTCGTTGTCGTCGTCGTGAACAGTGTGCAGAAGACGCGGAGAACTGGAATTCAAAGTTATGCGGGGTATGCCAAATGTGGAAATACGGTCTATGGACCACTACTGCCGGCTATTTCCGACAATAATGCCGACAGCAAAACACTTTCACCTTCTCTCTCGCACTTTCATAAGTATTTTATCATCACATTTGAGAGAAATTTTGAGTGTATGCTTGTATGATAGACACAGACACTGATTGAGAACTTTTGCAGAACATAATGCTTAAGTGCATGGCAGGACATGCATTAAGCATTATATTCTACAAAAGTTCTTACATGGTGATGTGCTTAATCTGACAAAATTTCACGCAATACTTCTCTTTCACTTTGTCCTTTTTTCTCGCTCAAAGTCATCCACCATCTGAGGTGCATCCTCCCTCAACATCTCCTCAGGTTCCCATGTACGATCCCCTACCCCATAACCTAACCAATCAACGAGGTATTCATATTTCACCGGCGCCGAAGCATTGCTTCCTGCATTTGTCTTCGTCTTCATTTTCGCTTTCGCCGGTCTTCTATCGAGCAACGCCTTGACGACGTACTCCTTTCCGACGCGCTCGAACTTTCCTGGCTTGACCCTCTCGACCTTTCGCGATGGGTTGCTCCATGCTTTCGGGATCGTCGCCTCTCGCTCAAGGGTGTGTTTTGGCTCAAACTTCCGCGCCTTCCCACCCATTGCAACATCCCTCTTTCCAGCACCGGACCGTACCATCTTCTCGTACTTGTACACCTCGCACAAGGTGTGCTCGATGTCGCAAAGGTGCATCAATTGACTCTTGCCGTGCGCCTTCAATCCATCGAAAGCGAGGCCAAGTCGCGCGAACATCTTGGTCTGGTTCTTGCACATCCATCTCATGATTGCGATCTCCTGACCTTTCGTCAGTCCGTTGTAGCAGATCTCTATGCCTTTGACCGCCCCTATACCCGCGACGACGAAGTCTGAAGGATGGAACCTGGATAATCCTTTGCCGTTCAACCCAGCGTAGGATAAGTCCAACAAAAGTTGGTGTGCGGTGAAGTCTCCCATTCCCGGCAGGCAGTTAATCCAATCATACGCGTCGGCGAGATACTCGCAGTTCTTGATGACGTAGACGAGGTTAGGTTCCTTCCTCATCAGCACCTCGAGGAGATGTAGATGGTTTTCCGGGTTCGACGAGCCTCCAAGTTTCGGCGCTGGCTTCTGGAAAGCGCCAGTGTACAAGGAGTCGCCGTTATTCTCTATATCCTTCAAAACTCCCTCGAATTTCGCTCGATCATACCCTTTCCACGTCAAAGGACCAAGACGGCGGTCCAGTGTCTTAAACGTTTCAATGCGCGTGAAAATATTGAAGAGAATTACGCGGAATACGACGTCGTCGTGGGCTTGGCTTCCCTTCTCAATGACCTCGCGAATAAGGAACTGTGAAGCAGCGTCGGATACGCGGAATACGCTGCAGAATCTGAATTTCTGCAGTATAAGATCGTCTGTCCATCTGCTCGGGCGTTCTTCGTTACAGGTTCCCGAACAATTGAAAAAGTTAGGCACTCACGGCGCTTTCTCGCCTGCCCTTCGTCGATTCTCGAGTTCTTGACGGCTTGCTGCGTAACGCCAAAACATGTCGAATACCGGTGTGGTGCGCAAGTTATGGCCATCGACGACGATTTCCAATACCTTCGGCTTTACCACTTTCTCAAGAGATTTCGTCGCCGCCGTCTTTGCATTCGGGACGTTTGTGCAGGATGGCGCCGCAGCAGGGCGAGCAGACGCGGTCGTGGGCGTTGCGCGCCGGCTCGCGCCATTTTCGCCTTGGAGCGCGACGGCTTTGGCAGACAACGTCCGACGCCTCTTCGCTGGCAGGCACGACGCGGACGAGGGCGGCCCTGAAAGCAGAACGACGTCGGAGTCCGAGTCGTCTCCTGCAGCATCGTCCCGGCCACGTTTACCACTCTCGATGGCGCTCATGTCAGAACCGGTGGACTACCGAGGGACCTCCAGCGGTCGGAGAATCGACGACGAACGAATCTCTCAGAGACGACTCTGTCGATTATAAGTTGTCGCGCGAAGGGAGAAGCGCAGAAAACGCGTCGACAACGCGTCGACAACGCGTCCTGCGAAGCACAGACAAATGAAAGAGTTGCAAGAAAAGGCGTTCCTTGCCTCAGGTCGCCGTCTGCTTCCCATTTGAGCGGACGGCGGTGAAACAAGGAGCGTCCATTTCCTCGTGCGTTACAGGATGGGTGAATCGAGATTTGGTAGAAGATTACCCGATTCGCGGCAAATTTTCTTTTGATCGGGATCCCTTGCGTTGCAACAACTTTTCTCGTTGAGCGACGTTTTCTAGGTGAGCTGACGCAACATTCCCTTTGTCTACAATCAAGCTTCGTCCTCTTCACTTACCAGCACCAAGCCCACTTCAAAACTCTTGCCAAGATTGCACCAGCACAATCACCTACTTATCTATTACATTGCCACGTGGTATCCTAGGGAGAATTTAAAGCTTCCATTCATCTTGCCGATGCCTTTGGGAAAATAGTCTCTAAGCGAAGTCAAAAGTACAGTTGTGATGTAGTTGCTGGATGGTAGGGAAAACATGTACTGAGCTACGCAATGGATACTAATATCCGTTTGGTATGAGTAACAACAGTTCACTTTCGATACCTGTGAAGAAATGAGAACCCAACGGTGATTTGAATTTTTAAAGGTGCTTCATACCAAAGAGTTGATTTGCGGTTTCGTCGCATCTTCCGTTGAAGCTGCAACATGCCGTAAAGTAAGGCTTCCGCGGTTGGAGGGCAACCAGGGACGTAGATATCGACGGGTACTATCCCTAGATAGTCGAATGTCGTTCGTTAGGGGAACGGATAAGTAGTATTTCTTAACGAGTGAACGTACGATCGCAACCTCGCACGACTGAGTAAGAGTAATGATAGTAGCCTCCACCGTTCGCGCAAGAACCCATGGAGATTACCCAGCCTATACGTATATATGAGTCTTCAGGCATTAAAGAGAGTTGTCGAAGACGGACGAGGTTCGGGCATCTGATCGTAGACCTTGCGCAGAGCAGGAGCCATTTTGTTGGTGAGCGTACCAGCGACAATCATAATGTCGGATTGACGTGGACTGGCGCGGAAGACAACACCTAACCTATCCTGATCGTAGCGAGCAGCTGCCATGTGCATCATTTCAACGGCGCAGCATGCCAATCCTTGATAAACGATGTCAGAGAGATCCAAAGGTCGAAGAGTCTACGCGACGCACCGAATGTCATTGGCCACATCGAACCCTGTCTCGCCCAATTCGCTACCTTATCTAAGGTTGAAAGCACATACTCTGTGAAAAAAATGCCCATCAACTTTGCGTTCAACGACTAAGGAGAACCAGAAACACCGGACCTGCTTTATTCTGGGGAGTCTCGAGGCTAAGCTGGTTGGAGCCCGCCATTGCGATCCTGGTGGGCGGTAACGACTGTTGAGGTTCCTCCGCAGAAGCGGACGAGGTAGATGCGAAGTTCGACGGTCTCGACACATGTATTCGTCGTAAACCTACGTCGTTGCCATAAGTCAGTCATCGTTCCTCGACTTCAGAACGATTCCACGCACCGAGACAACCAGCAGACCGTGCTGCTAACGCAGCTCTCCCACCTACATATTGTCAGGGATTTCGCAGCAACATAAATGGCGGAGAACGAACTGGAGAACGCTGCCACTTTCGCCAACGACATGATGGAGAGCGGATGAGTTTCGTTGGACACAGAGCAATGCGTCGATCGGGATTGGCTGCGTGGCCATTCAAGGTAAACAGACGCAAATATAAAGAAAATTCGAATATTTGCAACGATCTTCCGCTCGCATACATTTTTACAAACTAGAAATCGAAGAACTCTTGTTCTATGTTAATAAAACTAAACTCTCTGCGTCCTTGAGCCTCCTTAGAAGTTCAATCAATCATGCCTTTTCGCCCTCCGCCAAAGCCCACATGTAGTAAACACCTGGAATTTTTGATAAACAGTTTGAGATAGGAATGTTGCATGAACGCCACGCACCGATACTTCTGTACGGCTTCCAGGATTGAGTTAGCTCCTCCATTTCCTGCGGTGTAAGCATAGCCCCTCTGCAAACCAATCATGAGTACCATGCCGACAATTGCTCTTTCATCTCCAGGTCGAAACGCACTTAATCTTCTTCTTTCCCGTCAGGCGCGTTTTCAATTCTGGGATCGTAAGCCCGGCTGGTAGCGGAGCGGCAGTATACTGAGGCGGAAGAGGCTTGTTGAGCGTGCGGTTGATAGAAGGTGTGAAGGCTGGCGGAGGTGCCGCTATATCCATTCGGGCACTGGCCTCATCGTCGACATCGGCCCCTTGAATAGATCGACCACCACGGATTGGAGTAACGGGGTCGGCTGACAGGGGAATTGGGGGTAGCGAAGATATGTCGGGCGTCGTCGCGCGTTGTGAATTTTGAGTCGACTCTTGAGTGGAAGGGTCATCCATTTGGACGTCGCTTTGAGATGCTTGGCCATTTGTCTTAATTTCGATGTTCTGTTGGCTCTCCTCATTTTTGTTTCCTTCCTTTTGATTATCAGGAAGTTTCTTGGGCGAGATCATGATGGGATGTTGTGGTGAATGAAGCGACAAGAACCAGCGAGCTATACCACGTTGCACGCCGAGGTCGCCTGAACCACCATTGTAAGCAACACACAAAAACATTGATCACACCACTGTACCCAAGCTCACCTAAGGGAAGAATGTCCGGACGGCGAAGAGAGAACATCGCGAACATATCAACTGAAAATTGTATTGGTGATCCGACTCGTCTCATAATAAGAAAACACACCAGTCCACTAGGAAAATGTTAGAAGCAGAAAACTAGCGAGAAAACGTAGAACTCACTCTTCCAATTCCTCGCACGGCGATGAGCATTTCGGCCAGCTCTTCATCATTTGCTTGAAAAATCTTTTCCGTCGACAAGCTTCCATCGCTGAATTTGGCTGCTAGATCCAGAACTTCAGGGAACGAACTTTCAGCCGCTTTCTTCTCAGGAAAAAAAACAATCATCCTACTATATTCTGCCTTACGCCCACTGAGGCCAGCTGTTCTCAACGTCGCAATATCCATGGTCAGAACTTGACGTGCAGAAGGGAAAAATTGATCCTTATTCTCCGGACTGTTGTAACGAGTTATTGGACATCCACCAGATTCGAGAGAAGAGACTGACCTGAAATCAGTTGGCTTCTCCGGTAAAGAGGGATTGAAAAGTCGGATAAAACGATGCGTGATGGACTTGGCAGCCAACCATGAAATCTGTTGTCCACTGTTGTGATAGAAATAAAAGTGAAGATAGTTCAAGGTAGATCATAGTATGACTGACAGGATAGAGGATGCCAATGTGCTTTTCAAAAACAAAGAGGTCGTAAAATCTTCTCACAGGACGACTTTCAAGAGTCTTACCGAAATGGATCGACTCGCTCCAGCTCCTCAAATGGACGGCACTGCAACCTGTCGAAAATATCTTCAAAGCGAGGATCTGCCTCAATGAGATGCTTTTTCGCATCTTCCAATGAAAACGACAAGACGGTCGGAAGGAACGTTGGTGCGGAATACAACTCTGAGAGGTCGGCTGGGACTGGGATTTGGGTGCTGCTCTCAACTTGAGTTGCCTCACCATCACCATCTTCTGGTTTTGTCTTCGAAGTCGTCCTCTTCACGCTAGATGCCTTGGAAGATTTTCTTGAAGCACTCGGTTTTGGCGTGGCCGTTGCTGAGGCCGCTTGAGACGCGTTTCTCAAGGACGAACTCCTGCTTGAGGATCTTGTGACCGGCATGATGAGTTTGAGGGGGACTTGGCGACTCCTTGATAGAAATGTGGATAGAATCTTGCTGTCTTCAACAGTTTTCAGACGAATGAACTCGGGGGAAAGACGATGGATTCTGTTCGTGGTTGACTGCGAACATGCGAATAATTCAATGGCAAATGACTAACGCGAGCTAGGCTCGGGACCAGCCGTTCCTCACGCGTCTCATCCCAATTCGTCCTCTTTTCCCACCACGTCTTTCTCGGAACTTTCCACAAGGCCTGGATACGAGGCTAAACGCGAGCGCTCTCGGCTACGAAGATGCACAGCAAGGTTCAAGGTGCCTTTTCCGGCCTCGCTGACTTCATCGTCTCCATCTTGCTTCCGAACCACTTTTTCAAAATCTCCTTGACGTCCTCACGCCAATGGCAAAACAGGAAGTGCACACTGAATGATGCCAATATTCCCTATGGCTTACCCTTCTAGAAGCTTAGCAATTCGATCCGCTCAGGTTCAATCATAGTCTCGAAGAGCTCGAACTCAAGCCAACCCCATCGGTCTCCAAATCGAACAGCCGCAACAGCGAGTTCGACGAACCATTGATAGGCACCAGGCTTGGATCAATGAGGGCGCCTCATGCCCCACTTCATAGGATCTCTACACTTCGCACATACGCTATACGCTACAGAGACTTGGATCATTCCCGTAAATCTAGGGACACAGAACTGCGACGTTATTTTTTCACCAGATCCTATGCAAAACGCAGTGAGTCACTTGAAGGAACTGCCTCGATACACTTTAAGCCTTACATTACTATCAAGAAGCTCTCAAGCTGTTCTTTGTCGGGGGCTTGTCTACTATCGTTGTAGCTTCGTCTGGTCTTGTCTATATCCGAAATTCAAACGTATTTGAACATGCGGTACAGAAAGCCAAGGTGAGAAGGAAATAAAGCATATCAGAATTCAATTGCTTACTCACATCTACGTCAAATGACGTTCAGAACAGGTTAGCTGATATAGGATACTCAGTGTCGAGCAACATAAAGGAATATCTACCGACAGAGAAGGAGGTGGGTTCCCAAACTACTATGATTCGGAACATGTTAAGTGAGCGCGGAACATTCAAATTACTCATCTTGACAGGAAGTTGGAAGCGAATACGGCTTCTCTCGAATCTTGGTGGGTTTGGCTTCAACGTGGTTCTGCCTTTCCCTCCCTAACGTTCAATAGCCAGTTCAATTCTCTATCCCTTGGAAAGGTCTTTCTTTTCTTCGCTCGCCTTTCTCTGTGGACGAGATATCCTCCGCCCTTTCTACCTGGTCATGGCCTGCGAGTCTTGCTACTGTGAAGGACAAAACTTCTGCACTTTTGCTTGAACTAGGAAGAGGTCCCGGTTCTCTGTATTCTCAACTCGTTTACGATGCGCCAGACCCTAACATAAATCCGGAATGTGCGTGGGACGCAGAAGTCCGCCTTGGTGATGATCTGTGCCTCAGCGAACGCGCGTTCCTTCGTGACAGGCGCCGAAAAATGAAATCGTCCTTCGCCAAACTTTTTGGAGTTCTCGAATCTGAAATCGACGACCGCGATGTGCCAATAGTAGCTCTTGCCTGCTCCGGGGGTGGTGAGTCGTGCTGTAACAAATATCTCTACGGCATATATAGCTTTGATCATTTCAGGGTTTCGCGCCATGATAAATACGACGGGTTCATTGGTTGGAGCATCGAAATCTGGCTTACTCGATTGTGTCACATATACGTCTGGTATTTCCGGTGAGAATCATTGAGTTTTTCATAAGCTCTGCTGACCGGTTGTACAGGTAGCTGTTGGGCGCTCGGAGCGTTGTACTCTGGTGTTGCCGGTTCGTTTGATCCAGTCGCGGCCGCGCAGCATTTGCGGAAGCGCATTACGACTAGTTACCTCGATATGAGCACGCTAGATATGCTGATCACCTCTCCGACAAATAAGGTTGGTATTTAATTATGTGGTTATTTCTTTAGATTTTATCATTGTTGGTAGTATTTGCTCGCTGGATTGTTGAGGAAAGCAAACGCGCAGTTGGGCTCGGTATCTCTAACAGATTTATACGGCACCTTACTCTCTGCGCGTTTATTCGTTCCCGAAAATACGGCAGACATCGATTTCACTCGGTTGTCTCTGTTCCACTTTCAAAGAGCGATCAGAGACGCCTCACTCCCTCTTCCTATTTTCACGGCCATCAGTAGAGGCAAGTCCTCTCACTTTCGATTTGCTTCGGACGGACTCACATGTAAGATAGAAATACCTTCCTCTTTGGAGAAGCCCCTCGCACAAACGATAGAGAAGGGGCGCGTCTCCGTCGACGCTGACCGCAAGTATGCAGTACGCCGCGAAGAACAAGAGATCGCTCAACAGATTCCGTGGCTCTGGTTCGAATTCACCCCCTTTGAAGTCGGTTGTGATGAGCTTGGGGGTAAGATAACTCTACCTTCTTCTCGAACGTCCATCCTGTACAAACGTATTTTTTTTATCAGCGTGGATTCCGAGCTGGTCCTTAGGTCGACGATTCGAATACGGGAAATCCACGGAGCATATCGTGCGTTATCTTGTGGTATTAAAAAGTCTGTTTATTTGAATTTCGATCAGCCGGAAGTCAGTTTCTCCATTCTATCTGGGTGAGTTTGCTTTGTGAAATACTCGTGAACCAGGATCACTGAATGGTGATAGGATTTTTGGGTCTGCATTTTGCGCATCGCTGCATGTAAGCTGACAATGAGCTATGTTTCTCTTCCTTCTCATCTCTCCCAATGTAGTATTATGTCATAGAAATCCAGCCGATACTGCGTCAACTTCCATCGCAGTTGTACCAGTGGATTAATGATATAATATCCGAGCAAGATCTGGACGTGATCCATCCCGTGGTACCCAACGAGGTATGTCATACAGCTCCTTTTCTCGAGGACTCACGTATGAATGATATATAGCTGCCAAATTTCGTCAAAGGTTTGGACGGTTACTTGAAGAGGAATAGCCCACAAGGTATTACGGAGCGCGATTACCTTGGTTTTATGGATGCGGGTGGTATGTTCTTCTCTGTGAAGTAATCTTTGTCGGATGCTCAATCTCCAATAGCGGAGCTCAACATTCCGTATTACCCCTTGTTCAGACGAGATGTGGATTGTATAGTTGCACTGGATGCTAGTGCCGATTCACAAGTGAGTCGCATTCGAAAAGTACGAAGACTGTATTTTCAAGCTTTACTCTTCTGTAGGATCTTTGGTTCACTCGAGCAGAAGGTGAGAATCAATCCCGCAATCGATTGCTTTTTCTGCTGTAACGAAAGTGATCGCCTATAGAGTATGCACTTAAACGAGGGTTGCGTACCTGGCCGAAAGGAGCACGATGGCCTGCACTAATCGAATCCACAAAGTCAGCCGGAGGCAATACGTCAAAGATAGGAGCATCACCTTCAAGTTCAGAATCTAGCGAAATTCCCGAGGAGTCCGTAACGAGGAAGCTCGCAGAGTCTCAGGAGACCGAAGCCAGCGAACAGGAGAAAAAGGTGGAGTCCGGAGAGGCGAAACCTCTGAATATGGATGAACATCTTATTACGCCATCATCGCCAACACGAACGAGGAACCTAAAGGCCTCTACAATTTGGATTGGGTCTTCCACCGGCCCTGACAAAGATGAGGTGTCGTCGATGATGGATGAACTCGAGGAGCAGGACCTCCTGAAACGAGACGGCATCGCCATTGTATATAACCCCCTGATTCCGAACGATAACGCAGTGCCGAATTTCGATCCCATGGAGATTTCAACGTGGGCGATGTCTATGACAGAAGATGAAACTTCGAAGCTCCTGTCTGTTGCAGAGGTGCGTATTTCAACGACGAGTGCCGTCGTCTGCTGAAGGTTCCTCGTATCATCAGGCGAATTTCATCGAGGGCCAAGAGAAAATCAAGAAGCTTTTGTGGATCATTTGGCAAAGAAAGAAGGCTACAAGGCTCTCTCACGAAATACGAACGGAATCTCAACTTGTATTGGAACACCCGTGGTAAGATATTGTTTCTCATGATGAGAGACAACACGAAGCTATATGCTGTTGGAGTCGCTGCCGCAATTCTTGGTTTTTCTTGGTTTTCTTTTGTCGCTTCGAAGGGACAGTTGCTTTTTGCCTTGATGTATACACGCAGATCAAAGGTTGACGTCATTCAAGTCACTTCAGAGTCCCTTTCTTGAAGCCTGTTTCCTTTTCTTTTCTGCTACTACCGAGTCCCGGCCCCCTTTCTGGACTTTCCGAGCTGACGCTGAAAGGATGAATGCAAGTAGGTGACTATATGCGCGTAAAATGGAATATTTCATCCATCACATTCCACACTACTTGGACTTGTTTATGTTGCGAATTACTGCACGACTTGTCCGTCAACGCCTCTGTCGACTTTTTGAACATAACCACCATTATCTCCACCATCACGCCATACAGCTCAATAACGTTCTAAACTCGAGTCTCTTCTGAAGGGACGGTTTGCATTGAACCTCGTTGGACTATGAGGCCGCGGCAACGATTGTCATCGTTTGGAGAACCGTCAAATTCGTTAAGGCCATTTCGTACCCTTTATTTGTTCACTTCTACCTTTTGAACGCGCTCAACCCGACATCCTGTTGGGTAAACAGACTTGGTTGCTATTTTGAAGGCCTTCGTGCGATAGGGACCACCGTGGAAGAACTAATCTACGGATGAGGCAAGGACACTGTAAATAGTACCGGCAATTTACGACATCGCCTGACGCGTTCGCAATCAATGCGTAAGGCATTAATCCGCAATGCCCAGCAATGCCCCAGGCAATTATTTACCTATTGCCTGGGGCATTGATTCTTCTTAGCAAAAACTGCTCAGAAGCTATTGCGTTTCAGCGCCTGAGGCATTGCTTCCAGAGCGTGTTTTGCACTGATTTTCATGTAGTTAGGCGCCTCTTAAGGCATTGATTTACGGCGCTTTGGGCGCGTCGAGTCAGCGCCGTAGGCAGTGAAGTACAATAGACCAGGCATGCCAATGAAAGTACTTGGGCATTTGTAAATAATGCTAAGGCCGTGAGTTTCATTGCGCAATACGATAATCTACAAAAAATTACACCACTTAGTAAATGCGACGGCTGCACTTAGCCAGTGCACGGATAGTCGCGGCCTCACGCTCCCCCTCGTTCGAATCCGAGCTCACGCGCCTGACAAAATCAAACAATCATTGCTTCGAGAGAATGGACTCACCTCTGTCAAAGATCTTGGGATCATGCAAGTGTCCTCGATGCAGGTGGATGACGCGAGGGTCGGTGTGAATGTGCGTGCACCAAACCGAGGCTGGCGAGTCGACCGATAACTGAGAGACCTTGATGAGGATGCCGTCAAGTGCAATCCGCCGTCGGCTTAAGATGTATAATAAGTGATAAATGCAACGATTGCGAAAGACAGACCTCTTTTTAATCCCAAGCGCCATGACATTCTGCGCAGCAGCAGCTAAAAATTGCCGGAGTTTACGACGCGCCCCCGTCTCCTTTGACGCCGGCTCACTCACTACGACCACCCTAAGCCGGCATGGAGTGTTGAAAGGTACCGACATCAGAAAACAGGCGTAATATCACTGCAGGTGACAATAACTCACCGACTACGACGCTGAGATGCGCTCTCGTGTCAAGCTTGTTTGGGAGTTGCCTTACGGTGGAAAATGCTCTTGTCACATCGTGCGTACGTCTTGGACGTTCTATGGGCCGAAGTGGGATCTGCGAGTGTTCTAATAGTTGTTCTGAAAGAGCGGGTTGGGAGTGGTGATGAAGGAGGGAAAGGTCAAATTCGTCAGCGGGATGTCTCGATTACGGGTGAGCAGGCGTTGCGTACGTACTCCCGAATCGTTCTGCGTGCCACCCCTCTCCTCGACCTTACCATCCTACATCCTTTGTCAATACAGTCCACCCATCAAGTTGTCTCGCAACTCATCTCACTGCCGCTGTCGCGCTCGGTTTCTGGGCAGATAGTTGTCCACGCATTGACCGAACGTATCTTGAGCGGTCGTGCATGCCATTAGTGCTTTGCCGCTGCGAGGTCGTCGGTGCTGCGTTGCGAGAGTGCCGAGCTTATCGATGCTCGGCGTCTTGCTGTAGTCCTGTGCGTAAGGTCGTTCCTGCGTCGACGCCCCGTCAACTTCGTGCACAATACTTCAAGAGCCGCGTTCAACGTACCTCCTTCACGCCGTCCACTGGCACCCAAGCTCGCCCTCCAGTGGTCCGCAATGCTCCTCCTCGTCGTCACCCTCCTCACCATCCGTTCGCCCTAAAGCCCGGTTCACTCTCAGACGTCTTCGATGGGCTGCCTATATGCGTGTCAATATTAGTCGAAACAAAGATACAGTGCTCCAGAATCATTATTTGAACAATATTAGCAATGAATACGAAGAGGATCGAGACATACTGTTTCGTGCCACCCGAAGCAATGAGTCGGACCACCCTTGCGATAACAACCGGACAGCACAGATTTACGGCCGCCAAAGTGACATAGGATGAGGATTTCAGACAAGCAAAGAAGATGTAGATAAACGAATGGGCCGATGGGTTCATCGTCTAACATTGCCGTTGTTGGAACATGGTGGTAGGAGGCAAAGGGCACGACGCGACTCGGACTTGTGCAAATCCTGACGCGTCTGTTCAGGGCCGGTCAGTATTATGTAATACAAATTTGCATGAAGAACGTACGCGTTCAAGTTGCACCGTGACTGAATCTCAGAATCAGGGAACGAAATGACGGCGAAATCTGTCTACTAGTAATAACGACGGAGTCGGGCCTCAAACGAGCCAAACGGCACAACCTCCATACAGCAAAGAATCAAAGGTACGTTCAAATACTTTCAGCACCACGAAATATATCCCAAAATCAGCAACAGACCTAGATATCTCATTCCTCCATACCTCCGAGTCCTTAAACCGGTTGTTTCGCCATACACATCAACTCACGACAGTCTCCACGGCCGCGCCTTTGGTTTCAACCCTCCTATAAGAGATCTGCGTTCAATCATCGCAAGTGTTGCTATCATCCGTCTCGCACTCACTATATCGAAGTTTCGACACTTCCTATTTCATTGAATCCACGTCAAAACGTCTGTTTCTTCCACATGTACGCGAGAACAGAGCTGAGTAGCTTTCTCCACTCGATGTTGTCGAATCGCAGCACTAACTAGCCTCTGGGTAGTTGAAAGCCGAGTCAATGAATATTTGCCATTGGACCCCTTCAACAAGTTCTGCAACGACCGTAAGCAAAGGATGGCACTTTATTCAGAAGATTAATGCTGCAGCCATGCTGGCACATATAAAACTTCCGTGAGTACGTCCATTTACTACCGAAGCGCAAGAAACAATTTCATACAAATCCGCGTAGAAATTTCGAACACGCAAATTGATAGGAATCTCGAACTTTACCGCCGTTTCTCTATTCTAACGAGACGAAGATACGCTAAATTACATCCTAAGTATGGTCACGGCGCCCCTCCTGACGCTTGGGGTGTATATCAATTGTTTTGTATTTATTGACATTTTTAATAATTGCCCATGGCCATCATTTTCAACGCCGCACATAAACCGGGCTCAAAAGTTCTACGGGTGTAAATTGAATACTTTAGAATGAGCAATGATTATCAATGTCTCGGGCACTGGGGCAATAACTCGCAACTGCCTAAGGCATTTACCTTAAGGCAATTCTAATCAATGACCTCGAGATCAATGCCGAAGGCATTGATCGCAAGTGCGCAAATGCCCGAAGCAATTTTATTAATAGCAATTACTATTTACAGTGAGGAGGCGCCAATCAAATATAAGGGCAGCGCCTTCCGTAATCCATTAAATGCACCTGCCAGGGGCAGTCTTTGTGCTGGATAACCCCAGGACCTCTCGAGGACGATGCCAAAGCCATTTGGGCGTTGGCGACGACGGCGGGTCGAAGAGGCGCAACCCCTGCCTCGTGTTGGCAAGAAGCATGAAGGATGGGAGAACGACGCCGACGTGTCTCCCAAGCTCATCACCCTCCCGAATACCATCTCGAGCGAGCCAGCTCCTATCCAGACGTCGCGCAATGGCACCTCATTCGAGCAGCTCCCCGTTGAGCTTCTGTTGAGGATTTTCTTCACTCTTGACGTCGTCGACATTCTGTCGTTGTCCCAGGTGCGTAGCATATATATTGTGTTATGATCATCATAGTCTAATTGGGCGTTGGACACGAATGATATCAGGTCTGCCGAACCATTCGCAATATTGCGACCTCGAGGACGATATGGAACGAATACGCTTGCAATCTCCTTCGTCGCGGTCGACGAATCACACTTCGCGGACACACCTCCTTGATCGACTTCTCCCTCGACGAGCTTCGCCGATCTGTTGTCCAACGCGCGTCTGCCGAGCGCGCCTGGCTCCAGGACGGTTGCAAGCATAAGTCCAGCAAACCTTACAAGATTGGATTCTGGAAGCTTGATCATGAAGCCTCAATCTTACAAGGAGTCAATCCCCGATACCTCCTTTGTCCTATTGGAGATGAAGCATTGCTTGGCTGGGACTTGCGCACAGACGCGCAGGCAGGCTTGCATTATTATCATGCGTGGGGGACGCTGGCGGCTTCAATGGCCGACCATGCGACGGACTCGATATACTGCCTAAAGGTCAGGGCGGTGGACGACGTGGACGACGAGTACGTGTATGCATTCGGAAAGGAGTCGGCGCTGTGCTAATATGTATCACCCAGGCTCGTCAACACGGAAATCGCGGTCCTCAAGGTCACATTTCCGAGCAGCGACGTCGAGGAAATGCAACAATTAGTATTCTCCGAAGTCTGCACGTTGACCTTAACGATGACGTTTGTTTCGAAGGACTGCCAAATCCTGAGTGTCCCCCATCGAATGTTCTGCATCGCCTTCGCCCGCATAGAAACATGGACGACTATCCTGCAGGTCGTGTTGGACTGGAGCACTGGATTGAGCACATATATTGATATGGGAATTACATATGTACGTGCGAGCACCCTTTCACGGAGTAATATTTGACGAAGGCGATGCAGATATTTGGACGAAGCGTCATTTCCGCGCAGTTGAGCGCTGACAATGAGAATCTCATCGTTCACTCAGGGGACGAAGGCGGCGCGCAGTGGGTGCGATGGTATTCCATGGCGGACATTCGAGCCAGCGCTGTGCCTCACGGCTCTGGAGCGACGTGGGATCCCGTCTTCGTGACACCTACACCAAAACATCTGTCTAAACTCTCCTGGTCCAGCGAACCGAATGTACCGACCATAGCGGACGTCGCAGAGGTCAAGACCGTATACGTCGCTGGCACGCGCTGGCCAGCTATGGACGGAATCGCGCCAATTACGAGCACCACCATCCTGTACGACAGCGTCACCGGTCCCGTCGGCGGCCCGAAAGGGCTTTGGACCATCTCGCAATATTACGATCGCACCGACATTCCGCCCACGCCTTCGCCCGCCTCAGGCTCCCCAGATGTAGACGACGGCTGCTGGTGCGCATGCGCGCGTAATCTGCTCACGCTGAAGGACGTCGCGGTGAGCTGGGATTCGTCGCGCCCTAGCTCATTATTCCCCATCGCGAGCATCTCGTTCTCGCATGTTGCGTGGATAGCGATGGAGGAAGAGCTTGCCTTACCCCACGTCGACTTCCGCCTGAGGAAGCTTGGCTTCATCAGGTTCCGTCGACGATATAAACGGTCGCTCAAGATCGTGACACTACCAGACCCGTGCGCGGCGCTCCAGGATGCGACTGGACGTACATCATGTGAGAAGCGGGATAGGCTTACAAGCGGGTTGTTATACAAGGAAGTGAAGACGATCGAGGGCATACCGAAAGATGTTTTGAACAAGGCCAATCGAATAGAGTTGGACGCGATGGCCGGCACGATTACTATTGGGACTAGGGAGAGAAAGAAGAAGGCTTGGTCAACGACTCTTCACGTTTTCCGCTATTCATAACTCACAATCTCTGTACTTTTATCTCTGGAAGGGCATTTTGGATCATTAGCACCCTCATTTTGATTTGTATTGCTTTCTGCTTGCTGTTTACAATTTGTCAAAATAGATGGCGCACTCACACTCATTCCTTGTTGTTGTATGTACTCTTACACATTGTATTCGGTGTATAAATATGTAAATTGGTTGTATCTGAAATAAAAATCCGTTCTGAAAAAGAGAAGATTTAGATTGTTTGAATGACAATTTCAGATGTGATTTCGGACAATACCATTTTAGGATCTCGTCTTGCTGTTGCTGCAATTCGTCCAGCGGCACGCGAACCAGAATTTCGCATTCGTTGCCTTCCGCGCCGTCCGCTTGCTGATCTGAGGAACCTTTCTGAGGAACTAGTACAAAAATGAATCAGAGGGGACTCTCGACGTCTCAAAGCGCATTTACCTGCCAAGCTCAATATACGGAACATCTCCGGCCACTGAGCGTGCACTTCTCCTAGTACTGATTCGAAGGTCAGGATCGATACTACATTGGCGTTTGTCTACGGTTGCTGTCGAAGCGCACCTTTCCCCGCGTCGGCCATCAAGTTGCAGTCGAGATCGATGTTCTCCATGCGCCGTACGTAGTCTGCGCTTGTGCGTTCAAGCGCCTCGAGTGCCGCATATTCTTTCATTTTCTCTAGTAGATAAGTTTGGGCCGCTTGTGATGCAGCTGCGCTCGCATGGCTTGATGAAGAACTCGAGGCTCGAACGGAGTGTACAGATGATTTGCGCATCGCATCGAGTTTGTCGCGAAGAATGCTATCGATTGAGCTTTATGCTTGACTCCGTTTTTCTTTCCGGCGCAAAACTAACCGTCCAACGATCACAATTCAAGGAAAGCTTGGAGACGAGGTGGTGGTAGAAGAACAAGTTCGGCTCGTCAATTACGCGAAGCAGCGTGCAATCTCCGACCTTCGGAGTTTGAATTCTCTCATTCCACATGCGCGGTTGAACACGTAGTCTGTTTCTCAGCTACAATCCCCCATCATACTCTTGCGTACAAAAATGCAGAAACTTCACGAAAACCACCAGACTGCTCATACGACGAATATGAGTGCCTCCGGAGCCATTGACGTAGGCAGGCCGCTCACTGAAGAAGAGAAGATGCTTCGTGGACTTCCGTATCTCGCCATGAACGATATGGAGCTCGTACGTGGGAGACTGCGGGCGAGGAAGTACTTGAAGGCGTATAATGTCTGCATAACAAAGAAGTTCTCTGTCGAGGATGTCTGATAGAGGATGTCCGATTCTAGGAATATCCAGCTCCCGAACCAGAGGATATCAAGGAGGCGACCGATTACTTTGGTCCCGACGAACGGTACCAGATTTTAGCTGACCTTTTCAAAATTCCACTTGAGAAAGCGAAAAGGCTCGCCATAGAGCCGCCTTTCTACTGTGATTATGGGAAGAATATTGAATTCAAGGACGAATTTTATAGCAATTTCAATATGACTGTAAGTCTTGCACCCTCCCTGCCGTCGAACGTGCTATCATTAGATTCATATATGCGCGTAGATCTTAGGTTAGAATCTCGATACCACAAACGAGACATAAAGGCGCTCATTCAAGAACTATTCTTGTGGCAGATTGTGCCAAGGTCACAATTGGCACCCGCGTTCTTTGCGGGCCAAATGTTCAGGTATGTTACATCAATTCAAATCAATTCTTGCACTCAAAGTTACCCTCCTCCAAGCTATATGCAGCGACGCACTCGGTAGAAGTTCAAGAAAGAAGAGAAGGATTTGAAAGGGCATATCCTATCACTGTATTTGCAAATTCGAATTCGGTTTCTGCATTATGCTCAGTGAAGTGATATCGCGACAGATCGGTGACGATGTAAGTCTAACTTTCAGGGGATTTTGAAAAATCACTTACTCCTGGGTTTGGATAGGTTTGGATAGGAGGAAACGTAGTCATTGTGGGACCGTGCAAGATTGGCAACGGTGTCACGGTCGCTGCTGGAGCGGTAGTATGTCTCCATTTGATTTGCGAAAATATCGGGCTCTCAGGTACTCTTTCTATCAGGTAAAAGGTGACATTCCGGACAACGTCGTCATCGGGGGAATTCCTGCTAAGATTATCAAGAAATTGGATCCTCCCCCGCCCATGACACAGGAAGAAGAGGGCATATTTCCTCGAGCATCCATTGCCTAGAAATATCAATAACTAGTGTATATACGCCATTGTAAGATATAGTTTATCGATTGAGAGAAAGCCGGGGACGTATACGTTCGATATATTTCTCCCGTTTTTTCGTGCTCAATGCAAACATATGAGTAAGCGTGGGAACCTTTTCTGGAGGATCGAAAATGTTGCAGACGTTGGTCGGGCGTTGCGTGGTCATCGACTCACTGCGTCGTTCACTCGTCGTCGTCGTCAACTCTGGGCTGCTCAACGTGAAGAGGAGCTGTTTGCGTTGAAAGGGGGTCGCCATGCATCTCTACAACCTCACTTTACAGTCTCCGACTGCAATTTGCCATGCCATCGTCGGGAACTTCTCTGGCACTCGTCAACAAGAAATAATCGTTTCTCGAGGCACTCGTTTGGAACTCCTTCGGCCAGACACGCAAACGGGTAAGATCTCTACAGTGCTTGCCAACGATGTATTTGGCTCGATACGTTCTTTGGCTGCCTTCAGATTGACGGGTGGAACGAAAGGTGCGCTTCCAATGCGTATTCCAGTGTCGTCTTGTTGCTGAAGGGACTGTGTCGCACGTATCATACAGACTACGCCATCGTTGGCTCAGACTCTGGAAGAATCGTCATTCTCGAATATGATTCGAAAACAAGCAGCTTCGTAAAGGTTCACCTGGAGACGTTTGGGAAGTCGGGCGCTCGTCGTATCGTTCCGGGACAGTATCTCGCAACAGATCCAAAGGGGCGCAGTGTCATGATTTCAGCCATGGAGAAGGCGAAGCTGGTCTATATTCTGAATAGGGATGCTGCTGCGAACCTGACAATCTCGTCTCCGCTGGAAGCTCACAAGAACAACGCCATTATTCATCACATCGTCGGTGTTGATGTCGGTTTCGAGAATCCTATGTACGCCGCGTTGGAGGTTGATTACACGGAGGCGGATCAGGACCCAACTGGGGAGGCTTTTCATAATACTGAGAAGGTGCGTCGTATACCTTTTGGTGCTTGAGACCATTTGATAGGAACGTTGAACAGATGCTCACGTTCTACGAGCTAGACCTCGGCTTGAATCACGTCGTCAGAAAATGGAGCGAACCGACAGATCCCCGTGCCAACCTCCTCGTCCAAGTTCCTGGCGGTCAACTCGCTAACTCCACTCGATTCGAAGGCCCTTCTGGAGTCCTTGTTTGCTGCGAAGACCATGTCATCTATCGACACATGGATGCACCTCAACATCGAGTCCCTATTCCCAGGAGGCGACATCCTTTGGAGGAAAAGGATCGCGGACTTATCATTGTCGCCGCTGTTATGCACAAAATGAAGGTATGAAGTCGCCAACTTCTTCGCATTTAATGTTTACGAGTCCTTATTTCAGGGCGCTTTCTTTTTCCTCCTCCAAAGCGAGGAAGGTGATTTGTACAAGGCAACGATTGAGCACGAAGATGAAGAAGTCAAGGCTTTGAAGATCAAATATTTTGACACCGTACCTGTTGCTTCAAGCTTATGCATTCTGAAATCAGGTTTCTTGTTCGTCGCGTCCGAGTTCGGAAACCAGTGCGTCCTCCTTCTCCTGTTTTCTTTGCAACAAAGACCTGACTCGAGCTAGCCACTTTTACCAGTTTCAGAAACTCGGAGACGACGACAACGAGCCGGAATGGAGTTCAACAGATTATGACTCTTTTGGCATGCGAGACCCATCATCACCGTTACCTTCTGTATACTTCCGCCCTCGACCTTTGGACAACTTAGCCCTTGCTGATCAGCTAAGCTCACTCGACCCGATTATTGACTCAAAAGTCCTCAATGTGCTTCCTGAATCCGATACTCCGCAAATATTTGCTGCGTGCGGAAGAGGGGCCAAGAGTACATTTAGGACATTACGACACGGTCTGGAGATCGAGCAGCTCTCCGCTCCTTCTCCATTACCCGGTATTCCCAACGCAGTTTGGACTACTAAAGTTAAAGAAGATGGTGCGGTGTTATCCCTGCGCTTCGACGAGTACTGGAGCTGACTGCTTTCCCTTCAGACCCATTCCACAGATACATCGTACTTTCATTCGTGAACGGCACTCTCGTCCTCCAAATTAGCGAAGATATCGAAGAAGTACAGGAAACCGGCTTTCTCTCTCAAGAGCCAACATTGGCAGTGCAGCAGATCGGCGATGACGCGCTCTTACAGGTGCATCCCCGAGGTATCCGTCATATTCTCGCAGACAAACGGGTGAACGAGTGGAAGGTGCCGCAAGGCCGAACGATTGTTCGAGCGACAACGAATAAACGCCAGGTCGTCGTTGCGTTGAGCTCAGCAGAGCTCGTATATTTCGAACTCGATCTGGAGGGCCAGCTGAACGAATATCAGGATCGGAAAGCTCTTGGAAGCACCGTTCTTGCGTTGAGTATCGGAGAAGTCGCTCCCGGAAGGCAAAGGACACCGTACCTTGTACGTTCCCTTTCATTCTTTCGAATGATTGTAGCTTGACTATTCTCATGTGCAGGCTGTTGGTTGTGAAGACCAAACAGTGCGTATCGTTTCCCTCGATCCTGACAACACTCTGGAAATCATCAGCTTGCAAGCTCTTACGGCGCCTCCATCCTCAATATGTATCGCCGAAATGCTCGACACAAGTATCGACAAGAGTCAGCCTACGATGTTCGTCAACATCGGCCTGCAAAATGGTGTTCTCTTGCGCACAGTATTGGATCCAATTAGCGGTCAGCTAACGGACACACGAACTCGGTATGTTAGTCATTGGACTTGGATTGTCAGTTTTTCTGACAGGCTCACCGATAGATTTTTGGGTACTCGTCCTGTGAAACTCATACGGATGATGGTTCAGGGGAACCCGTCAATCCTTGCCCTCTCGTCGCGGTCGTGGCTCAACTATACCCACCAAGGCTTGCTTCACTTTAGCCCTCTGATATCCGAGCCTTGGAACCACGCGTGCGGTCTCGCGGCAGAGCAGTGTCCCGAAGGCTTGATAGGTATTACCGGAAACCTGCTAAAGTGAGTCAATGGCCGGAATAATTTTCGCGGTTTGCTGATTGTTTGCAGGATCTTTGAAGTACCTCGCCTCGGAACAAAATTAATGCAGACGTCAATGCCATTGTCATACACGCCTCGAAAGTTTGTTACTCACCCCTCCAATCACTACTTCTACATGATCGAAGCGGACCATCGTGTTATGGGTGAAGACGCTGCGAAGGCTAAAATCTCAGAATTAGTAAGTTTGAAAATTGATCCGCAGAAATATGTAGTAATTGCCGACAGACCGGGAAGGGCAAGGCGATTGACCAGGACATGCTCGAGCTGGCACCCGAGGAGTTCGGTAGACCCAAGGCAGCAGCTGGTACATGGGCGTCATGTATCCGAATCATCGACCCTATCGAAAACAAAACCGTGAAGGTCATCGAACTCGATAACAACGAAGCCGCATTCTCCCTCGCTGTCGTATCGTTTTCGGCGAGGGGAAGTGAGCAATTCCTCTGTGTCGGCACTGCCGCGTCCACTTTGTTAGCTCCGAGGTCATGTTCTAGTGGATACATCAGGACGTATTCATTTAAGGAGAATGGGACGGAGCTCGAACTTGTTCATAAGGTGCGGTCTCGTTCTAATTCGTAGGGAACTAATGCTGAGATTTAAATGCAGACGGAGGTAGACGACGTACCTACAGCGATGATTGCGTTCCAAGGCCGTCTAGCTGCGGGTGTGGGCAAGGCGCTGAGGATATACGAGATCGGGAAAAAGAAACTTCTGCGAAAAGTTGAAAACAACGTGAGTGGATCGGCTTTCCTGTATTTCCTCCGCTGACGTGTTCACAGACATTCGGATCCGCCATTGTCACCTTGAACACCCAAGGATCTCGAATTATTGTTGGCGACATGCAAGAGTCAGTCGTTTATGCCGTCTACAAGGCCCCAGAAAATCGACTTCTTATCTTCGCGGACGACTCGCAACCGAGATGGACCACTGCGACTGTAATGGTAGACTACGTCACCGTTGCTGCCGGTGACAAGTTCGGAAACATCTTCGTGAACAGGTTGGACTCGAAGGTTTCGGACCAGGTAGACGAGGACCCAACTGGTGCCGGGATTCTGCACGAGAAGAGCATCCTCATGGGTTCGCCGCACAAGACAAAACTCCTCGCGCACTATCACGTCGGCGATATTGTTACTGGGCTGCACAAGATCTCGTTGGTGGCAGGCGGGAGAGAAGTACTTTTGTACACGTGTCTTCATGGCACGATAGGCATCCTCGTCCCCTTTGTCTCCAAGGAAGACGTTGATTTCATCTCAACGTTAGAGCAGCACATGCGCACCGAGCGTTTGAGTCTCGTCGGTCGGGATCATCTAGCGTGGAGGGGATACTACGTCCCCGTAAAAGCGACGGTGGACGGCGACCTCTGCGAGATGTTCGCGCGGCTACCCGGGCCCAAGCAATCGAGCATTGCAGGGGAGCTCGACCGCACTGTCGGAGAAGTATTGAAGAAGCTGGAGCAACTGAGAGTGACAGCGAGCGGTTTCTAATGCCTTGTGTTTTCTGTGTGCTATCCCGTTGTATTTAATAAGTATTTGTTGTAATTCATGTTGTTTGAGAACTCTGGACGGATTGCTGGACACCTATGACTTATGCCTGGACGCCGTCAGCTTTAATGACAAACCCAGGAGACACAGTTCATCGTTCTGCCAGTAGATTTGATCCTATGCATGTACACAAAAAGTACGTTTACTAAATGGGAAGGCGGAAGACGTTCGTATTCAGACCACCTCGTCTGACGCGTCGAATTCCAATCCGACCATAGTTGAGACTGAAATACAATCGTCTCCCACAACGAAAAAGCTCAGAAAAATCGTTAAAATTAACAGAACACAGAAAGTCCTGTCATAAGAGTTAAAAAAGCAAAACTATTCGCGAACCCCGAGCGCTAAGTTTCATCGCAAAAAAATCGAAATTTTCGGATACGGGGAATCGAACCCCGGACTAAACCTCGATCCAAAACATTCGGATACAAGGAATCGAACCCCGAAATTTGTACTAAAAAGGTCATTTCATTTGAGAAAAGTCAAAAAGATTCGGATACGGGGAATCGAACCCCGGGCTATCGCGCAGTCTGAATTGAAATCCGGGGTTCGATTCCCCAGATCCGAAATGAGAGGCGATAATGTTAGCCACTACACCATATCCGACTTGTTAGAATTTACAAAGTAAAGTATATATACGCAATTGTAAGTCATATTGATGTTTGACGGTGATTTCGCGAAACGTCACGCATCATGTGATCACCATGTCACACTTCTCGTTGTCTTTTTTTGGGATCTTGCGCCTTTGTCTCACCACACGAGCATCCAGAAGAACTTTTTCCAACAATGCCTTCCAATGACGCTTATAGCGCCAGCATAATAGTCGACGGCAATGCCCTTGAAGAATATGAAGTGGAAGGGAAAGATGCGGTTCTTAGCTGTTGGATAGCTAGCGAGGCAGGAAAGGTAGTGTCTTTGAATACAAGGTTTCTATCCTCATATTCATACGAATCGCAGAACTTCTCCGTGCGATTGACTGGTGCAATGTCTGACGTGTCGCTTGCATGGCATATTTATATCGATGGCAAATGGATGAAGGGCTGTGTCTACCATGCATCTTCCGGCCCCCTAAACCAAACATCGCGAGGATATCCATCTGATGAAAACACTTTTCAAATGTTCACATTCTCGCAAGTCTCTCTGACAGGTTGGTATATACTATCTTGAAGAGGTGATTGCTTTGCTCATGTGATAATTCAACGACTTTCAGACGACGATTCCATTGCATCCCCTGATTTGGACCTCTCGAACCTTGGAACGATTGAGATACGCATCTCCCGCGCGGAGTTCACAAAGGATCCCAATCAGTCGCCCTTAATCCCTTCAACTTCGAATATAACGACAATTCACGAACGGTCCAAAAAGCTAGCTATGCATCGCGTGTCGTAAGTAAGACTTCGCATTGTTATTTCCGCTATTTGTTGAAGTGAATCTTTGTGAATATTTAGGCTTACGGAAACGAAACAAAAAAGGACAGGCATCATTTACAAAACACGTCTCCTGGAGAGTAATCCACACGCATGCTTTGTTTTCAAGTACAGACCAAAAGGTCAGTCAATGCCACGCATCTTAAGCAGGTCGGAATATCTGAACCGGTGATTGGTAGATTTTCTTATATCACAAGGAATTGCCCCTGGTCTCGAAGATGAAACAGAGAGTCAGGAGAAAACACCTTCCAAATCGAATTCGCCAGGACCTAAGACAAAGAAGCGCAAACGCTCCGAGAAGGCTGATAAAGAAAACGAGGAGATTGAAGATGCCAGAAGGCGAGACGCTCTTATCAAGAAGGAGGTGATGATTTCTTTCCTCGTTTATCTTTAGTGGACACTGTATTAACCATTCTCCCCGACATCTTATCAGAAACAATTGCAGGAACTTCAGGCAGAAATCGAATTGCTGAAGAACGGGGACGGGCGCGTCAAACAAGAAATCAAAACCGAACCTCTTGCGACTTTTATCGTGGATGACAACGGAGTCATTGATCTCACGGACTGATTCTTCACCTTTTATTTCTGATGTTTTCTCTCTGACTTTTCTTGCTTTTGTTTCGCAGTCTTTACCGTACGAGTTCAATGATCTTGGTAATTTGATTCATCTTGCTTCAATCTACAGCGAACAAGAGCGCAGTGAAACGGGGACTTCGTCAAGGTAGGCATTTCTTCTAAACCATAGTGATCCAAATTCTTGCTTTTTTCAAGAAATCACGTCGGTACAAATCGCTTGGTGTGCCGCGCGTAAAGGCGTCAAATCAGTCGAATACGCACTTCTTGGTAGAGCATCTCGAGAATCGATTGAATGGCTAACGATCTCATTGTCGTCATCCAAATTTTTCGTACTAATCTTCAACATTTGTTAATGGAGCAGGCAGTAGCATGCGCCCGAGTATCACGAAAGATAGTAAGCCGTTCATTTTTTAGTTCATTTTTTGAAGTGATTGCTCTCTTAGGAGCATCTTTTGTCTTCACGTGGGGTATCTCCACAAATATGTTCGTCTCATCTTTTGTTTTCGGGCTATGAAATGCGCCGCTAACGCGTTCTCCGTATTTATAGGTGTCAGTAGGTTCCACGGAAACTAAAATTATCGGTCGTTGCGTGTCAGTCCGATCACGCAAGCTCGGCGCAGGCAGTTCGCGGGCGGCCCCGTCTGCCGCGATGACTCCAGTCCTTCTTGCAGCAATCTTCCTGCCGTCGACACGCTCTTTCCACCATCTTTCTCGCCCCATGCCTCGCACTGCGGACGCCTTATAAAACTGCGATAGCTGTTGCCTTTGAACAACTTGCTTCCTCTGGACCACCCGCCACCTACGTTTTGCATGATTTTTTCCCTTACCGCGCTCGTAAATCTTCGAGAAATTTCAGCCTAATGTACAACCCGTTACACCCACCTCCAGCGCCTCCTTCCTTTGGCGAGGGCAAAGTCTTGCCTCAAGATGACGCGTCGTCAGTATTCTTTGAGCTCACTTCTCGTGCCGTTCATTCCTTCAAAAATGAATTTTCAAATTTTAGGCTATTGAGTAAGTTGGTTTTCAACTGGCTGACACCCATCCTGTCTGTCGGATTCTCCCGACCACTCGAGAAAGAAGGTAGGCTTATACTACATCTCCGTGCAACCCTTAATAAAATATTGATGTTGTCGTGCTCGAATAGATTTATACACCCTCCCGACGCGTCGGCACGCTCACAACCTCACGGACCGCATCGAACGCGCGTTTTACTCGCGAGTCCCGCCAGAGAAGCGCCCCAGAGGCTTCTCATTCGGTGTCGAAGAGAATGCCGCCCCTTCTGCAGGTAGAGGCAGTGATCCTCAGGGCGAGAAGGACACCGAAGCACAGACCAACGTCGAAGAGAAGGCCGGGGAGCTCTATGAGGGCAAACGAGGGAGGAAAAACAGGAGAACGAAGAAATACGACTCGTCCCTCTTGCAGGCGATTCATTCCGCATTCTTTTGGCGCTGGTGGGGAGCGGGTTTGATGCTGCTTCTCGCTGGTAAGTATCCTGATATTCATTCAAGCAGGCGTTGACCTTCGGTTTTAGATACTTTAAAGACTACAACGCCTCTCGTTACGCGTTTACTACTCACATGGCTCACAGAATCATTCAACTTTCACCAATTCTCTACGTCAGGCTCGCAGCTGCCTAATACAGACGAAACAGTGACAAAGCCGCGAGGTCTGGGTTACGGTATTGGTCTAGGCTTTGCCCTCTTTGCCATGCAGGGTAAGTGCATACTTTCTATGTTGCTTTCTGAAATAAACGCATTTATCTGTGACTTACAGAGGTTTCGAGTTTGGTACGTTTCTGATGAATGAGCTTTCTCGCGAATACTGGAAATTTTGACTATCCTTAGTTGACGAATCATTTTATGATGAGTGAGTGACTATCGATTTTGAGCTGATATAGCTTCTCATAAAATCGGTAGCGACAATGACAAATGGGTTATGTGTTCGGACAGGGGCAAGTTCATTCACCACGTCGAGTGACTATAATGTAATCGAACTTTGTGCAGGTCATTGGCGCTATCTTCCGTAAATCTCTTCGTCTGTCAGGAAAAGCGCGCATGTCCCATGGAGTCGGACAAGTGACTACAATGATTAGTTCTGGTATGTCATTCTATTTAAGACGATCTCGATTCTCATTGTGGTGTAGATGCAACGAGACTCGACTTCAGCTCTCAGTTTGTGCATAAGTAGGGCTCAAAGTATTTCATTTTCGTCTGTGCTTATCGTCCATTACAGTTTATGGGTTGCACCTATACAAATTGCCATCGGCATCGGGCTGCTCATACATAATGTACGAGGATACTTTTATTCGTTCTCTTCCCTTCGGATTTGTCAACGTAATATTGTATTGCTTGTAGCTCGGCGTCTCCGCCCTAGTTGGCCTCGGCGTACTCTTGCTCGGATTCCCGATCCAATTTTTGCTTGTACGCGTAATGTTCCAAGCTCGAGTGGCTTGTGTAGGCTTTACAGATCGTAGGGTTAGATTGACGACGGAAGTCCTCCAGGTAAGTCCATCTGATCTGTTTCTTCAATAGATCAGTGTACTAACTCCCTCATATTAACTCTTGGAACCCATAGGGAATTCGACTCATCAAGTTTTTCGCATGGGAGCAATTCTATGCGGAGAGCATTGGGAAGTTGAGAGGAGGGGAAGTGAAGCAGATCAAGAAGACCGCGTATGTCGAATGTTGTACTCTCCACGAGATATGTTCAAACATGGTGATACTGACACTCTGATTCGCACGTAAAGGATTGCGCGTGCAGCTCTGATCTCCTTCGTCACCGTGATACCGATCCTTGCTTCTATCTTGTCTTTCGTAAGTATCCAACACTGGCAGCACTAAAATTTGGTACCTTGACTGATAATATATTCGTAGATCACTTATGCATTGATTGGCCATGATCTCAATCCCGCCATTATCTTTAGTTCCTTACAATATTTCAACGTACGTCCCTAGTTTTTATACCCGAAATCAACTTACGATCGTTGCTCTCCGAACAGGTCATCCGGACTCCTCTCATCTTCTTCCCTGCCGTCATCAACCTTTGTTCAGACGCTCTTGTTGCCCTACGGCGCATCGGGACGTTTCTAAACGCTGAAGAGCTCGAGGAGCCGTATGCAATTGATGATGATATGAAATGGGCTGTGAAGGCAAATGCGACGTTCGCTTGGGAGTCAGTCAGCAGTACAAGTGATACCTCACCGGGCGGAAAATTTAGCGTGGAAGGCGACAAAGAGCAGAGCGATAAAGGAAAGAGCAAAAAGGACAAGAAGAAAGAAAAGCCTTTGCTCCCGACCAACGAGGGCGAAACGTCTACCAGCAAAGGAGGAAAGGAGAGCGAAGAAAAGCCTTTCGAGTTGCGTGACCTTCAGCTTGATGTTCCCCGCGGCGCGTTTGTTGCGATCGTTGGACGTGTGGGGTCGGGAAAGAGTTCTGTTTTGCAGGGACTTGTCGGCGAGATGAGACGCGTCTCTGGGGAGGTGGGCTGCGATTGGTGAAATGACTGACTATATGCGCTTATTTAATTCAATTTATAGGTTATCTTTGGCGGGTCTGTGGCTTACGTCCCACAGGCTGCTTGGATAATGAACGCAACACTCAAAGAGAACATTCTTTTTGGGCACGATTATGACGAGAAGTGGTTTGTCGACTGTCATTAATATTGCGTGTGGATACCTTGAAATCTTATCTTTGAATTCTCAGGTTCAATGAATGCGTGCGCGCTTGTCAACTCGAACATGACATTGGCATGCTACCGAATGGTGTTGAAACAGAAATTGGCGAAAAAGGAATAAATCTGAGCGGCGGACAGAAAGCTCGCGTCTCTCTGGCACGCTCTGTCTACTCCAATGCGGATGTTGTCCTCCTCGATGACCCACTAAGTGCCGTGGACGCACATGTCGGGAAGGCTCTCCTCGAAGAATGCTTTTCAAATGGCGGTCCCGTCGCTGGTAAGACTCGTGTATTGGTGACCCATGCCCTACACGTTTTGCCGCAGACGGACTACATTTACGTGATGGAGAACGGCGTGATAGCTGAGCAAGGCACATACCAGGTAATGGGTTACGTCGAGTCGATGTTATTCGCGGCGTTCACTATATTTTCCTACAGACATTGATGAAGGATGGGAGAGCCTTTTCGCAACTTATCGAAGAATACGGCGCTGAGGAAGAGGAAGACAATGAAGCAGAAGAAGCGCCTGCGCTCGAATCAGGGCCTCAGTCTTCCAGCAGTACTTCGTCCACAAAGGCGTCCATAGAAGTTGTAGACAAAGAGAAGGATACGAAAGACGCAACTCCTACAGCCGCAACGCCTCTTATGAGCGAAGAAGAGCGAAACAGAGGCGCGGTCCCTTTGTCTGTATATTCAAACTATTTGCGACATGCTGGGGGAGTGCTCTGGGCTCCCGTCATCATTGCGATATTGACACTCATGCAAGGCGCCTCAGGTGCGTACTCTGCTCGCCAAGAAGAAAATCACTTACTCTGAGCCTTCAGTTGGAAACAACCTGTTCCTCGGTTTCTGGACAAATTTGAGTATAAAGGGGTTCAGAGAGGGCGACTACATGGCGGTTTACGCTGCTCTCGGCGTTGCACAAGCATTGTTTTCATTCTGTGCTAGCTTTATCTTCAGGTTAATTTTCGGTCACTCACTCCGTACGCCCCTGCCATGCTGACGTTTTACACCTCAGTCTCGTTGCTTTGTATGGCGGTCTACGAATCTTTAAAGCCGCGTTGTCTGGGGTACTGAGATCTCCGATGTCGTTTTTCGACACAACACCGATGGGTAACCTCCATCGTAACCACTACTTTCGGATTCTTATTTCCTCCTTCAACCAGGGCGCATTGTATCACGTTTATCAAAAGACCAAGACGTACTCGATGATCAGCTTTCGACGGTCCTATACCAGGTGTGTTCCGCTGCAAGTGCATCTATGATAGCCGACGTGTTATTGACGTGCATATATGCGCATATACGCAGCTGCTGTCCACCTTCAGTAATGTTCTAGGAACAGTCGGTCTGGTGTTTTATACCTTCCCACTACTGGGAATCATCTTCGCTCCGCTCAGCGTCTTGTATTACGGAGTGTCGCTCTTTTATCGGCGCACCTCTGTTGAGACGAAGCGTTTGGACTCGCTCATGCGTTCGGCACTCTACGCTTCCTTTAGCGAAGCTTTGACTGGGTTGTCGACTGTCAGGGCATATAGGGCGCAGGTGCGAGCACATTTGAAGGGAAACTCACAACTATGACGGTGCTGAATGATCTTTGAAGAATCGTTTCATTTTAAGTGCAGAAAACGGCATGGACCTCGAGAATAAAGCTTACTACATGACGGTCTCTATCCAGCGATGGCTCTCCGTTCGGCTCGATATCTTGGGGAATATACTTATCCTCGGAATTGCTTTATTCGCAGCTGGCTTCAGGGACACGGTGAACCCATCGAAGGTCGGCGTGGTATTATCGTATTCTTTGACGAGTGAGTGGAACATACCACGTCAAAGAGTCAAAGAGAATTCTGACAACACCTTTCAGTCACTCAGGTGTTCTGTAAGTTTTTTGGTATTTGAAATTGAGACTCTTCTGACACATTTATCAGCGGACATGGTCTCGCAATACGCCCAGAACGAACAAAACATGAACGCAGCCGAACGGGTTCTCTATTATGTAGACCTCCCACATGAAGGTGACTTGACGACGCCAAAAGATCCGCCACCATCTTGGCCAGAACATGGAGCGGTATCGTTCAAAAATGTCAAGCTGGCGTACCGCGAGGGCCTCCCATTGGTACTCAAAGATGTATCATTCGAAGTGAAACCTGGGGAAAAGGTATGCATTACTTATTGTTGCTCATGTTATGAGATTTAAACGATGTTTCAGGTGGGGATTGTAGGTAGGACCGGAGCAGGTTAGTATCAACAAAGGTCGTATCTGTCAATAAAGCCACTAATACATGTATACAAGGAAAATCATCTCTCCTTCAAGCTTTGTTCCGGTGAGCCTTATCTACATATCCACAAGTTCCCATTTTATTCATTCACTCCCGTTGGACAGCATCGTTGAAATTAAGGACGGCTTTATCGAAATCGATGGGCGAGACACGCGTGAAATGGGACTGGATATCTTGCGTCGACAATTAGCATTAGTCCCGCAGGACAGTACTCTGTTCTTGGGAACGCTAAGAGAGAATTTGTGGGACCTTCATCTTCTGCAGATTGGTTGATTCTAACGCTGGACGCAGAGATCCTCGCAATACGAGGACTGACGCAGAAATTATCTCGGCTCTCCAACGAGCCTGGTTGCTCCCAAGACAAGGTAGTCCTTCAGATCCAGTCGCCGAAGCGAAGTTCGACCTCAACGCACCTGTTACGGATGAAGGTACAGCGCATATATCCACCTTTTGTCTTGAAATTACTGATTATATTTTCCAGGCGCTAATTTTAGCGCCGGCGAGAAGCAGTTGCTCGCCTTGACAAGAGCACTGTTGAAAGGAAGTCGTATCATAGTCTTGGACGAAGCGACGAGCAGCGTCGATGTCGAGACAGACTCGAAGTTGCAGAAGACCATCCAGTCGGAATTCTCTGCCTGCACGTTGTTGTGCATTGCACACAGGCTCAATACCATCGGTACGTCTTGGTCTTGACGTCAAAGATACTAGTATTGTTTGTGTATCTTCGATGCTGATGATTATCCCCCCTTCCAAGTCTACTACGATCGAGTGCTGGTGATGGACGGCGGACGCGTCGCGGAATTCGATTCTCCGTTGAACTTGTTCGACACCGAAGAATCGATTTTCCGATCTCTGTGCAATGAGGCAAAATTGATGAGGGACGACATTGTGCGCATAAGGGCTGGAAATTTGGAACGCCCAGAGCATGATTAGCTTTTAGATTCTAGACGCATAGATGTAGTTCCAGTGTTCGTCCCATCTTTGCTTTCCTATGTATGCTTGCGCACGCGCTTCATTAATATTTGTCTTGAAAAAATACTCGCGGACTTAGCTTGACTGCAACCTTTAAGCCTTTTCTTCGTGCCATTCCTTTGGCCTTCCTCAAGTTCTTCGCGTACTTTTATTGTCTGAAAATATTCCACGTGGCACGAAGCCGCGTCCCCAACCGTTGAACCGAAATCCCCAGCGACTGCTCTCTACCACACACGACGATGTCCTCCAGGTTCTCTTCATTGCAAAACGATTCAAAAGTTACCGGTGGCACATCAAACGATGGTGTACGGCGTTTTGCTCGCCCTGGAATCACTGAGCCCTTCGGAATCTTCACACTGGACACGTTGCCATCAAACCCGGGCAATTTGAAGCTCTGAACAAAAACTTGGAATACGAGCATTGCTCTTATCGTTTCTCTGGTGTATTTGAAGCTTGTAAGGTCTCTCTCAATTCAACCGTTTCCCCTAGAGGATACAGTAACAAACAAGCGAAGTGTGGTTGGTTCCTTGAAGCGGACTCGGAGAAAACGAGATAAAGTTCGATCGCAGCCACGGTTATTACCCTGCCACCCGAACACGTAACGACGGCTTGAAGGCATTGGCGCAGCGCTTCGCTATATATTTCTCCTACGCGGTTCCGTCGCCGAAGTGACTCGCGTCCTTTTCTCTCCTGCCGTCGTGTCAACGTCATGAACTGTTGAACTGAACTCCTCGAAAAATCGTCGCCGTGAACTCTCTTTAAAGCTCAGGAGGCCACCCATCCCGAAGGGCGTACCCCCCGTCTCGCGGCGTACCGACACTCGTTTATTTCATATACTTTCTACTTGGTTTCGACGCACGAAAACTTCGGGGATCCAATTTTCAATGTACAACCCGCTGCATCCACCTCCAGCGCCCCCTGGCTTCGGTAAGGACAAGGACGTGCCCCAGGAAAATGCCTCGTTCGTACCTTCTGATAATTATAAGCCTGCAATGCGTTTACCAAATCCAACCAGGTTTTTAAGCAAATTAATCTTCAACTGGGTAAATCCCATCTTGTCTGTCGGATTCTCGCGGCCGCTCGAGAAGGACGGTTCGTTTTTGCTTTTGCCCTCAAAAAAAAAAGGAACTCTAACTGTTCGAATAGATTTGTATACGCTCCCGAAGCGCCGTCTTGCACACAACCTCACGGACCTCGTCGAGCGCGAGTTCTATGATCGCGTCCAGCTCCAGAAGCAATCGAAGGAGCCGTCATCCAAAGACGAAGAGAAAGATGTTGAAGCAGGGGAGAAAGAAGCGGATGCTTCTAAGGACGTCAATAAAACGAAGGATGTGAAAAAGAGCAAGAAATCAGACAGAACGCTCTTGCGTGCCATTCATTCTGCATTCTTCTACCAGTGGTGGTCAGCAGGTGTCATGTTGTTATTGGCCGGTCAGTTTGTTTTCTTTTTCATTCAGAAGATAAATAATGATGTCCTCTTTAGATACCCTTAAGACGACAACACCCCTCATAACACGTCTCTTGCTCACCTGGCTGACGGAATCCTTCAATTTCCATCGTCTCTCGACGTCTGGCTCGCAATTGCCCAATACAGCAGAGACATTGACGAAGCCGCGAGGCCTGGGATACGGTATTGGACTCGGGTTTGCTATTTTCGCAATGCAGGGTAAGCGGAAATCTATTCTGCTGTCAAAAGCAACACTAATATTTGATTGCCAGAGGTTTCAAGTTTGGTACGTACGCTGGAAGAGTCTTTACTTTCGACCTTGTGAATAACCAAACCTTTTAGTTGACGAATCACTACATGATTAGTGAGTCCGTCATTGCTTTGATTCTATCAATTTTCTGACGAGATCTAAAGCCGCGATGACGAACGGTTTCACTGTTCGGACTGGTGTAAGAAATATCTTCATTGTCGCCTCACTCTTATGGTGACCTGATCTATGTAGGTCATTGGCACGATCTTCCGAAAATCTTTGCGCCTGTCTGGAAAAGCTCGCGTCTCGCACGGTGTCGGACAAATTACTACGATGATAAGCTCCGGTATGTTGTTCACGAATCAAAGTTTCTCTCAAATTGAACTCTTCTCATCAATAGATGCATGGATGCTTGATATATGTTCGCAATATGTCCACAAGTAAAGTTACACGTCTCCCGGATACTCTTTTTTTATTGACCGTCGGGGTTCTAGCATTTGGGTTGCTCCTATCCAAATTGCCATCGGCATCGGCCTGCTCATTCACAATGTAAGAGAATCGCCCAGCTATCATATATTTTAAATTAAGTGCTTTGCAGATCGGCGTCTCCGCGCTTGTCGGCCTTGGGGTGCTCGTATTCGGGTTTCCGATCCAATTCTTGCTTGTAAGGACCATGTTCCGAGCACGAAGAAAAGGTATCGTCTTTACGGATCGGAGGGTGCGGTTGACTACAGAGGTGCTCCAGGTATGCATCTCCAAATGAGAATGGAAGATGGAGGCTGACCCGTCAAATTTTGAATTGTACAGGGTATACGACTCATCAAGTTCTTCGCCTGGGAGCAATTTTACGCTGAGAATATTGGCAAGCTGAGAGAAGCTGAGGTGAAGCAGATAAAGAGGGCCGCGTACGCAATATTTGCCTTGTCTTTAGTCTTGCCTCCTCATCTCGTCACAGAATCTCCCGCGCGGGTCTTATATCGTTCGTCACGCTGGTCCCAGTCCTCGCATCAATACTGTCTATCGTAAGTCATGATCAAAAGTATCGTTTGCGATCGGACCTAAAAGATGACAATCTGCTATAGATTACTTACGCCCTACTTGGCCATGATCTCAATCCTGCCATTATCTTCAGTTCGCTACAATACTTCAACGTACGTCTTCCGTGCATCGTCTTTACTTCATTTGTTAATCAATCCACGCGTCATTTAGGTCATTCGAACCCCTCTGTTCTTCTTACCTGCGGTGCTTTCGTTCTGCGTGGATGCTCTCGTAGCGTTGGGCCGTATCGGGAAATTCCTCACCGCTGAGGATCTCGAGGAACCGTATGCGATTGACGAAGAGATGAAATGGGCGGTGAAAGCGAACGCTACATTTGCTTGGGAGACGGTAGGGAAGCCCGCTGCTGTCCCAGGCGGGAAGTTTGGGATGGGAGACAAAGGAAAGAAGGACGGCACTGCAAAGACAGAAAATGGCGGCAAGAAGAAGAAGGGCAAAAAGGGCGAGAAGGGCGAACCGATACTCCCCACGACCACAAGCGAAACGTCTGGTAGCGGAGAGAGTTCAGAGAAGAAAAGTGACGAAAAGCCGTTCGAGCTCCGTGACCTCGAGCTCAATGTTCCGCGTGGATCATTCGTTGCGATAGTCGGACGAGTGGGATCGGGCAAGAGTTCTCTACTGCAGGGACTTGTTGGTGAGATGAGACGCGTCTCTGGCGAGGTGAGCTTCATACAGTTCGCAAGTATATTGGCTCATTCATAAATACTCGCTCTGGCAGGTCTCCTTCGGTGGAACCGTAGCCTACGTTCCGCAAGCACCATGGATAATGAACGCAACACTGAAGGAGAACATTCTTTTCGGTCATAATTTCGACGAGAAATGGTCTGTCAATTTTTATTATGCATAAGCGCTCGTCCTCGGATTCTCATTGGTTTGCTGTTTTAAGGTTCGATGAAGTCGTGCGCGCTTGCCAACTCGAACATGACATTCAGATGTTACCGAACGGCGTTGAGACAGAGATCGGAGAGAAGGGTATCAATTTGAGTGGCGGACAGAAGGCTCGCGTGTCTCTCGCTCGCTCTGTCTACTCTGACGCGGATGTCGTCCTCCTCGATGACCCTCTGAGTGCCGTGGACGCGCATGTAGGAAAGGCTCTCCTCGATAGGTGTCTGATGAACGATGGCCCCCTCGCAGGCAAGACGCGTGTTTTAGTCACCCATGCGTTGCATGTCCTCGCTCAGACGGACTATATCTACGTTATGGAGAACGGCGTTGTCACAGAGCAGGGCACTTACCAGGTAATGCAGATAAAATTCGCGCAGAAATTTTTAAAACTTACCTTTGGCTTCAGACGTTGATGAAGGATGGCAAAGCATTCTCGCAACTCATTGAAGAATACGGCACCGAGGAAGAAGAAAAGGAGGAAGAGGAGGAAAAGGCCTTGGTTGTCAAAGGAAAAAAGACCAAACTTACCTCAGGCGAGAACCATAGCAGTGCCTCGTCCACGAAAGCGTCCATCAATACGGAAGACAAGGAAAAGGATTCCAAGGCTGCTGCAGCCACTATTGCGACGCCTCTTATGACGGAAGAGGACCGAAACAGAGGTGCAGTCTCCATGGCGGTATACGCAGGGTTCTTGCGGCACGCTGGTAGTCTTTTATGGGCTCCGATCATTCTTGCGATCTATACGCTCTATCAGAGTGCCTCAGGTACGTAGCATTAATGCTTCAGGAATCTCTTGGTCTAACAACCTCTGCAGTGGGGAATAACCTCTTCCTTGGCTTCTGGACGAATTTGAGTATCAAAGGGTTCCGCGAGGGCGATTACATGGCTGTTTATGCTGCTCTCGGCGTTGCTCAGGCGATATTTTCATTCTTCACCAGCTTTAGTCTTGCGTACGTTGGCTATGACTTTTCATCGCAAATCATGCTGATGTTGAATTTCCCTCCAGTGTCGTCGCGCTGTATAGTGGCCTACGAATCTTCAAAGCCGCTCTCTCTGGGGTATTGAGGTCTCCTATATCATTCTTTGATACCACGCCGATGGGTAAGTATAGTTGAACCTTTCGCCGGATCCCTTCCGCTTACCACTTCTCTTCGTAGGACGTGTGATATCGCGCTTGTCAAAGGACCAAGATGTGCTCGACAATCAGCTCTCTATGATTTTATACCAGGTAATCTCCTTTGCTTTTGATTTTAGTCAGTAGTGATTCTGACGCGCATATAGCTACTCACTTCCTTCAGTAACGTCCTCGGGACAGTCGCGTTGGTGTTCTACACCTTCCCGCTTCTCGGTATCATTTTCGCTCCCCTCAGCATCTTGTATTATGGCGTTGCGTTGTTCTACAGGCGCAGCTCCGTTGAGACGAAACGTTTGGACTCAATCATGCGTTCGGCTCTCTATGCTTCTTACAGTGAAACTTTGACGGGTTTGCCGACGGTTAGGGCGTACGGCGTTCAGGTATGCGGGTCAAATCAGAATCTTTGTTCAATGCTGATTATCCCGATCAGAATCGCTTCATCACGAGTGCGGAGAACGGCATGGACCTCGAGAACAGGGCGTATTACATGACCATTTCCATCCAACGATGGCTTTCCGTTCGTCTCGATATTTTGGGAAACATTCTTATCCTCGGCATCGCATTGTTTGCGGCTGGCTTCAGAAACACCGTCAATCCTTCGAAGGTCGGCGTGGTGTTGTCATATTCGCTGACAAGTGAGTGTTCTTTCCTGATTCGATTGAGCAAGAATTCTAACGCATAACTCTAGTCACCCAAGTATTCTGTGAGTCGCGATTCGGTTGTAGCTCTTATCAGACAGCTGATGCAGTCATTAGCGGACTTGGTCTCCCAGTATGCCCAGAACGAACAAAACATGAATGCGGTTGAGCGAATGCTCGTTTACGTCGATCTTCCCCCCGAAGGTGATTTGACGACACCAAAGGATCCACCAGCTTCATGGCCCGAACACGGAGCAGTTTCATTCCGAAATGTAAAACTGGCTTACCGCGAAGGCCTTCCCTTGGTTCTCAAAGATGTTTCGTTCGAAGTCAAACCTGGAGAAAAGGTAAGAACATCGTCTCTTCCGATGGCAAGGCACTATATACTGATATCTGTTGTCAGGTGGGAATCGTGGGCAGGACTGGCGCTGGTGAATGGCATTTATTATTTGTTAATTCGGTGACGATAAACTCATGCGACGTTTCAAGGAAAATCATCTCTCCTTCAAGCCCTGTTCCGGTGAGTGATTTTAAAATTTCCGTCGTTTTATTGACTATTGACTGAGAGGCTTTCTAAAGCATTGTCGAAGTGAAGGATGGTGTTATTGAGATCGATGGTCGAAACACTCGTGAAATGGGTCTGGATATTCTACGTCACCAGATGGCTTTGGTCCCACAGGACAGCACATTATTCTTGGGAACACTGAGAGAAAACTTGTAAGGTGTCCCGTCACTCTCAAACTTTGCGAATCTAACGCCGGAAGTAGAGACCCGCGCAATACAAGGACCGACGCTGAAATCATCTCCGCTCTGCAACGTGCTTGGTTGCTCCCAAGGCAGGGTAGCCCTCCCGACCCCGTAGCGGAAGCAAAATTCGACCTCAATGCCACCGTCACCGATGAAGGTATGACGCATATATCCATCTTTTTTCTTTGGAAGTACTGAAGATATGTTTTAGGCGCCAACTTTAGCGCTGGAGAAAAGCAACTGCTCGCCTTGACAAGAGCGCTCCTAAAAGGAAGTCGTATTATTGTCCTCGATGAAGCTACGAGCAGCGTCGACGTCGAGACGGACTCGAAGTTACAGAAAACCATTCAGACGGAGTTCTCTGCTTGCACGTTGTTGTGTATCGCTCACCGTCTCAATACCATTGGTTCGTCTTATTCTTTTGGTTTAACTCTCGCCTTGATGGATGCTAATGGATTCCCTTGTCCATTATTCTAGTCTATTATGATCGAGTGATGGTCATGGACGGGGGGCGTGTCGCAGAGTTCGACACACCTTTGAACTTATTTGATACCGAGGACTCCATCTTCCGATCTCTTTGCGACGAGGCGAAGGTGACCAGAGAGGATATCGTCCGCATTCGCGCTGGTAACTTAGAAGCTATCGGGAAGGAATAGATATTCGACGTATTAATTTGGTGCTGTTCTTCATTTTTGCTTTCGCTTTCGCATACCATAGTTCGTCGCCACTTGAGACACCACATCGTACTTCGGCTCTCCGGTCAATACATTCCCACTAAAATAATGTCGACTACACAATGCTCACAGTATATACGAAGGCTTTTCATGTAGTTCTCGTATGTAGAGTTCTAGTAAAAGCCGACCTCGGTCAATTTCTGTGGATTTTTTCGATTGGCCACAAGGAGAGAGCCTACGCCTCCGAATGAGACATAGGTTCCCACTTAAATGTTTTTGTGCTTTTCATGCTCTCTTCCTAGTGAAATATTACATGTAAATGAGCTCAAAAGTCACCTTGAACAGAACAAATGCACTTCTCCACAAACGTAACAAAGGAATTGTAGATAGAAAAGCAAGTTTGAATTCATGTCGTTCGGTAATTGAAGCTCGCGTGGCATCCACGTGGTACTATGCGGTGTTTTTCTTAAAAGACGAACATTTTACGTGAATTGAATGTCTTCCACCAACCACCATGATCGACTATCGGCGTCTGCAATGGTACGCCATTGCAATCAGCATTGCCAGTGTCTTCTACAACGGCGCTGAAGGCGCATTGTCTATTGCATTTGGTGCCGACTCGGACTCCCGCTCTCTCGTATTTTTCGGAATCCAGTCTGGGATTGAAGTCGCCTCGTCAATCATCGTGTTGTGGAGGTTCCGAAAGATAGCGAAGCCGGGTGAAGAGGCTGTCTCTGGTATTAGTGACGCTGATTTGAGGTTAGTCCAAATTCCTGAATCAATTTCAATACTCATTGAAAGGCGTAGGGTCGAGAAATTTGGATCATGGGCCATTGGTATCCTCCTCGCCGCCCTCGCATTGGGGACTGAAGTGACGGCGATAGTGGGCCTCGCACTTCACCTGGAGCCCGACACATCCAATGCCTCGCTTATTATCTCCGCGAGTGCTCTTGTGATCATGATTCTCATCTGGTTACCGAAGCGTTATCTTGCCCGCGCGCTAAACAGCAGCACGATGCAAGGCGAGGCAGTCTGCTCGCTCTCGTGCATTCAGATCACTATCGTCCTATTCATCGGCTCGCTCGTATTCCGGCTTTGGCACGGCGGGTGGTGGATAGATAGCGCTACGTCCTTGATACTCGGCCTTATGTTCGCCAGAGAGTCGTGGAAGATGCTCTCATGGGTCCGGGATCCGAATTTCACTGGCGGTTGCTGCGGCGATTGTCAAATCCGCATGCCGGAGGACGCTGAGCTCCAGGAACCATACAGAGACCTGTGCAATTGCTGCTCTGAGAAAGACAATTGCCTTATCATCGTAGAGGATTGCGACTGCAAAACGGGGAAACGGGGAAAAGAGGTGAGTAAACTCTCAGGCTCCGAAGGTGTATTCAGATGTGACTGACTGACTCACCTCACACGTAAGGTCAAGTGCTGTGTGCCCGCGAAGGTTTGTTGCAGCACGTATGATCCCGAAGAAGCCCGCTCTCTGGCTGTATGTGAATCTGGCATATCGCTCCCCCCATTGACTGAACCTACGTCACAGTGTAAAACTGCATCAGATGCCTGTGCTGACAGCTGCTGCACAAAGAAAGCGCCTCCGAAGGTAAAGGTGAAGTACTCGGTTGAGAGGAATCGCTGATTTTTAATTATGCAATTAGACAATCGCCAAAGATGCGTGTCAAGATGCGTGCTGCGCGAAGAAACCAGCTCCTAAGGTCAGTAATCAGTGTCCAGAATAGTACATTGAGACTCTGTCTCACTTCTTCCATCACAGCCTATCGTCGAGGATACTTGCCAAGATGCGTGCTGTAGCAAGAAGCCGGCTCCCAAGGTTCGTGTGCTTCGAAGTATAAATACGTAGATATTTATGGCTCTAACGATTTATGTAGACTATCGTACAGGTTACCTCGGGATGCCGGGATGCGTGCTGTTCGTCAAACGACAAGGAAACCAAGGTAAGAAAGTATATCAGTATCGTGTTTTTGATAGATTTTTGAAAAGTATTTATAGGTGGAGACGGGAGTTTCGAAAGACGTAGAAGGAGCATTTGAGCCGTACACGGACCTGTGCAAATGTTGCACCGAGAAAGAGGACTGTCTCGTTGTCATAGACGATTGTGACTGTAAGACAGGTACGCGTGGAGAAGAGGTAAGCAATCCAAATCAACAAGCATCAGGTGAATTCTGACTTAAACCCAACGCTACTAGGTGCAGTGCTGCGTTCCAGCGAAAGTTTGTTGCCGTTCGTACGTCGAAGAAGCTCGCCCTCTGGCTGTAAGTGTTTCGATGCCCTTTATACCTGAGATTCAACTCTTCTATAGCAAGAACAAGAATCCGAAACGTGTAATGACGGATGCTGCTCTAAGAAAGAAGTAGTTTCGAAGGTCCGTATATAGAACTTCCTTTAATAGTTCCAACCTAAAAACCTTGTAGCCCGACGTCAAGGAACGAGACGCGTGCTGCTCATCTGATGGTGGAGAAAAGGTGAGGAATCTGCACTAGATTATTCGTTCATCTAATGGACGCATTCTAGGCGTCTGCCAGTGTAGAGGCTAAGAAGGATACTTGTTGCGAAGGTGAGGATGTTACTGCAACTGACCTGGACGAGGTCGCTCAATGTGCGGTGCCTGTCGAAGTCCCCGCGTCATCTTGCGGAGGCTCTTGCTGCAAACGTAACTGACGAAGGCACGAAGAAGGGTCGGCGAAGGAAAGAATTAAGCAGACTCGGAGAATATAGGAAGTCGATATGATGAATTTCAAATTCAAGTGTAAATTTAGATCTCGAATGAGCGAAAGAAAGGGCTAACAAACGTGTAACAAAATGCAATGATTTTCCGTTGTCTCCTGCAAGTTGCCCTTCAGTTCGAGAAGGATCTACAAGGTAAATTCCTCCCTATGCCTTTCCATTAAGCCAAGGAAAAACTCAGCATTCATCGCTACAATCGTAGGCACCCCATCCTCCACACACTTCTTCGCTGTCTTCCTGATAATCCCATCCTTCAGCTCTTCGACGTAAGGCATGAAAACGCGGAACGTCTTGCACGCCTTCTTGTGCGCGAACATTGGGCTCTTCCACTCCGTCAATTGACACTTCTCTGAGCAATACGCGACGCAACGGCATCCACTGCAAAGCCTCAGCACTGAGTCTTCCATCTGCTCAGCCTTGACGCCGCACCCCAACGCTGAACACTCCTGTCGAGCGACGCGGAACTGGTGAATCTTGCAGAGCACTGTGAAGTAGCGCTGCTCAGGCGTGCCTCCCGGGAACGATCTAGCCATGAGCCTTTGCACCTCAATGTGATCCTCCCTATGCACGTTCGTGTTGTTCGCCATATTATTCATCATGGACGAGTTTGTACGATGCTGGAGTATTAGTATCAGATTCGCGAAGCCAGAAGCAGGCCCGTCCTGAAAATTTGACTTTGCGAACTCGGATTTTGGAAAGGTGAGATGTAGCGCGTTGGTGGTGAGAGTGATGAATTTTGGAGCGTCGACGCCGATCCACTCTTCCTCATACTCGACGGCAGTCCCGAGACACTCCAGGACGTCATCGAGTAGATCCGCAAGTTCCTTCTTTTGCGTTAAAGTGAGGGTAGCGGATGTTGGTTGATTTATGGGCGCAAACCGCTCCAATAAACTCGGCCGGAACCTTTTGTTTTCCAGCAAGTATGGACGGACGAGTGATCGAGTACACATAAGCACTCTGGATAGAGCAGCATGTGCGATGGGCAGATTGTATAATTCGGCCCACTGGAGGAAAGCCTTAACGGCGACTTCCCCTCCGAAAGGCAAAAGGTCAGATGTAAGCGTCGGCCAGAGCGCGAGGGGATTGCTACGTATCGCGGAGCAAAGTTGTATATAGTCGACTTTTAAGAGGCAGTCGTAAAGAGTTTCTAAAAGCTTCGAGATTAACGCGTGGAATGGGGTGGGGTCGGTTGTCACGGTGAAAGTCTCTGACAACTGGACTTCGTGCAGATGTTTGACAACGGCATCCTTCAAATCGCAGTGACAATCGGAGAGGCCCTGGTCCAACGACAAAATATCTTCATCCTTTCGAGGCGACGAAATGAACTTGATCAAGCCCTTCCAAAAGTCGTGGTTGCTCTGTTGAAGTTCTGCAAGCCATCCCTCGTGTCCGCGTATCTTTTCGAGGCAACCAAAGAGGTATTTGGCACAATGCCTATGTTCCAAAGATTTTTCTGCAAAGAAAGAAACCAGAGCCACGATCAAATTGTCCAAAGAAAGGTCGACGTTGGACTGAGATGATGGGAGGGAAGAGGGTGGTGTTGGTTCGGTCATGGTGGGCGGAAGAAGAGGACGACACGAGGCTGCTATCTGAGGCCACAAACACCTACAATTGTACACGACGTAACATACAATTATACAGAATAATCAAACAACGACAGCGAATATGAGCGATACAAAGCAATATGGTATCATCGATAGCGGGAAAGACAAAATGGCCTTCTAAACATCTGGTACGCCTTTGAGACTCTCCAATGTAAGGATATGCTTTAAAATTAATCGCATGGTATCGCGTTCGATGCCCTCCTCAAGGCATTTCTTTGCAATGATCCGCACCTGTCCATCCCGAAGCCCGTCAAAATATGGGGATACCGTCTCCAGCGACTTGCAAATATCCCTATGCGGAAGCGATGGATGCTTCCAAGCGTTCACTTGGCATGTTTGAGAACAGTATAGCATGCATCTGCACCGAGCACAATGACGAAGGGTGGTGGACGGCGAGAGCTCCGCCTTCATACGACAGTTTGGCGCCGCACACTGTTGATTCCGTGTTCGGGTGCGGTAAATTGCGTAGAGGGCCTTGAAGTGAATTTGCTCCGGAGTGTCCCCGAAATCGCGTGCGTGATGCTTTTGAATCTCAATGTGAAGAGATTTAAGAGGTGGGCAACGTTGAGAGAATCGTAGTATTTCGTATAAACTAGTCGCAAGCAACGAATAGTTTGACGCAGAACCCTCCTTAAAGCCCGACTTCGCGAAGTTGCTGCTTGGGAAGGATATGGCGATGGAATTACTGCACATGATCAGGAGATCGAAGCACTGCGAACGATTGAAGTTGTCAATGATTTTGGTCGTGGGCCAAAACGTCAGGACGCTTTCGAGGCAGTCTTCAAAGCAGTCGACGATGCGCCGTTTTTGCTTGGCCGGAATAGATGAGTTCGGATTTCGAATGGGAGAAGTGACCGATAACATGCCCCTCCAAAATGGACTGCCCACCTCAGGAGACATTAAATGTGGACGTGTATAAGAGCGCGTGTTGAGCGCAATCCGTCCGAGGGTGGCATAAACGACCGGTTGCTGTAGTTTCGAGATCCAGAGCATGAGGGTGTCAACGACACGCGTACCGTCGAATGGAAGGAGGTCGAATGGAGTGGTGGGCCAAAATTTCAGTGGTTTGTTCCCCGTTGCCTTGCAGACCTTGATGAAGTCAGCCTTCATGAGGCAATCGTGTAGGATCCCAAAAATTGTCGACATAAATGTCGCAAAGGATGGCGATGAATGAGATCCTTTCTTCTTCTTCTTTCCCTTCCCTGTTCGCGTACTATCCTCCCTTTCATTGTGTATGAGCTTCGTCGTCGCGTCCGATAAGTCGCAGCAGCATCTCGACAGTCGCGACTCCAGAGCGTCGATCTCGGACATGGAATGCGGGGAGCAGACGAAACGCGTAATTTTGTTCCAAAAAGCGTGATTGTACTCGCGAGTAGTGTTTCTCCATCCTTTCTGCTGCTCAAGCAGCTGAATACAACGCGTCAAATAAGTCGCGCAGTGTTTGGGATGCGACGTGTCGTCCAGCGAGTCCACGAGAAGAGTGCAAAGTTCATCGAGTGAAGGTTCCTCGGCGCTCTGGACGCCAACTGGGGCTTCAATGTCCACCAGTGAGCTACTACTGTCGCTTGAACCGAGAGCTGTCGAGTCGGTGTCGCTGGCGGTCATGGTGGTACGGGACAAGGATACAGACGACCACGGCGTCGACGCGTCGCGTCAATTTCCACGTCACAACCGTGAAAAAAAATGTAAACAAAATCGGTCACACCAGAGTCTTCACTTTGACGATAAATCAAGAGAACATAGAGAAAACTGGCGCAAATATTACTTCAAATAGATGGAGTAAAATAGTAAGATTCACTTTCGAAAAAGTTTTCATCTCATCCCGTCGAATTGGCGCTCCGTAGTCTTCGCGTTCCTCCTTCTCGCTACATTCACCGCAAGCTTTCAATTACAAAAAAGAGAAACATACTTGACTTGTCCGAACACTAGTACTGCCAATCGGAGGTGAAAACCTTTGGGAGAGAGAAATTCAGAGAATAAGAGAGGACCGTGACACCGCATATTTCCACGTGGAAGCCACGCGAGCAATAATTACTGTTACCGCAGCACATTGTTGACGTTCCTGGCGCGCAAAGTGCAACTTGGACACCGACCACCATCTCCTCCGACATGCTGGGCGTGTCTCTGGGGCAATCAGGCTCTGGCCGCCCATCTGGACGGCAGACGTCGACGAAAAAGCCGAAGAAATTGACGAAGAGGGTGTTCAAGGCCGTGATGAAGTCTTACAGGTTCAAGCTGCCCATGTATGACTTTCCACTGAGGCTAAGACCGGTATGTCACCGTCGTTTTCATGAAAGCGTGTGTTTGAGACATGTTTGAAGTGGTTCATAGGATTCGCGACGCTAATTATGCTCATACTGGCCTTCCTGGGATTCACAAACTTCGCGCACAGTCTACCACTCAATGACAAGATCTTGCATCTCGTCTGCCTGTGTCTGGCGACTACCGTTGTCTATTTCGTATTTGACGTTGAAGAGTGCGTCTTATTAAATGTGTCTTCATTAATATTTTCCTTATGAACCCATTCATGCATTATAGGGACGCCCGAAGAATTTGGTTCTGGCGCCATGCTCCTCTCATACTCACTGCCGTGATTTGCTTCGTATTTGGCGGGATCGTGAGCGAAATAGTGCAGTCGCTTCTTCCTGTAAGCTCTTCTGTCCTTCTCTACTGTCAGCAGCATTCTTACGCCCTACAAGTACAAAGAGTTCCAGGTTGGCGACGTTGCAGTGCGTTGGCCATTTGTTTTGAGTTCATCAACGGTCGATACTGACCGCACTCACTAATCCCCAAGGCAAACCTCATTGGATCATCAATTGGATTATGGACTGCCTATTATCTAGAGAGATATTACAGACGGAGACAAGAGGTGCGTTATATGCTTTCTGACCACTCGTTCAAAGCAACAACTGTCACCGCAGATCTCGCGATTGTACAGACCAATATCACTGGACCCAGATGAGCTGTCCGAGAGCGATCTTGACGACGACGAAGCCAGTGGTACTATGCTGCTTCCCACACATCACGACCGCAGCACCCAAGGACAAGGGAAGGGGAAAGCATCGGCCTTTTCGCGTGACGAGGGCAGAATTAGGCTCGAAGACGTGTGGGACGAGCGAGAGGAGATCTTTGGTATCGGCGACGAGAGCGACGATGAGGATGGTCAAAAGGCACATGGCGGCCCATCTGCACGCGGGGACAACACGTCCTCCCCAGCAGGTCCAAGGATTGTTGTCACAAGTTCATGAAGACACTGTTCGTTTCGTTTGCTATCCATACGGACTTCAGGACCTTTGCACGCTGTCTTGTACAACTTACTGTCATATTATTGGTAGATCTGGGTGCATTATATTAATAGGTTGTAAATTTACTTTTCTTCGTTGCTCTTTTCTATTTCACGAAGTTCGGATGATAGTCTACTGACATCTTCCTTCAGCGCAACTAACTCCTCTCTCCTTGTCTCAACCAACTTGTCTAGCCCCTCGCAAGCACTTTCAGGAACCACGAAGACCTGGTTGTCTAAGGTACTCTCGAGCGAGGTCCTCAAGTCCCTGCCGAGTCCCTGCCCCACACGTGTCCAATCTTGCCACCAACTCCTCTTCGCTCTCTCCCAGCGCCCAACTGTACAACGAAGAGCCAATGTCGCCAGGAGTGCTGCGCCACCGAACGCGGTCGTACCATCCAGGTAGGCACCAAGCCAGAGACCGTACCCAGAGACCGTAGACAGGGCGGATGACGAGAAGGTGGTAAGGAGTAGACGCTGGGCGGCACGATGCAGTCTGTTTGTTGCAAAAGTGAGCTGCGATAACCGAGATTGTAGAGGAGCGAGGAGAGTCGCAGGGGTCACTGCAAACGATGGATGGGCGGAGTGCTGTAACAGTGAATTTTGTAACACAGGTGATCGGAAGGCTACCGGAAGAGTTCGAAGCATGTCTTCCGTCTTGTCAACGAAGGACGCTTGTGACGCCGAAAGACGTCCCGAATGGAAGACGAGCTACGTTGATGAACTTCATCAGCTGTTAGCTCTCGCGGGAGGGGAATAAGACGAACGTTATCCTTAAATTGCTTCGTATACGCTTTTTCCGCCGCACCAGATACAACTTGTGTTATATCGTCTACAACCACTAGAAGTTTCCACCACTTTAGATTGTCCAATGTCGGCTTGACGTCTTTTCCAGCGCGTTCGATCGCCTCGGTAACCAGCGTCTCTTCAGCGACATCCGAACCAAGCACGTCTCTCTGTGCACCTTCTCGCGTTTCGAGGTACGATTCGCGCAGGGTCGATACAGCACACCGAACTTCATGCACATCCTTTTGATAGGCGTGTAGAAGATCCCGAGACGTTTGCAGTAAATTCGAAGCCAAAGCTCTGCGGGTGTCCCTGCGTAGCTTCTCCGGACCTTCTGAGATGCTTTCGCTCAGTTTCTGCAGAAAAGAGTGAAAGTTCGATCCATTGAAGTCGTCCTGGTACGCCTGGATCGCTTTCGAGGACGTTGGGTCCGACCGGAGGGCGTCAAAGGCCTTCAAAGCGCGCGTTGCGTCAACAAACAACACGCGAGGTGCGTTGCCGTCTAACTTTGACTGGATATAATCTTGCGCTTCGAGCACGGTTTTATCCGTCGCGGTGGCATTGACAAGTATGAGGAAGTGGGGGTTTGTAACGGGTATCCGTGTCCACGGAATATCGGTGCGTTGTAAAGGAGAAAGCACAAGGATTGGTACATCTGCAGTCAGAGTTTCCGTGGGGTCTTGAGGTGCCAATTGTTCCGTAAGTAAAATGGGTATCTGGGATAGGCGGGGTGACGGGAACCGTGTCCGAGTGCCATCCGTCTCGAGTGTTGGCCCAAACCTAATGAAAACGATCTGAGGTAGATAGAATCACGGAAGAGAGAACACGCACTCAAATTCTAGCGTACTTCCACTTTCCGTTGTATCTTTCCACCTGTCACGTATGCACTTCCGCCGTTCGACGTCCTCCGAAAGTGGATCCTCAAGAAATGCGGAAACGAGATCCTGGGATGAAGACGAGCTCGAAATTTCGTCGTTCACGCTGAAAACTTGCAACAAAATCAATTTCTAGAAGACTGACTTCTCAGTAATTTTACGCACCAGAGACTCGAGGGGTCGAGGTTCCCTCCTGTAACCGTTCCTTCGCGCGAATGAGGCCTTCCACCAATTGCACATCGATATCCGGTCCCTTCCCCCGAGAGGAGAGTTTTAAAAGAGTCCCAGCTGCTTCCTCTAAGACGTCGTTGTAATCATGCTTTACGAGTGATCCGCCGTTCGTCGAGGAAGCGTAGGGACGAGCGTGGTCACCGTGTCTGCGTCGACTTTGGGGAACTCGACGACGAGCGGAAGCTTGAAGCAGGAGGCGCAGTCGCACAGAGAATTGCTTGTATGTCTGCGGTGAATTTATTGCTCCTATGGCCGACCATAATGCAGGCGACATGTACAGCACATGAAGGTTGAGGAGAAGGATGTCGACTCGGACAAACCACGCGTGGCAAGTTACTTTCTACTATGAACCACCATCATCTACACGCTCGTGAACACTGGCAGCAGAATTATACTCTCTGCTTTTCATGCTCATGAATATCTTACGTCCTTCGTGATGACTCTCAAACCGTTAATTACAATTTGTGGGACGACGGCCGTTGGGAAAAGCCGCCTGGCAGTCGAACTTGCGGAATTTGTTTCCCGAAGATTACAATCCCGATCTCCCCCTCACGAAAGTTCAAGTCAAATAGTGGGGAACGAGGAGGCTACTGGTGGGTTATTGGGAAATGTGTCATCATCGAGACCAAGAGCAAGAGTCATCAATGCCGATGCCATGCAGGTCTACGCTGGCTTGGATATAATCACGAATAAAATCTCTGAGCAGGAGCAGAAGGGTGTTGAACATGCCCTCATGGGATTCGTCAAGCCAGGACGTCAGTATGTCGTTGGAGAGTGGGTGCAGGACGCTGCGGCAATTGTAAGGGCAATTTCTGTTTGGTTAAATCCTACCTTTTCCCCTTGAATTTTCTTTCAATACCATTCTATATACAGATTGAAAAGACGCACCTCGAAGATAAAATTCCCATCATAGTTGGTGGTACTTCGTACTGGATCCAACACTTGTTATTTCCCACTTCTCTGCCATCGACGAAGGCACCGACGGAAGATGCGAATGGCGGCATGATACGGGCTCAACCCTCTCCGAACCTCGCAGAGGCACTCCAGGATCTCCCGGAGGAGCTTAGAAATTTATTCCACTCCTTACCAGAACTTCCTCCCTCGGCGAAAACGGATCCTGAACCCGCGTTTGCTCTTTATACGCTCTTATCCAAATTGGATCCGGTAATGGCGAAGCGATGGCATTGGAAGGACACTCGAAAAGTGCTTCGGAACCTCAACATCATCGCAGAGTACGGTCGACCCGCCAGTGAAGTTGTTGTAGATGCTCATGCAAGCAATGCTGCCCAGAGATGTCGGTAAGTGACTACATCTTTATTTGCAACGGGTACGACTCGTTGACACAGCGTGACCAAGATATGACGCTCTTGTGTTTTGGGTTTACTCCGACCCGTCCAATTTGAATGAGCGCATCGACAAACGCGTGGATGCCATGTTTGATGTACGGGATTTCTAATTCACTACCTTTGGCAAGCTGACGTTTGGTAGCAAGGCTTGCTTGAGGAAGTACTCACGTTGCGAAAAATAAAAATGGCTCAATCTAATAGCTTCGAGACTACGAAAGACTCGGAAGCAAACGGCGAAGAGAGCGAATCCGAAGCAATCGACTTCGAGTCCGGCATATATCAAGCAATTGGTTCGTCAGCTGTCACAAATGCGTCTCGAAAACCCTGTAAATACTTAGTGGAACCTACAGGTTATAAGGAGTTCGTAACGCATCTGCAATCACACTCGCTCCCTCAGGATTCGGATTCTGGATCTTTGAAGTCGTTCTTCGGCCCCGCCCTTGAGCAAATGAAGCACAACACTCGCAAGTACGCTCAGCGTCAAGTCAAGTGGATCCGCAACAAGCTCCTCCCGGCGGTACATGCCAGTAATGCTCAGGGAGAAAACCCAGAAGAGGAGGAAACCAACGCAACGACGAAGTGTTGTGTCTACCTATTGGACGCGACTGGTACGACTTCGAGACGAAATATGTTGTCGCGGAGCTCAAATGTTTTTTTCTTACAGAGGTGGACGATCGATGGAATACGAACGTATTGAAGAAGGCGGAGGAAATTACGGAAGGTGCTTCACTTCTATTTTTTCGGTGTAAGCGTTGAATTCCTGACGAAGGGGACGCTCTTGCCCAGCATTCCTGGATAACGCGCAACTCCCGGACCCGCCTTCAATGTCGACGCACGCTCAGACAATGCTCAACGTTCCCCTTAAGCCTACAGAGTGAGTAGCGTATCCGCACTTCAATGCCGTGCACAAATAAATGCCCTTCTTTACTCCAGCCCCAGTGCAGTATTGCAAGCTCGCAGCAAAATAGCATGCCCCGATTGTACGTTGCGACCAGACCAGCCCGTGATGCTGGAAGAAGGGGACGAATGGGAGAGACACAAGAAAACGAGAAGTCATCGTCGGCTCGCCCAGCGACGAAACCCATCCGATTCAAACTATCATTACACGCACAAACGACGAGATATGCCTGTAGACACAGCAAGTACAGCAACGACAAATACATGAGCAGCGTCTGGAAAGAAATTATGCAACGAAGTGAAAGAAGTAATTCTACATGATATCTGACGAGTCTGATATATAATGCTGCGAAAACGTGTCTAGCAGCGAATTATGGACATGGCAAAAGATATGCACTGTCGAACGGAATCTACAAGAGAACAAAGAGGGGGAAATCTACCTACTAAATAAACTTTAAACATATAATGATATTCCACATACCAGGCGAGAATATGAAACTGGAGAACAAAGTGGTGATCCTCCCCTCTGATCCGTGGCGGTCATAATATTGATACAGATGAACTGAAAGGCATTTTAGGCTGATTAGGTCGCCTTTTTCTTGCCTTTGGTGGAGGACCCGGAAACCGAGCCGTTGTCGCTGGACTCCTTGACTTTCTGATCGCCTATCCTCCAAGCAAGAACGTCTGCGTAATCGTTCAATCCCTTCACCAATTGCGGGCGACAATAATAGGCAGAAGTTGCTTCGAGCTCGTGATAGCGTTCGCTGTACGGTTTCGAGACGTCCTCGAAGAAATCGCGTCGGGGTCGGGAAAAGTGAGGACGGAAGACGAGACAGTGCCACGCAGGAGGCTGAGCTGCGTCCAAATAGCTCCTGGATTTAAGCCAACACTACTGATCTTCTTGATGGTCGCTTTTATCGCCTGGGGACGGATCAGTAAAGACAATTTACAAGCACAACGAATTGACATGCATTTTGGGCGCCGGTCGGAGCGTCAGCGGCGATGAGACTCAGCAACTGCATGGTATAAGACTTCACAGCACCATCGCTGAAATGCTCGAAGTCGTCCAAGGTTTCAAGATTAGTCTGGCTGATATCCATGATTGGAGAAAACCGAAGCAAAAACTCGCGAATCTAGAACAAATAAGAAACTAATGTCAGGGTATGTCTTGAATTACTTACGAAGAAGCGATCTTCAGCGTCATTCTGCGACAAATCGGTATCAACCTCCACCCACTTGGGCTGTGGTACTACGGGTTTCCTCTTCGGCTTGCCAATCTTAGTGGTGGGTGCGCTTGGTCCGAATTTAGGAAGTGGGCTCATAGGCAATTCGACGACGGGACGCAAACGAGACGGGCTTGGAACGACTTCAGACTTGCCACCAGATAGACGCACGTATATAGGTTCGGCTTTCGCAGCTCTCTGAGCTTTGCCTTTCGTGCAAGCCCAGCAAGCGCACTTGCTCTCGCAACGAAAGCATCTAATCCAAAAACAAATTGTGAGTAGATTCGATTAACACATCGAAAACGGACAAACCTCCAATCACCACTATCGGGTCTAGCCATGGTTTTCAGATAGTGATTGCGAATGCAATTGTTGCAATAATTGGTGTTACAGTACTTCGGACCCTTCCGCGCCGTGCATGTAAGATGGTCTGATACGATGCCCTTGAATAACGATACATTTTTGGTGATAGAGATGTCACGTACTATCCTTCAGTCCCTTATGTTGGCGGCAATGATGGCAGATAAAGAAGCCTTCAGGAAACTTTTCGAGCCATTTTGCATTCCGTTCGGTCGCTACTGTGGCTTGGCTTGTTTTCTCGAGTGCGATGCTCGAAATCCCAGACGGATTAAGTTTCTGCTTCTTCATTGGCGACTCCAGAGTGTCTTGTTTGCGTGAAACATCGATATTGAGAGCCTTGTTGGTGAGGGGGGTGCCGCTCTTACGCGGGTTGAACGCGTTAATTTTAGCGAATGAGCTGGAGCCCGAGCTCGTGTGCAATGGTGATGGCGGAATCTCGACGTATACTTGCAGTTTGCGCTTCAGATTATCTGACAGAGCCGTGTTGACCGTCAGCGAGCGCGGTGTCAAGACCATCGCGCTCATTGTGGCCTTGGGGAGTGGTCGTGATGTTGGTGGTTGGAAGGAAAGAGACGTCGACGCGCCTTTGGCGTTTTTCCCGCGCCCAACGCGACGAAACACGTGCTGGACCCTGAACGCCATGACCAAATTTTTGCCTTCAACGTCGACCACAACGACGACGACGCCATGGCGCACGCCGACCACACTAGAGACCCATGGTGAGCTCGTCACGCTTCTAGGAGTGTCTACAAGATTCTGAGTGAAAGAAAAAGTCCATGGGTAATCCTCAACGACTTCGGCGGAGCATTTTCGATGGGTACCGTGGGTGGAGGTATCTGGCATGGCATTAAAGGAGCCCGTAATTCGCCACGAGTGCGTCCAATATATTTCAACCACTGCAGCATTATTGAATGAGATGGTTTTTTCTAGGGAGAGCGTCTTGTAGGCTCAATATCAGCCATAAAAGCACGAGCGCCCGTAATCGGAGGAAACTTCGGTGTATGGGGAGGGATGTTCTCGACGTTCGACTGCGCTGTCAAAGGCTGGAGACAAAAAGAAGACCCTTGGAATGCTATCATCTCTGGGTTTATGACGGGTGGTTGCTTGGCTGCACGAAGTTCGTCGTCTTTCTCCAATGTCCATCATTGCCTCTTTTGATCCATTCTCTTTAGGTGGGCCTCGATCCGCATTCGGTTCGGCGGTTGCTTGCGGTATCTTATTAGGAGTGTTTGAGGGAGTGGGCGTTCTTATGAACCGCGTATTCAGTGAAGGGAATCGACAGCAACTTCCACCTCGTACGTCCACGTCTCCCAGTTGAGCTTTTGTGCGTGCTAACCGAACACTCTAGTACCGGAAGGCATGGCTCCGAGTTCTGCTTCTGTACCATCTGTTGCATAGATCTGCATTATCTTATTTTTCTCATCTCACTACTCACGCTGCATGCTCTTATGTCCACATTTACCAATTATAATGCTTACTGTAATCATACACAGGAAGGAGTGTTCGACAAGGACGCTCGAAAGTCATAGGAACTGCGAGCCAGTGACTTCCGGATGCTGCTTGAGTGAGAGATCTCAGTTTACAGATGATCGCTCTTGCCGGATGCGCAAGACTGTTCCCTCACTTTCTCTGAATTTCTAGACCAGCTCAAAGAACCTTTGGAGTACGGTACAGAGGAGAGGAGACAGACTAAAAGCTGAGTAAAGCATGCCATTTCAGAAGCCTACCGACAGTCTGACTTTCCAGTTCTCGACTTCGATACTCATGGTGGAAGTACATATAAGTCTCGGACAAGAAGCAGCGTAATCATTCGAAGGGTTTATAAAATGACATGGACAAGACGTGCGTGAGTTGGAAATAAAGTGAGTGTGTTACAAAGTACATAAAACCATGACTGATAAAAAAAGAGATCGGCGAGAGACGGTCTCGGAAACCTAACGAACTAAGTACGTAAACCGTCGTTTGCACATAATCTGAGAAATAGTACTTACGAGTAAAACCCGTTACCAGGTCAGCAAATGATGCAGTACGTTGTTCCTATACCTCCGTAGGATAGTCGCTTTCTGCGATCTTGAATGGAGGCCAGGAGGATGGGTTCAACGTCGCTTGACGATGGTCTCGATTGATCATCGCGAGGACGAGAAATTTCTGACGATTGCGTAGTATGAGTGGTTGGTGCGACGGGCTCCATCGAATAAGAATCTTGAGTGTGGAAAGAGTAGGGTTCGCTCAAAATCTGCGCAAATGCAGAAAAGTTTGGGTTGAGCGATTGCCGGTGAGTTTACAGTTACGCCTTCTTCGACATGCGTTTTATAACAATCATGCATCGCCTTGTAGCGGCTTTGGGTGTTCGGAAGTTCAGGCACGATTACAGCCCTGCGGCGTGAAGCAATGTCGCGGCGTTATCATAGCAGACTTGGGTCCCGGAGGGAGCGCGGAGTCTGATGCTGCTTGTCTCAAATGTCGGCATTCTAGCGGACGACGCGCCCCATCCTTGCATTTGGTCGCCGACCGATGCAACCCCTCGGCTTCTTAGGATGCGAGACAGCTCATGGTCACATCATGCCAACGGTCCTCTCCCGTTATCCCCGAGGGAAATACTTACGAGGGATTAATTATGAACAAGACCACAGCGCGCAGTTCAAAAATCAAAATACACAAGGATACACTGTTGTCGATTCTAATTGCCAATGCAATACAAGTACACATGCGAAGTCGAAACGTACATAGTACACGAAGGCCACAACGTCAATCGACTGTAAACATCAATCGAGACAAAATCACAAATCAGATCATACGAATCACAAAGGGCGAATGGGAGAAATGGGGTTGGAAAACAAAGTTACAGGCGAAGGGCGACGAAGAGCAAAGTGAGTCCCTCCTCCGTTCGATCATAGGATACATTGAATAAATCTGGGATGAAAAGGTTTCGTCAATATTTATTCGAGAAGCCGCGAAGAAGAAGAAAAGACGTACAAAGCATGCCGAGGATGGCAGCGAGGCGCATGATGGCGCGGGGACTTAGGCAACGACGCAGTAGGTGGTGCCGACGCCGCCAGTGGAGAGCCTCCTCTTGCGGATAGTCTGAGCCTGGGTCTGCGCACCAGTGTCTTGCGCAGTGACCTGGACTGGCGTCTCCTCGGTGGTGGGGAAAGCGACGGTGAAGGAATCCATTTGAGTTATGAGTTAGAGAAAAGCTCGAGAGCGATGTTATGAGTGGTAATTTATAGTGTTTGGTGAGTAGACTTGGGAATGGGGACTTCGACGTTCGAGAGGCTCCCTATTTATACGTTTTCTGAGGTTGAGGTTGGCCACTTTGACTGGGGAGACCGGCGAGGCAATGCGCGACTGAGGCCTATTATTGTGGGTCCGCCTTGGTCGAGACTTGGACGAACAAAAGCTCAGCACATGCGCCGGGACGAGGCGACGTCGATCGAGGCGACCGCTCTTGCCGACTTCCGCGTTTGCATTCTCCCTCACAAAAAGGCTACCACAACTCTTGCGAGACAGCCTCGACGGCAGCATCGGGTCTTCAACAATAACGCGGTCGACTTCTGCTCGCCGAAAGGCGCTTTACGCGTAACGCTTTACCTCACTCAAAGCAAGACCAAGCAAGGAACGAATGCAAGAACCGTCCGAGAGGGCGCTTAGTCTCGACCTCTTTGCCAAAATTCTCTCGTCGAGACAAAGTGCAAAGGCAAGACATCGTCCTGAAGCACAGGGGACACCGTCGCAGCAAATATTGCTCGAGTATCTACCGGACGCTAAATATTCTGGACCATGGAGAGGTGTTCTACATACGACAACCTGACAGATCCCGTCGAAGACGCCAGTGGCTGTCACCGGTCACTGTCAGAAGGGATCGATGCGCGAACCTTCTCCGAAGCCTACGGGCAGGACCGAAGCTACTCAAAACTCTAAAGCGTAAAGATCGAAAAGATCGAGAGACCAACCCGACGCACAATTGGAATCCAGGCACGCCCAGACGAGTTTGAAGACATCGCCCCTTGCACGGCGTCCTCAGCTGCTATTGTGTCTTCGTCGAATCTCGTAGAAATGCGTAAGTTCGTTGCCAAATCGACAAGGCGGGTCGAGAATTTCCGAGATCTGCGACAGATCGTTCTACGACGCCGACCACTGCTTTTGTGGAAAGCCCCTTATCGGAGTCAGAGAAGTCTTTTCGCCATTCGAACCCTCGTCCATTGACGCCGTAGCCTGTTCCGCCATTCAATCACTCTTGTGTACTCTTCAGCAATTTGCAAATCGACCTCAAGTTATACTCGCAGTTCGGCGTTACAGAGCTATCAAGTGACAGTAAGAATCGAACGGAACTTCACGAACGTGCGCTCGTCCTCCTCTCTGCTCTTGTCTCAACATCCTCAACTCGAAGCCTCTGGAATGATTCGAAACCCGGTAAAGGACCATTTTCCGGACCTCTCGCACGAGAAATGACTCAAGTCCGAGAGCTCTGTGACCTTCGCCCTCTCGCATGAACATTGTCTTCGCCTCGAGGCATCTATCAATGAACCTGATATGCAATGTTCAGATTTTTTTTCTCCTTTTGTCGAGACAGACGATTCGGGATGGACGCCGAGTTATTGTCGTAATATTCGTGCATGCTTCAGGAAACGGAGAGCATCTCGCCAAATCGGTCTCGTGGGCTCCTATGGGTACGCCGTGCCATAACTTGTTTCCTCTTATTGTCCTAACGACGTATGTTCGCAAAGAAATCATATCATCCTGATTTTCCGTTTCGTCCGCCTTCACCAATTGTTGTTTCCCGAAACGGACGCCGATCATGCCCTGATCGAGTTTCGTGAGACACAGCTGCCAAGTCTGCGTTTTAGGCTTTGACGAGGCTTTGTGAGCCCAAGTCGACCTTCTCCCCTTCCTTCCGACTTGCTTGCTTGCTAGAAGTGAGCTCATTAATTTTTCGGGGAGTGCGTCTTCTGGTACGCCTCTTTCTTAATTCTGAAGTCAAAGTATATGAAATTCTGTGTTGAATCCACGGTAAAATACCATTTTTCAGAAGACGACGATAGCGGCAAAAGATCCGAATTCGAGGGAAGGAACTTACCCTTTTGGCAGGGACCAACGAGGAACACTCTTTTGTCTCTTTTGTTCAAACGTCGACGATGGGATGTAATGCGAACGATGACCTAACTGATCTTGTTAGCGAGGGCATCACCAGCCATGCCTTGGAACCGCCACCGACAGAACTTTGCGATCTTTAGGCCTTCACTTATTGTTTTCGACTCGATAATGGTCGGCGACACGGTACGACGCATGACTCTACCGATATCTTGAATTCCCGGTTGACGGTCTTCCGTTCTACTTCGCAACGTATAAAAGGCTGGGGAATGTCCTCGAACGAACTCCAGAGCGCTCATCACTCCAGCCTCTATCCGCCTCAACACGCATCTTCTCTACTCAATCCAAGTCTTCCTCACATCATTACGCAATGGATTCTTTCAGCACCATCGCATTCCCCACCACCACCACTGCTGAGGAGACTACCCCAGTCCAGGTCACAGTCGCCGCGCAAGACACCACTTCGTCGCAGACACCGACCGTGCGCAAGAGGAGACTTTCGACTGGTGGAGTTGGGACGACCTATTGCATCATTGCTTGAGCTTTCACTTTAGAAGCTCGCTCGATGCATGTCTTTCCCGTGTTCATGGCACTGTGAGTTTTATCATAACTTGGTGATCTACTTAACGAACTGACACCCTCTTCTTAGATTTATACAATAAAACCACTATAAGGGATGGAGCACCATTTCGACTTCTCTTTTCGTTGCTTCGTCCTCCATTTATTCGATCTCTGGGTTTTTCTTCGATCCTTTGCGCTACCTTACACACATTTACGGCCTTTCGATGATGACTTCTCTCATCTGCTTGTACTTTTACTTTTACGATTGTTCGGTCTTTTCGATTTTCAGTACCGCCATATGTAAAAGCACCTGCATACGCATCGCATTTGTACTTATACTGCATCATCCGCATCTGAATGAATTTTATGACTTCGCAATGTTCGCATGAGTATATTGGGAAATACCTCGGTGTTTGCCGGAGCCTGGTCGCGTACGCGTGTTCTTTGAAATCGCGGTGGCGACTCAACCAATCGCTTGTTCGTCAACCAACATCACCACTCCAATCCAAAGACCTTACATGTAACACTAGTACACTCATGAAGATGGCGATGGACTTGAACACTGTGCAGAAAAGCCTCGAGGACCTTCAAAGCAAGTACGTGGTGTCCTAATCGTTGTTTGTAGTGTTTTTTGTGACGTATGCTATCAATTCAGTCACAGTTCAGTCAGTGACTCTTCGACCATTTCGCCGTCTACAACACCATCTTCTCCATCGACAGAGAGTCTTCCGCAATACCATCCGAGTTTCTCTTTTGAAGATGCGGACCTCATTTTGTCGTCTGCGGACAGCACTCTCTTTCGCGTTCCTTCGATAACGCTCAAAATGGCTTCGGGTTTCTTCCGGTCGACAATGACTTTACCTCAAAATACGCATAAAGACGACCCGAATGGCTCAGATACCCATTCCGAGATTATCCACCTCAGCGAGTCATCGAAACTCCTCGAAACGTTGCTGAGCATCGTCTGTTGTCTCGGAGTCAATCCCGTCTCCGCGTTCGCCACGTTCGAGGACGTCTCCGACCTCCTGTTCGCCGCGGAAAAATACGAGATGCCAGGCGTTACGTCCTATATGCGCACCGTGATCGTAGGACCTCGCTTTCTCGCCGATCCGCTCCGTGTCTATGCGCTCAGCTGCAGGTACGGCTGGCCCCCCGAGGCGAAGCTCTCCTCGCGCCTCACCCTCTCGCTCGATCTTACGCAGCAGAAGTACCGACCGACGCTTGACAGCCTCCAGGGCGCGCACTTGATGGCCTTGTTGAGCCTCCGACACCAGCGCAAGACGCAACTCCGCACCGCGTTGGACAGATTCCCCGCATCACGTACGCCATACAAGTGCCAGCGGTGCTACTCCGTGGTGGACGTCCACCCCTGGCGCGAGTTCAAGTGGCTAATCTTGGACGAGATGGATCGCCAACCTAGCGGGGAGACGATCAAGACGCAGGCATTTGCAGATACCCCGGTCGCACGACAGGTTTTTGCGGTCACTTGTAATGGCGATCAATGTCATAGAGCATGCTTTGACAAGGATTCGACATTGGATAACATTAGCAAGGCAATAGACGGCCTACCCTCCTCTATTTAACGCGGAAGATTCCGGGAGGCATCGACCAGAAATACTATCTGTATAACAATCCTCCACTTCGTTCATTATCGGCAGTGATTTTCTAATTCCTACAAGCTTTTGATATGAGATAGATTACTGAACGATCCTCGAGATACGATTCTTATAAATTATTCAATATGAATCCAAGATTTCTCTACCAGTGCGAGGATACACCTTAGTATTCCGGGTCGATTTTGACGGACATATTTGAACTCGATAAACTCCCCCCAAATTGAGTTGATTTGATGTCGTACTCTGTGTCGTTGTCGTCCTGACTGAAAGTTAGCAATGTCATCAGAGCGAAGAAAAGGGGTCCTACTCTATGCACTTCTGTGACTGTGCTAGTCATGATTCCACAAGTTGGATAGAGCCGAGGACTCGATGGTTGCATTGCGAAGGCATTCTTTAGCCGAACATTTGTCAATGACTCATGCGCAAGGTCCTTAGGGTCGACCATTGGACTTACCTCGAGGACATGATCAGTGCTGAACTTTCGATTCGCGAATGAAATCGTTGGCGCAATTTTGGACGTATGGTGGCTCTCCTTCTGGGCCCGGAAGGCATTCCTGGTATTTAATCTGGTGCAATGAAGGTTAGTATCTTCGAACTTGATCTCCGTGAGATTCACGAAGCCACTCACGAAGCCAAAAACATGTTGATATAGACTGAAGGAAGTCCTTAGCAGAGTAATTTATCAGCGACGCCTTTAAATCGAACTCACGCTTGCTAATGACGAAGTGGACTGCAATGAAAACGAGGTTCCTAGGCATCGTCGAGACCTTTCGATAGAATCTTCCGTCAGCGTATAAAGCGGAAACGAGGTAATAGTAAGTGCTCACGCAAATGAGCGATACAATCGACACGATGCTGAGAAGCAAGCAGTGTAAGTGATAATAATGGAGAGTTTCGCAAGCTGGCTACTCGGTAAATTCTCACCTCGTCAGAGCACCGGTTTCGATGGAGTATAAAATGATCTTGTCTAAAATTGCGTCCATGCTGTTTCAAACAGGGTTATTTTAGCGCCGAAGCATCGCATCGCGGTGAAAGTACGACTCACTGGAACATGCCACTACGCGACTATGAAAAACGCACTTTTGAGTGACCGTAATGAGAGATCGTTCGTAATCAGACGCACCCCATTCAACCAATAACAAAGACTCGCGGTGATCAACACGTCAGAGGCGACAGCCAGCGTAACGCCCGCTGTAAATATCCACTACAGGTCGTAGGCGTGAGTTTAACGAGTATCATGAGATGAGATCGGTTTCGCTCACTCTAACGTGGAGGACAAACCCGCCGAATGTCCCCAGCTTGATTCTATAAAATTTCAAAGAAGTGCCTGTAAGCTCGCGGAATACGAGAGCCCCATGCAACATACGCTTTTATGGTGGTCGCTGTTCGTACACGTGCATAAGTGTGAGATGAGACTAAGACGCTCAATGACCACTTACTCCAACCACAAGCTTGGCAGATAAATCAGATATCATGATTAAATTTGACGTCGGCAGCGAAGAAGCTCACCCAGACGTGCGGTTAGCAAAAGAGACTTTGATACGAGTTTAGCATCACGATTTGATAAATTTCATCCGAACGGAGGGAGGGCTTACGAGGATTATAGGAATGATTTTGTTTCCCCGGCTCACTGTGGGTAGTCTCGCGCTGAGAGAAGGGCATGAAAATTTCATTAGCAGACTCACGCTTCCATACTCTCCATGAGAAGAAGCTATGCAGGGTGTGGAGTTAGCACTAGCACATTCGAGCGTACGACGGGCAAGCGACATGCCTCTGCACGATGAATGTGATGGATGCCTACAGCGGAAGGCCGGTCAGTCATAGTGTGTAGTTTCAAATCTTCCTCAAGCATACCGTCAAGCCTATAGTGAGCTGAAAATGACACGGTAAGCGTCGCAGCAGCACTACTCTCGAAGGACGACAAGATACTTACACCCAGTGGACTATGAAGGTCAACGAGTAGAAAATAAGTAGAGCGTCGTTTTGCTGAAATGTGGAGGAGCTTACGGGGGAAGATCCATGACAGCAGAATTGTTACCAAAGTTTAATATGAGGTAACGGTACATTGAAACCATTATGCAGATGACATGGGCAAGGTCGAGCAGACTGTATGCGCGATAAGTTAATCTTCAACCGTTTACAGATTCATTCGGACTGACCATAAGAGAGTAACCTTTAGGATAAGCGGGTCAGAGCAAGGGTCAAGAAAGGGGTGGGCGTTAGCATTGAGTTTATCGACTTACGAGACCTCCGTAAACGGCGTGGTCGTACGCCGGTCGACCGCGAAAGTAATGGTACGCTTGAAACAACAGTACACCGCTCAATGCGGTAGCAAACCAGGACGCGACGAGGAGGGAGCCTATAGTCGTACCCAGGAATCCGACCGACATGGCGACGGGGCGGAAAGAAAAATGAGAATCTCGCGCCCTGCTTCAAACCTCGGGAGGGGGATTATGTATCCGTCGCAAGAGGGGCCCGGAGAGGAGCGCTTCCCAGCCCTCGAGAAGTACCAGAGAAGTGACTTCTGTAAACAACTCACAACCTGAACCAAATCTCCGGAGAGAAGGACAGGGTCGGCCGTAGAGCTGACGCCCTCGCAAACCCGAGATTGATCGCGTTTTGGCAGGAATGGATGGGGAGACGGGAAGGATGCTGACTTGATGCAGGGCGCCCTTCGCAGCAATTCAGAGTCCCGCAGTTCATGAGAGCGAACAGAGCCAAAGGCATGGGATTACGATGAGGCATCCATGAGAAGACTGTCCGCGACGGATCCTGCGTTGGCCCAAAGGCTCTCCCAGATCTCAGGCTTGTTGGGAGCAGGCTTTTAGGCGGGTTTAACCGAGTCATCCAGGACCAGGTCCTGATTTTGGTTTCGTTCGTAGCATCTTGTGACCGAGTGTAGTAGTAGAAACGATCGCGACTTGTAGACGAGAAGTCGAATCGTCAACGTACAACAAGCGATGTCGCCGCCACAGGCAGGCGAACCCGGAGTGATCAGTACTCGATCAGTAACCAGCAATAATGAAAGAAGGGGCTAACAGTTATGCCGAACTCGCCTTTCCTGCTCCCAACGAGTCCCGAGACGAAGTACACCGGTTTGATTCTTGTTCGCTAGCGTATCGTACGGAGAAAAAATCCTACAAAGTTATGTTTTATCCGTTAGTCTTCGCTGTCATTGATACATGTGCGACGCACATTTTTCACGAAAAACTGTGGTTGAGCGCTGAAAACAAATGGGTGATTGGTACAAACGGACAATTTGTGTGGATTCACAATGCATCACGGTCCAGAATCTCCTTGAGATAACTTTAGAGATATGGCGTAGAGTTGTGCCAATCCCCGTCGCGCGCGTGGATCGCAGTGCTTCCTGACATCGAGGGTCTGATATTTCACAGCGACCATCATCAAAGTATTAAAAGTGTCGAAGTCCAACAAACGCTTGGCCTCGGAGGGAAGCACAAGCGACCCACCTGACTGCGATGAACTTCTTCAAGTCTGTTTACTATTTGAGTTGTAGGAAAGTGACGCCACCACGGTTGCTTTTGTTCGCCGCGACGGGATTCTGCGATGAAAGATATCCATCTTGCTTCGAAGCAAGATGCAAGCATTCAGAAGATAGGCACGAGGAGATATCTGATATAAAAACAAGCATAGAACTTTCATTAAATGGAAAGCAAAGGTACGAACATACAGAGAACCGGGAAGCACAACGAACAGGTAACAGACTGGGAGACCAATACCTCCCAGACCACAAAGGGCTATGGGACGCAGCCAATTATTGGTCCCGCTTCGACAGGCTGGGGGTCTCCGTCCTCACGAGCCCCACCTCGTTGATGGTTTCACCTTCTTCGACTCCGCGAAGATTGGAGGTGTCCGGAACGTAGTCGCGAAGGTAGAAGTATGTGTACGGAATTGCCAGCATGAGCGCGCCAACGATGTTGCCAATGTAGGAAGCAATGAGCGACTTGCGAATGTACTCGGCAACAGTCAGCTGTCAAGCGAAGATCGTCAGAAGACTGAAGAGAAAGCAAATTTAGTGGCGAAAGAGTTCTAAACGTACATCAGCGTGGAACATTATACCGAGAGGTACGGAGAACATGTTAGCTTTATTCAAAGGTTTCATATTCAGCTTTCTTTCACATGGGTTTGCATTTGAATCGCCGGCTCACCAATGACTATAAGACGCAGTCAGACACTTGTCAAAATGGAAGCGCTCATATACCACATACCGTGATCGTAACCGCATGAAACGAATATCTATCGAGTGGATGTCAGTGAGTGATTCTCTTTGTAGGTGACAAATCACCCGTACCCAGATCGGAATCCAAATGGCGAAAATCTTTGAGATGGTCTCTTTTGCACCGGCAGCTTGCTGAATGAAACGCCGGTCAGATTAGTACATGACCCTCAACACAAGGCGTCCAACAACTTACCCAAACCGCAAGACAGACCAACCAATTACAACCAATGCCGCGCAAGAAAATTTGGTGCCACTCAGGCGTGCCTGCTTTCTTGCTGAGATCACAATCTAAATCAACAGAAGCAGACGTAAGAGATATTTTGAACACCCACATGGCGAATTCCTGAATAAAGGTTTCGTACGGCTCTAGAGAAACGATGCCCGAGTCTTCCAGTTCGGTTAGCTTCAAAATTATTGCTACGTTCGGAAAGCAAGGCCGACAAACATTTCACTCTGAAGTAGAGATGGTCAGCTCTTTTATTTATAATTTTTGAGGCTAAAAAGTATCACGAACAAGATAGCGGCAAAGAACAAGCATCCGACGAGATTCCCGAACGTCACTATCGAGACAAGACGGATATATCAGTTCCAAGCTGTCAGCTCCAGATCGCGACTCGATCATACCGATTAGCCAGTTGACAGGAATCGACCACCAAGGAATAGCGCCCTTCATGGCGGCCATAGGCAAAACGAACATATTGCTAGTCAGGAGTTCTTGCCCGGACAACACAATCCTGGACGATAAATCATAAGTATCTCGGCGATTCGAAGAAGTAGATGAAAGCTCACATTACGAGTCCAACGGGGAATACGAATCCGCCCATTACCTTGAGGAGACCTGGATTATTGGTGTTGATTGTGGGCGAACCTCCTTGGATGACTTCTGAGAGCAGACCGCCAAAAGAAAGGTAGATTCCGGCATTGAACTGGATCGTTTGCGTGAGCCACAGATAACAACTTGGCAAGATGGATTGGTGCTCACCGCTTTGAAGAACATTATATCATAGCGTGTCCTGTGCTTCACCACGCCATGCTCGACCATTGCGACCGCCACCTCCTTCGGGGCGAGCGTACTGTGAAAACTCATCCTTGGCTACTTCTCAAGGGATGTGGACGTTCTCGTCGTTGGTCGTGTACTAGCGCCTTCAGCGAACCACTGCGCGTTCGGGGGAGAACCACAAGCTCGAGCGTCGCGGCAACAGTGCGCGTTATATTGCAAGCCATTTGTGAGGTGCGAATTCCACGGCATATTTTTATCCATGCATGCCCCGCCCTATGCAGGTTCATTGATGGATGTGGCATACTGCGGCCTTCCGAGATCTTGTTTTGACACAGAGAGGTCCATTTCATGACCGTTCGTTCACATGCGTCGTTCAAGAATCGTCTTGGAAAGATGCTGGTGCAGTATCAGAGCAATAGATGAACTGCGACACCATCGACGAGTTGCTAAAGATACTCGAGAAATCCGTTATTTTGAATCTCAGGATTTTCAGGCATCTGATTCTCTGGGAGTGTGAGCTCAATTGCTGTCCCACTCCGCGGGCGGCTTCTAGTTTAAGACGAGGAGTCTGTTTGGACTGCTTCAGCCATCAAAATTCGCCATAATTAATTGCGTCTTACCACGAGAGATGCCTTGTTTCTGCACTTTCAGTCTCACGTCGAGGGCATGTGGGGAAGTCTGGAATGTATCCGCCATTCTAGCTTGTCAAATCAAGGGGAGCCCGCAGGTCGAGCGCGCGGGGAATGACGATTGTAAACGATAGCCAGGTCCATAGTTTCATTCGATGTGCGTCAAGGAAAGGAGAGAACATGGCCGTCGAGGTTCAAGCAATAAATCGACAAGCATTTTCGCAAAATTGTGAGGATTTATCGGAGTCTGAAAAATGCATCGGGAAATGGGATCACTTTCCCATGCGCGACGATCGTGACGCGCAACGAGCTCCGGGTCGTGTCGACCACGTACGCGCTCATGCTCGCCGACGATGCCAAACCGTTCAGACTACCAACCTCTTTCTCAGTCGGCAGACGGTGACGGCGACATACATTCGAATGGTTTGCCAGCTCCAGTAACGTCAGGTCGCTCAAGGCGTCACCGACCTGGTCCTATTGACCTCAGCAAACTGGACGCAGCTTTCAAGCGGTGTGTTGTCATTTGGAATGATTTTCGAATTAATTCATTGGTATTCTCTTAGATGGACGGAGAGCATTGCTCAGAAAGTGAAAGGGAAGAAGAAAGTCGAGTCCGATAACTCACAGAAGGAAATTCTGCGCAGTGTATTTGAACCTCAGGTGGTGCGGCTTCCATCGGCCCCTTCTCAAGTACGTCTTACTGGCTCTCGGAGTTCTATCATAACAAAAGGTAACGCATCTTAGCTTACTAAAACACTTGATCACAAGCCACCTATGTCTCAAGAAGATTATAATTCGTGTGTTTCGTCTATTATGATTTTCGGAAGCATTTATTGATTCCGCTCTGGGTATAGAATCATATCTTCTGTTCGACATGCCATAGACGAAGGGATTCACCCGAAGATGATCACGAAAGGCTCTTCAGGATCGTACTTTGCACGAGCGAAGACGGAGGGGCGAGTGCAGACGGTCGCGTGAGTTTCCTGGCGCTAGCAGTGGATATCTCAATCGAGACTGAACGGGTTCCACCGACTTTCGCAGTGTATTCAAACCCAAAGACGAAGAGCCATATGGGCGTCTCAATCCTAAGGTACACTAGCTTTGAAGCTCCTTAATATCCTATTGACCGCATCAGTTAAGACTACAAAATGGTTGCACCGTAAGATGCGCTGGTTAATTCCCTTTGGGCGGTCATGTTTAATTCCGAATCTAAGGTTTTATAGTTTCATACTTCAGGTCATTGCTTTGGCTTACGCTCTGACAGTTATATTTCCGAAGCTGCAGCTTCTTTACTCGACGAACGGCTGGAACTGTTCATTGTACCCAAAACAGAGCTCGTGTCCTTCTCAAGCCCGGTAAGCTGACTATCTTCACGAGCATTGAATGCACTCACATCAATTATTCCATCGTCAATAGGCTTTTTTCTATGACTGGCTAGATCTTAACGCCGCAAAGAAGGGAAAACCCCTACCCGACAAAATAGGCAGCATGCAGTGTTTCATGCATGGGTACCAAGGTATTGGGCGAACGAAACATCTCTGTTGTAATTTCGACTTAACAGTTCTTCATAGATGCATCGGAGTTTCTCCGTCAGCATCCATGGCCAGGCCGATCAATTGCTGATACTTTCGACGACTCCACACACCGGACTGGGAGGCTTCACAAGCGTTTCTTGACGGCACTGAAAGTTATGTGTGGAAAGACGGGCGATGACGACGATCTGTATGACGAGGATGACGAAGAAGAGAGAGCCGCTCTCTTCGATGCCAGACACGGTGACTCGGATTACTCTAGTCAACGCTTTTATTGGAGTGGCGTTTTACAGCAAAGCTTCCGAGACGAGCTTGAGAAGTAAGTCTATCTTTTGCGCGTTCCTTTATCCTGTCTTACGGGTGTTGTTTAGGCTGGTGATTTTAGGTGAGCAGGCTTTGTGGATTTGTTGTTGCGTTATTAATCGATATATTAGATTATATCATGCACAATACCGACCGAGGGTGAGGACCAACGCTTTCGCATTACGTAAATAGCTTTCTCATTTAACTCGATCATAGGGCAGATAATTACATGATAAAGTATTGTGAAGCGGAGCACGAGAAGGAACCAGTCGCAGTTGCACCCTCCCGCTCAGCCTCCCTACAGATTCCTATCCTGCGCCAGAACTCTTCAACACCTCCGATGTCCACCACCACCACGACAAGCGTGACCCAACCTCCAAGTGTCACATTCTCCCCTTCCCTCGCACCAAGCATGACCGCGACCACCTCCGCTACTTCCCCATCCCTTGCTCCGCCACTCATCCCCGGTCTTCAACCCTCTTCTAATGTCCCTTCCTCCTCAACCCCTCCTCACTTCACGCGCCAACCCCATATCCACATCGCCGCCATCGACAACTCGCTTGCCTTTCCTCATGAACACCCTCATGGATGGCGTTCATATACGTACGGGTGGCTTTACCTTCCAGTCAGTCTCATCGGTCCTCCCTTCAGCGAGAAGACGAGGAACCACTTCTTGCCTCTCCTGACGAGCAAGAAGTGGTGGGAAGAAACGACATATGAACTACGCAAGTTGTTCGCGGTGGATGCAGATTTCAACCTGGGCATGTTTAAGGTACTTCGGCTCTTTATACCTTGGTTCATTTGAAGGACTTACAATTCTCTGTGATAGCGTCAAATGGCTGTCATCAAGGGTCAAGCTTGGAATGTTGCCCAAAGTTTGAAGCATCATGATGAAGGTAAGATCAACGTCATTTTATACTGGAATGATGAACTCAATATCGTCGAAGGGCCTCTGGAACTCACCCGTCGACAGAAAGTTCTTGTTTGGGATGACGAGGTGGAAGTTGCAGACGACGAGGTGGCAGAGATTTTTAACGGCCCACTATCTGCTTCTCCAAAACCCTCCGTCATGACTCTCCCTCCTCAACTTCCATCCCACCGACGAACACGCAGTCACAGCGGGTCCGAAGCGACGAAGAAACAGATTCGTGGATCGTCAGGCTTTCCCCCAGCACAGATTCGCCGTAGTTCTTCGAGCGCCTCTGAGTCAGACGCTACGCGCCCTGTACCTTTTGCAAGCAAGATGCCGCGCGTGCACCCTGGGACGCGCGGAGTGACGGTGTTGGAACATATGGAACGTGTTGATGCCGTCGAGGCAGGTCTAAGGAGGCTCGTCGTACCAGATCCTGAAGACAATGTGATCCCAGAGGAGGATGAGCCTGAAGAGGTTGATGTTGGTTTGCCTTCTTCGCTGACCCCTTCTTCGTCTCGGCCATCGACGATCCGGGCAGCGAACACCGCGGAGAATTCAAGTGCTCTTGAGGACTCGCTAATCCTTGGTTCACCTCTGCTTTCACCCTCGAATAGTGGATACGCAGCTGGGGACATAACCCATTTATCTCTCCCTGTGGGCGGGTTGCACTCGATGGAAAGCTCCATGACGGAGGAAGATTTAGTCGCAATGTCCAAGTCTATGTCTGTGCTGGATCCTTCACCCCAACCACTGCACATGCGCTGGAATAGCAATGAAAACCCAACGAACGCGAATGGGGCGGTGAATGATGTGGCAACCACGTCACACAATTTGGAGTGGATGCACGGCGACGCCAGTGAAGCACGGAAACGGATTGTTATCAATGAGGTTGGTTCAAATTGTGTTCATGGGTTACAACAGTTCGGCTAATTGTCCCGTTTAGCGATTGGAAGAAGTAAACACGAAGCCGTTCTTTTCTTGTTGGTAGATGTGACACTTGCCAAACATTCCGGATACCACCTAAGAATAGTACTACTAGTCAAAAAGCATCTTGTACAATAGCGCACGTTAGACGACGAAAGACACTACAACACAAATTCTCAATCGCCCTCGGTCAACCATTTCGCGAAGTCATCAAGGCGTTTCTTTTCAGATGCATCGCCCTCTTCTTCCGCGTAGTCATCATGGGTCCCGCTTCGCTTGAAGCGTTGTCTGCCACTGTACAGTGATGCCTCGATCCTTTTCCCATCGAAGAAACGCCCTTGCATCTTCTGTAGGTATGTCAGCATCATATACGGATCCACGAGACGGTCGAGGTAAGTTGCGTACCAAAATACACGCTTGAGCACTCAATGGATCTCTGAATTTGATCGTCATGATTCCTTCTGGTTCGAGCTTCGGAGTGAAGTCGGTATAGTCCAAATATTATTTCAATTTGAAGACTCACGTCGTAAAGTACCACATTCGTTACTTCGCCAAGCTGTGAGCACTCCTCCCGGACATCCTCTTTCAGATCCAATAGTAAAGTAGCATCTTCCTTGAGGGCTTCAAGCGTGAACATGTGCTTGAGCACAACTACTCTGCCTGCCTTCGGTGCAGCAGTCTCGACGGGATCGGGAGATGGGCCGAAATTGTCCTCGTCATCCCATTCTTCTAATTTCCTGTCAAGTATAGATCAGTTGAAGACTGATCCGTTGTCAGAGATACAAAACATACTTCTGCATTTTCCCCAGTCGTCTTGACACCTTTTTCTTGTCTACCACCCTTCGTGGCTTTGACTCGCCATTTTGATGCGAGTGCGTCTCTTTGTTCGTAAATTGGGCGAGCGAGACATTCATGCGTGTTTTGTCGTCACCGATACGGAGTTCTGCATCGTCCAGCATGGCGACCGCGAGGGCAACGGACTCCTCCTTGAAGTAGACGATGAGCGCGTCTCCGCTGAAGGTTCCATCCTCCTTCGCGTACATCTTGACTTTCGGCTCGCCCTCATCGTCTTCCTCAATCACTCCGCATTTGCTGAAGCGCGAGATCACCTCGTCTACGTCAGCGTCGGCTGGGAGTCCTGTAACATAAAGTGCCGTGTTCTTCGACTTTCGCTCCTGCGGTTTCTTGTCGGACTTGCCCTTCTTTGTCGAGGGCCCCGCTTCTGCAGACGTCGCGGATGTGTAGTCTTCGGGCTCCTTTCGTTTCTTGTTCTGCCTAGCTAGGACAGGAGCAGCTGGTGCCTGTACAGATTAGATATACGTGTTCGATGAGTCGATGAGTTCGAAGTCTTGAGACGGTACCTCCTCGTCGACGCCAGCAACCGAATATGCTGCTTGCTGTTTCCTCAGTAGTTCATCATCCACCTAGAGCTCGTCACTATAGATTATATTAATGAAATTTTTTGTATTGACGTACAACCGACACCCAAGCGCCTTTCGCTGCATCGTACTCGAACTCATTCCCGTCATCGTCCTCAAAGCACCAACGTCTTGTGACCGTTGAGAAGTGAAATCGTGGATCTGTAGAGAATGCTTCCTCTTGTGTTTCCTGAGATGCCCCAGCCGCAACTCTAGGAAGAGAGAGGGTCGTTGAATTCGCCGTCGTCGTCGCCGTCGACATCGTCCACGAAACGCATTAGGGCCGAAGCCGCCAGCTTGAACGTCCGTGGCAGTGCTTGCGGATTCTTTCAAGTTCGTGGACGAGCCGCGTGTGCATGTTTTGCCACCGACGCCCACGTCTTTGATACCCATTCCGCTTTCCTGCTGCTTTGATTTGTTTTATTCTATGGAGTCTAATGAAGAAAAGTATACTGGTCAAAACAATCTGGCTATAGAAAGGACGAACGATCTCTGAACTGGTTTTCATACGAAATCTCTGTCATCCGCAAACTAGAACAAACTTTCAGCGAAACCTTCGAATCCGCCACAAGAAAATATCAGGAAGCAATCGATACGGCCCACAGGGACACTCAAGAAGATAATCAATTTGGTTCCGAACTCTGAGCCACCAGCAGAAATTTATTGTGCATCAAATCCGGGATCGTCGGCTATGGGTGCTCGTGGCATACAACAACACTCAAGCGGGCCACAGGGCACCGTTCACTATAAAAACAAAGGGAATTTCTCGATCTCACCTCCAGCAACCACGAATTCCCCCATTCTGGCTGCCTGTCCTCTTCGGTCAGACGCTCGCAGCGCTGCTGAGAACGCCCTACTCGCGGTGTCCTCCTCATCACGAAGTATCGCGCCCTCTCGCCAGTCTCTAGCCAACGCGAAACCATTCACCCTTGCTCGTCTCTTGGACTCTACCTCTATCTCGGACCGCATCCGTTCGCTAGCGTCAACCTCGCCGTACCTACTGTGCCCTCTGCAGAAGTCACTCCGAAACCCTCACTGCTTAGCGGCGAAAGCATCCAGGATGCCTCAAATCCGATTCAGCGAATACGGCGATCCCTCTTTTGCGCGACTGTACTCTGATAGGTTCCCGGAACTCCACGTTCTTAACCGGGACTTCACGAGGAAGTATAGGCTTGGATCTGTTCTTGGGGCGGGAGGTTTTGGTTTTGTCATGGACGCGTGCGATCGCTTGACGGGTGTGGTGGTGGCTGTCAAATTCCTCGAGTACGGCAAAGTGCCTTCAAGCGGTTGGCTTTGTCGTGACATATACCCCTCGTTGATGGATCGCCTCAAGGAGACTCACGTACTCAGTCGATGTGAACACCCTGGTATTGTGACGCTCGTCGAGACCTTCAGCGATAATTTGTACATTTACATCGTGAGTACCACTCATTTCCTAATAGTTGCCTCCATGCTAACGCACATTTTGAACAGGTTCAAGAGCTGCACGGATGCCCATGGCCTTCTCAAACATATACCCCGTCGGGAACGCCCCCTCTTGAAGCCGACCTTTCGCTCCCCCCATCCCCTTCTTCAGTCGAACAGCCTTTGTCTCCTCTGGACTTGCCCCTTCGAGAATACATACGCCCCAAACGTCCCTGTCCCTGCTTATACTGCGAATCGAGGGTCGCAGTCGCGCAGCCAGTACCTATCGCTTCGAGGCCTCCTGCTTTCCGACGGCCGTCGCACGACCTCTTCCAGTGCCTAGAGAGTACCGAGAAATACTGTCTCCCCGAATCGACGGCGAAGATTATTTTCGGGCAACTCGTCAACGCGGTCCTCTACCTGGACATGCAGGGAATGACGCATAACGATATCAAGGACGAGAACGTTATCATTGACGAGTTCTACCGGGTATGTTGGTTGATCTCCTATTCGATACTTACCATTCTGACCCACACCATAGATTAAACTCATCGATTTCGGTGGCGCAACTCTCCGCGATCCTACTTTACCAGCTCCCTTCATGGCTGGCTTCTATGGCACGAAGGACTTCGCTGCCCCCGAGATTCGTCACAAGATGGTCTATCAAACGCCTCCAGCGGAGATATGGGCGCTCGGCTTACTCCTCGTCTACATGGTCACTGGCATCAAGCCGTTCGAAGAGAACGAAAAGGAGATCATCACTTCGGGGATTAGGTTGAAGGTTCCTGAGGGCGTCAACCTCTCTCTCGAGTTAATCGACATCATCTATCGTTGCATGCAAATGGACCCCGCCAAACGCATCACCATCGAGGAACTCGCCAACCATCCGTGGCTCGACGGCTGGCGCGAGGATTTTGCAGAGGTCGAGAGGACGCGTGTGCCTCGTCCGGACAGGGATGCCTCGCTCTTGCGGGAGCTTCGGCGCCAGGAAGCGGCGGACAACACGCGCACCGCGTTCTCCAGATGGCCTCAAAGCTTTGCGGACATCCCCAAGCCCGAACCAGCCCCCGCAAATGTCGATATCGGTCTTGGGGACGGAGGAGACATTTCCTCGGATTCCGGCTCGGATTTCGAATGGTTCTAAGAGCGTTGGTCCCTTCGTGGCGTGTGTTCTTTCTCGCGACCCCTTTTAACCCGCGATTCTTTTTATTTCTATTTTGTTGCGCTTTTTGTTTTTTTTCGTTCGATCACTAGGATTCTTCATGTATTATGACCACCACCAGCACCACGACATGTATTCAGCATCAGCACTTAAACGGATTTGTAGTATATAGATTGACAAATGAAATGCAATGAATGATAATGAACTCCAATACTTTGCAACTTTGCCTCGGAAAGCTGGAAGACGTTATTCGTGGCTTGGATGTCTACCTACCGGACGTACAGCCGTATTTCAGGCTTAAGTTCGGATGGGGAATGATTGTCACCTACTTCGGAGGTCGCGCAACCTCACGCAATGGCGACATCATAGATCACCTAAGGTTTGTAAGACTCATTCTCGCGTCATTCTCGAAAATTTCAGCTCTTATTCCGCATCGGCGTTGTATGCGAGCTTCGCAAGTGGGCCACGTACTAGCCGGCTTTTGTCGTAATGCCTGCCTCGTATTGGGGCTCGGCGGTATATAAGGGAACGGAGAAAACATCAGTTAAATCAAATTTCCCCACATATACCGGGAGCAGAGTCGTCCTCTATTTTCATTTCTAGGGTCCCAGTCGTTTATATTCCTTCGAGAACCCATGGCAGATCTTCCTTCGTCCTATTCTCCACCCCCTCCAGAGACTATATCGGGCGAAGTGCCACTGGCAGTGGCTCTGTCAGTTTCAGATAAACCTTCATCGTTCACAACACCCGACCATCCGGCGGTCAAGTACCTGGAGACGCGTACGCTCCGTGCGAGCCAGAATGACTCACCTCCTCCTCCCCCTCCCCCATACGAAGAGGAAGAGACCCTTCACGATCCCCACGCGAAACCTACGTTCTCCGTTCGGGAGCGTCGTCACTCGATCTTATATCTCCCACCCCTCATCTCGTCTTTACCACAATATGTTGAAGAGGCTTCGGAGTCCGACGATTCAACACCTAATGCTCATCCGCCATTGACAACGGAGACGCGCCTCCCAAATATCGACCCCGTCTCGTTGTCTCTTCATAAAGCCTTGCATCACTTCCGCCCTTACGACGACAAATATGCCAGTCGCCCGTACGCTGAGGCGTTCAACTGGTCAGATCTTAAATTGCCCGTCGACGAAGAGCGAGAGTGGTACATCGTAGCCTTCCGGTCCAAACGAAAGTCGGGCAGTGATGGGACTCGTAAGTCAAATGTTGTTCGCGACATAATATTTGCTGAAAGGGAACTTCATTTTAGCACTGTATGACGCAGACAAGAAGGCGCACGAAGAAGCGGTTCAGAACGGCGGCGTACGTATCTCATCTCTCTGAAAATAGAATGAATTTTATTAGAGGAGACTGATCAATTGATACACTCAGCTTTTGATGTATTGGTACGGAGTCCCCGATCCCACCACAGGATTGAACCTTGCGACCTGCGTATGGCAAAGTCGTCAGCACGCAATCGCCGCCAATTCTCGACCGCATCATATTCAAGCCATGAAGCTTGCAAAAGACTCCTACGAAATCTACGCTCTTGAGCGACATGTCCTGCGGAAGTCTGCTGGCCAAACCAACGTCACCATTGAGCCTTACGAAGGAGGTGATGTTGGTTGGTGAACATGACTTAGCTGTCGTAGGCCTGCTTCAAATGTCGATACCTTTCATTTTCTGGGATGAACGTTAGCATTCCAATGGAGGATAACAGCAATTTGTAACTTATCTCGATCGTAATACCTCTAGATGTCGAAAGGAAATTAGGAATACCAATCATGTTTGCGTTGCAATAAATATCGTGGGTTACCTTTAAGAAATTAAGACAACTGAGATGATGGGGCCAGGAGACATGGGGTGAAAGGTACAGATGCAGGAACGACTCGATACTTGCAAGATAGCGACAAGATGGAAATATATACAGAAGATGCGCATATTTGAGGCAGAGTTGACAGCAAGAATAGATGCTCTATAAGATTTCCTTGAAAGATAGCGGATAGATGCAGAAACACAATGATAGGATGCAAGAAAGAATCACCGGGGGTGCAGCTTAAATGACATCGCATCACGATCTAAGCTCATGATGCGAGCATATTCAAGCAGTAATCTTGAGCCCATTTGTAATTAGAACAAACCTTTAGTATTCAATGAGAGTCAGGACGTACCTATACATATAGGCTGTTGCGTCTTCATCTCGCCAAAAATTATCTGCCCAAGAACTTCCAGCATATCCAATTTTCTTCGCGAGCTCGTCGTGGTTGTTCTCGCCGCTCAGGCCACCGCGGAAAAAGATGAAGGTGTCGTAAAGGTCTGAGTAATCTATAGAGATGGGCACGTAATGCAACCATGGCTGAATTCTATCGGAGAACCTGGATAATGCACTATGTGATAGATCACATCAATCTCGAAGGTAATGTCTTACCACTCAGGATAGACTGTGCTTTTGAAGACGACCGCATTGCTGGCCATTAAGCGTTTGAAACGACTGGACCATCCATTGCCATCGACCTTGGCGAGACGTTATTAGCAAATCGAATAGTGTAATAAACGAAGCTCCAGCTCACGTCGATTACGTATTTGTATCGACTCGACTCTTGGATCGTCATATGCTTCTTCCATTCATAGTCCCTCACCAGCTCTGCGCATGTTACATTGTCGCACTGAACTGGACTACCAGAAAAAGCGACGTCGAACATCGCGGGGTTGACCCTGGCTTTGGACCACTGCTCGTCGGCACCGACTGGGAAGGCTTCATCTTCAGCTTTCGGAGGCGGGAGGATCTTTAGATGACCCTCGACATCGTTTGTCATCTCTACGAGACGAACGCGCTGACTTTGTTGCCACCGGTTACCAACCTCGCAGAGCATGCCCGTGTTCAGCCCGCGCCAAAGCAACCGCTCATCGAATTTCTTCTCCCAGGGAATGTCCCGGCGCTCTTCTCCCCAACCCCGAGGAGGAATAGGTAGAAGATCGTAATGCAACGTCGTGGAAGAGGAAGAGAATTGAGGAATGAGGGCTTGATGTGCGGAGGGCCCTTCGTAGTGAGATAAGAATTGACCCTCGAGGAACAGATGAGATGGGTGTTGACATGGGTCCATTGCTACTCGGTGATTGTGAATGAAGGTTTTCTTGGTCTTTCGAAGCATATCTTTGGGAATAGGCGAATAGAAATCGAAGGTTCTGTCGTGAGCGGGTGTGTCAGGGTCGCAAGCTGAAAGCCAGCCGTGCTTTTTCGGAGGAGGATCATGGATGTTGATATCTACCCGAAACACATTAGAGGCGTGAAGTCATTGAAAAGGCAAGACTCACATTTTCGTTTTTCTGCAGCTTCCAGAGCAGCCTCTCTGAGCTCCCAGTCTGTGAGGAGGTTCGGGGTGTCTGCGGGAGAGATGATAGCTCTGAATTCTGGGAGGTCGTTCTCGATGTCTCTGAGAAGTTCGAGCCTTTCCACCAATCCGTCTGCAAACATAACTTTGTCTGCATCTGGCATCCCGTTCTTCAACAAACGAACAGGGCGTCCTGCCACTTTGCCGAACACCATGACTGGCACATCGCTGTTGTCCTCCCAGTCGTTCAAAATTTCGCGAAGATCTGCGGGACGGATACCCCAGAAAGGCTTGAAACGTTCGTTGATAATATCGTACTCGTCAGGCAGCTGCACATTATTTTCTTGAACGTACTCCCACCTTTGTTCAAAATGATGATCAGGTCATGGACAACTGCGAACAGACCGTAGCACGCACCATTTATCAAATCCCTTCGGAGGGTCTCTACCGTATCTCCGAATGTATTCCTCCACTGCCTCCTGAAGCGTGGCACTTGCTCGTCGTAGCTTCGCGTTCCACTCCTCCTCCGCTTTCTGCATCAGCTCGAAAATAGGATGCTTGCCCTTCCGGTTCACCTCAAGCAGGCCGTTCTCGTTATAAGCGTGCCTATCAAACATCCCCGCTGGCACTCGTTCCTCCGCATCATCGGAGATTGCCAATGTCGTTTGCGACCGCGTAGGACGACGAATAGGTATATACGGGTCCTTCGTTGGTGGTTCAGGCGCCAAAGGCCTCTGTTGCGAAGGTGTCCCCTTCGTCCATCTTCCAAGGTAGAAAATGATGCTGATTGCGACCAAGAAACCAACCACGACCCTCAAACGAACTCGGCGTAGACCAAGGAACGGTAAGTTGACCAGAGTTCCACCTGGACGTCGTCCGTCATCTTCGAACTTGTAGTCCTTGCTGTTCCTCGGGAGATGCATTCGCGGGTTTCCCCTCGAGCGAGTCGACGTCCCCGACTCTGACCACGACATACTCTTGAAAGGTTGAACGTCGTCCTCGTCGTCGAGCACCTCGTCGACCTCACTTTTCGAACATTTGGGACCAATTTGGGCGCGCTAGATGGACGGGCGCTGCGTTGCGCGCTCAAGATTTATTTTCGTGCGCATTGGCGGTACATGTATAGCCGAACTCTATTACCACCGACGAGACGAACGATGAGTCGTCAGCCCGCAATCCTTTTGGAAAGTTTCTTTCAGATCAAATCCTCACATAGTTGCTGTCGCTGTCGTTTGTCGCAATGGTGGTCAAAAGACAAAGGGCGAAATTTATTTGCCGGTGAATTTCGACTCGACTCGGTCACTATCTTGCATCGGCACCGGCAAACTATTTAGTTCCCGGTAGACAGAATAGTGTCTATCAGCTTTTCATATTTACGAGCACCTCGTATAACGAAGAGGGTCGAATCATCAGTGCATCAGCAGGTGTTATCTTCACGTCTTTCGATAAATTTAGTTTCTTCAAAAACCTCAAGTGCCCGACGCAAGAAAGGTCAACGTGAGGACCGAAGTCGTAAAGTTCAAGTTAGATACCAAAAAGTAATCAAAAGTTAGAACTTCTTTCACAACAAAAATACCACCCTCTTCACCTCTGAACGAAATTTCACTGTTATCGCTATACTCACGCACGCACTCAGAAAGGGCGTATGACTTTCGTATCGCAGCATTCTTACCCGAGATGTCCTTGCTTCCGCTGTCCATGTGCCCTTTACGTGGGTACGCTGTTGAAAGTCATACTGGGACTTGTGCAGTACACAGGCAAGGCATTGTGTCCAATCCACCGCCCGCTCGAGAACTTATTAGGCATCTATATTTCGTAAGTATCATACATAATAGTCCTGAAAATTTTCAGCAACAATCCAAAGCTACTTCGATAAATCAATCACTGGAGCTTCGGTAAGGTTTCGACAATGAGAACGAACACAAAACTGGCCCGAGACGCGCCAGGCGTCATTAAAATTAGAAAGAGTTCAAAGCATCGCGGGTATACCAACGGATATCAATACTGAAAGTTGTCATACAACGACTGCAGGCGTTTTCGCATCTCCTTCGCGGTGATTCTCCTCTCAGGATTGACTTCCCAGCAGCTCAGAATGAGCGACCAGTACTCGGCTTTGATGCTTCGAGCACAGTTATCCAGAAGAGGATGGACTACTTTATCCGAAGGTGCAGGTGGATGTTCCCCTTTCTCAAGGCTCGTTCCGATTTCATCTGGGTCAGCGTCTCCCCAGACGTCGTCCTCTTGCATGACCTAGTCCATTTTTGAGTCTTCGATGCATTAGGGCAGAATCTCAATCAACATACCTCAGAGAAGAGGCAACCAAACGACCACATATCAGTCTGACTTGCTTGATTCTGAAGAATGCGGGGGTCACGAAGTGAGGAGCTGCTTCGGTAAAATTCGGGGGAGCGATATGCTATGGCCGAGCCCTCCTTCCTTGCAATGGACTGAAGGTCATCGCTTGCGTTTAGAATAAAACTTGAAGAACCGAAGTTGCATATGAGAGCTTTAAGCTCTCCCCCAGAACGCTCCTCTAGGCGAATGTGTGACTATAGGTATTTTTTAAGCAAAGTCAACGTCTTGGAAAAACAGAGCAACTGACCCTCCAAAGTCTTATGCCCTCGACATCTCGAGCGTGAACTGTAGCTATTCAAGTGCAAGCTCATAACGAAAATAAGAAGGAACTCACGGTACTCCAATGCTTGAGCGACATCCAGGAGCTTGGCGTTACATCAGTAATAGGCATTACGCTTAGCGACGAGGACTTACCAGCTTCAATTTCGATTTTTCGGGAAGGACCTTCGTATGCAGAAAGTAGGGGAGATCTCCAGCAGGAACGTAGCGGACGATGAGTGCTGGCAACAAAGATCCTTCGAAGATCCTTGTGAAGCCATAAAGTGGTACGATATACTCGCACTTTCCGGGCTTTCTCCAAGATCCGCATTCGTGTCGATAATAGCTCTAAAATGTTCGTTCAGCGTAGTAAAACAGAAATGCGAATGCGAAAAACTTACTAGCAATACAGAGAGGATCTTGGACTCAAAATTCGTAGGGGATTGCTGCTGAAGCTGCAGAACCAGTGCTTTCACAACTTCATTCGAAGGCGCTTTGATGATAACCTGGCGATATAAATCCTTCAAGCGTTCAAACTTAAATTAAGTATGCACGTACTCGTTTCGAGGGATGACGCCTCGAATACGCCACCCAAATGTCCGACGTATTCTGCGCTTCGAATATTCTCTCCAAACTTGCGTAACGAGAGCTGGTGTATCTCGGGACGCCTGCACTGGTCAGTTCTAGGTAGAGGATTAGAGTCCGCTCGAAACCTAGCAAGCGAAACTCTTACCTTCGATGATCTTGTCCTTGACTGAGAGAAGGACGTCTTGTAAGTTTAATGCTGACATGTCTTGGGGAGACTAGTAGGGATGGATCCAAAGCGAGAAACCTGCCTTTTATCGGGAAACACCCAACTCGCCGAGCCGCTTTTATATCCAAGAAAAAATTCACTTTAAATTCACAGTGAAACGCCGACTGCGTCGCGCTGACGCCCTGTCTCCTGTGGCAGTTGCGGATCTGACACGGCGTTGGTCCGAACCTAGCAATGAGGCTACTTAATTTTCTGTTGCAAGCTGCGCTTGTTGCCTACTCGAGAGCTCGAGTGACGTGCACATCGATCACGGGAGCAGAACGACGCCATTGCCGTCTCGTAAAGGTAGTTGGATGCGCCGCATCGGAAGGACAGCAAGGGATAGTTTGCGAGAATGCGTATTCACGTCGGCTGGACACGAGGCGAGTGGAAGACGTCCTTGAAGGAAGTGATCTCTGAAAAGGGTCCATCGAGATCGTTTCTTTGCTGAGATCGTCGCTCAGCAAGCCGGAAGAAGAAATGGCCTGCAGGCACCCGTGCTTCTTCCCGGGGTTCGAGGGAATTAGAATGTGTCGTCCGTGTTCTCAGCGGGGCGGGTACTCGGGCCTCTCGGATACAACTCGAAATAAAATGTCAAAATACGATCGAGCGTTCTCTTGCGTTTGGATCGCTGGATCTCTCGAAGCTCGCCGCCAGGATGCCCGAGCTTGAAACATGAATTCTGTTGGCTGCACGAAATAGCCATCAATGCGATCCTGGCGCCACCTAATGCTAGTCCGTCGGTTTCGAAGCATGTGGCTGGTCGTAGCCTATCTGGAGTTTCAAGTTGGGTGAAAAAAGAAATATATCGTATCCACTGCAAATGCAAAGACGTCAAACTGAGTCAAAACGTACGTGATAGCGACTAGCACATGTTCTCTCCATTTTCCTTGGATTATTGCTGGTGGCAACAAATGAATGAGCTGTCCTTGCTTCATGTGTTGTTTCAACTTGTTTGGGGAAAAGAAAAGTCGACTGACGCCCGCGATCTCCCGGGAAAGCCGGTTCCCCCGCCGGCCCGTCCCGTTTTCCGGCCGGGACTCGGGTACGCCGGTTAGCATGTGTGGACACGTCAACCAAGCGCTCGAGTCGTTACACACCATCCTGATCCTCTTCGTCGCAGACATCATGCCTTTTCTCTCGGGAATATAAGTCTCGTACACACTATCCCTGTCAGACTCCCAAAGGTGCATGGTCCGGCGAATAGGTTCGGGAATCTGCGGACATAGGAAACTTTGGTGTCAATGTGGCTGCGCGTTGAAAATCCCTCTCGAAGGATTGCAGGTCGTCGGTCGAATGTAAGAACCGAGGTATTTGAAATGTTTGCTAAAGCTTGGTACTAGACGGCCCTGTAAGCCTATGCATGATGTATCAGACCATCGTCCTGGCGTACCAGTGCATGACATCGGTGAAAAACGCGCTCGGGAGGTAGTCATTGCGCAGTACGTATCCTGTCAAATTCTAGTTTTAGAACACTTCGTTTGATGATTGGGCTGTACAACCCGGGGTGTTATCTCAGTGTGCTGCTGCCCTGTCTTCAAGAGCGTTTGTTCGCAACTTCAACTTACGGCGCCCACGGAGTCGGACGAAATGCCTCGGACTTTCCTCTGCATTAAAGCTAAGTCGTGAGCGCGCATCAAATGAGCGCCCAAACTCACTGTGTAGATCAAGGCCTTCTGCAAGGAGCTCTAAGCTTGCTTAGTCGAGAGGCTACACCAAGAAAGTTGGCGAACATATGATTCAAACGGAACGGAGAAAGTGCATCGTTCTTCAAAGTTGCTCTTCTACGTCATGGGCAGCGAAAGAGTTCGGCTCGATCATAGATCCTCGAGCACGCCTACTTGACGCTGAATTGCAATACGGGTCGATCCGATGATGCGCATGTCCTCCGCACAAACATTAAACCACGTTCTGATGGGGCAGTTTTGTCGAGCACAAACAACGAGGAAGAACTTAGCTACCTTCTCCGAAGTGGCCTCACACTTTGCGATGATGACGCCAATTGAGGCTGTTTGTAAGAACCTCGGAGGCTTCGAGGTGCCCTGAGTACATTTCCACAACGTACCCTGAATCCCATGCTCTTCATTCGAGGAGTCAAAGACGTGATTTGACGCTGAGGCTTTCGTGGATATCTCGGAAAATAACGCTAACACTTCATTCCTCGATTCACCACAAAGGCGACTTCGGTCAAGTACGAACGGTCAAGAATCAGTAAGCTGCTCAGCGCTCAGTGTTCATGCTCTTCTCAAATGCGTTGAAGCGTAGTGTCGTACGCTGCATGTACTACACGTCTCGGACTCTTGGTGTTCCCGGGTATGATGTTGGAACGCACTGTAAAACGAATCTTACCCTCAGAGAGAAGCATAACTCTATACTTACGTGATGCGGCCCGCCCTTCTGAGGTTACGAACCGAATTGCAGAGGAGGAAATCGAGTCAGTCTCTTTAGAATTTAAGGTGACAAGAGTGGCGGGATCTGCGTACAGCCACATGTCGATCTTCGATCAGACAAACGATCGGCGTCATGTGGTCGGGAAAAGGCGAAACATTGAAATAAAACTCACTCAAGCTACTACGTTCACGCGGAAAAAAACTCTGTAACAGCTTCGAATCCCAATAAGAAGTTCCATATGCACAGAATACATTCGCTACCGACGAATCAAGGAAAACATCGCTTTGAGGAAGGTGAAGAAAGGTAGTATCATCTGCACAGAACTCCAACACCCTCCGTGGAAATTATAATCCTCGTTGAAAATTCACTGCTATCGAGATACTTAAAGAGAGACATCGATAGGGGTGCAGTTGATACCAATAAGTGACTTGGCTATTCATTAATGTTAGAAACAATCACACTGGCGGGCATCGCATATTCAAGATCAAATAACTCACCATCAACTTGATCGCAAGTGACAGGATCGTTCGTGCAGGAGGTTCCGCTGATACCAACGCCCTAAATGACGTCGAGCTCAGTATCTTTTAGAAATTTAAGAAATTGCGATAGCTTGCGTACCGTGATGGGGCTGCAATCCAGACCGATGGGGACGTTGGCACCCTGGACGACAACGCCGATGCTCTTCAAGAGATCAGCAATTCCGGCAGCGCCAGATGTCGTCGTGCTATCGCAGCACGCGTTGGTGGACGCGAGGGCGGTAGTGGCGGCGGCAAGGATAGAGACGATAGCGAATTTCATTGGTATGGATGTTTTAATAGCTGAACTTGGGTGTTCGACTGGAGAGTCAAAGCTGAGTCCACTGAGGGTTTTATACCCAAAGGATGTAAGAGCGCCTCTTGTGTTTGCATTGAAAACCCGTTTGCGGCCCAGGCGAGCTCGCCGGCGAGAAAAAAAAACCGATCGTACAAGTGATGTAAGACGAATGTCATCGTATGATGTATTTGAAATTAACTGTGGAGTGAGACCGATCGTGAGCAGAAAAAAACACGAAGTTCGTTAAACGCACTAAAGCCCTCAATCGTCTTGTACATCGCAACATTGAACCAATCAATGTTCACACCCACAATACGCTTTCTTCAGTGTGCAGAGGACGTTTCTTCGCTTTGAAACATACTCATACTCTCCTAGGTACGAAATACGTTGTAGATGTACTTCAAGAGAAGGGGCGGCTTGAATGGATGGACTATAGCACTCCCTTGTTGCACCGTCGCTACTTGGAATTCTAACCCGCGTGAGACCTTCTGTGGCTGAAGCAGATGATGAAAGAACGAACGTCACGGTTCCGGATCTTTTTCACTTGCGGCATAATAATGACGCAAGGACCTGTTGGGCTTTGAACGTCGACGAGAAGTCGTCCATGTTGAACAACGAAAGCAAAGAAAGTGCCAGGTGATCCTGTGATGGCAATCTGTCAAAAATTTGGGGTACTTACGCACAAATGCGTCGGTTCTGTCCCTAGTGACAACGGTGCCGTTCAGTGATATCTCATGGCGAAGCTTCGATGTATGCTTGGAAGTCTCGTCAGTGGATGGATGCGGGGATTCGTAGGATTCGTCGTCGTTGACGAAAAAGTTCAGTGGTTGCGTTCGAACCAACCGGTGATTCCCGAGGAGTGACTGTGGCGGTGCGACGACAATGGATGACGTTGCCTCCTTTCCTTCCTCTCTCTTCGTCCGTTCACCAACGACAGGTGTGTCTCTGATCTCTCTAGCAGCTCTGTACTCTCTCTTGACCATTGGCGACCAGAGCCTCAGATTCGCGAACTTGAACATGGCCATTTGTTTTTCACAGTCATTACATGTTCAAGTTACAGCTCAAAAACTTCCGGATCGTTCAATGTGAAGCACACCGCGGATTTTCGAAGCCAACGTAACATCATAGTCTATATCTTTTGCAAATAAGTTTAAGACATCGCCTCGTCTAGACAATGAGGCTTGTCCTCGCCAATTCATGGGAAGGTCAGGCGATGACGCAGAGTGCTCTGAAAAATACCGGTCTCTCATTCGAACTCGCTCTCACTCCACGCCGGATCTATCAAAAAAATCAATGTACCTGGTCGTTGAAAAGAAAAAGGGTGACTTTGCTTGGTTTTTCCCTCGAGCTCCATTGCAAATAATCACAACGTGTTGTTCTTTTCTATCGACCCAATCACGTTCTGCCAACCAACTCTCGACGGTATCCAACCTTGGCAAACGCGGCCTCCTTGCTTCGATGCTCTGTCTCCTGTCGAGACCTTGGACCAAAATCTAACTTTTTTGCTACGGTTCGCTATGGAAGCCGTAGCGTATAAAACCTCGTCGACTGCGTCTCAATCTCTTCATCAGTCGAGCACCTCAGTTCAGCTATCGAACCTTCATCAACAATGAAATTCGCCATCATCTCTATCCTTGCCGCCGCCACTACCGCACTCGCGACCACCAATGCGTGCTGTGACAGCACGACGACTTCCGGTGCAGCCGGAATCGCTCAACTCTTGCAGAGCCTCGGCCTTGTCGTCCAGGGCGCGAACGTACCCATCGGTCTTGGATGCAGCCCCATCACGGTATGCGATCTCTATTCTCTGCTGGCTCTCGACACTGTATTCATTTTTTTCGTTCAGGTTGTCGGTGTCAGCGGAACGTCCTGCACAAATGACCCGGTCACCTGCGACCAAGTCGACAGTCAGTGCAAGAGTTGATGAGTGCTCTACGTAAATTTTCGCTAATGCGCTTAACAGGTACATCGCTCATCGGCATAAACTGTACTCCAATCGACGTCTCGCTTTAATTGTCGCCTTCGCTGTATACAGTAGTTGTGATTAACTTCGGGGAGTTGGTATTCGGATGGGCGAAAGGATATTTTATCTATCTCTATCTGGGTGCAATGTATGACCGTCACGCACGCTCCGATGCAATTGCTTGTTAAATCATAAATGCGACTTGAGTTTTTATGTCGCTACTAGTATTTATACGACGCCAACTGCCACGTGTAAATCCGGATATTGCCGAGCTGCTGTTCTTTTTCACCGTGGCCAGCCAAGAAACGACCATTTGAACCACCATCTCGTCTACCTTCATTTCCTTGCACGACTGACGCTTTCAACCTTTATTTATGAAGACATCATCGTCGCAAACCTTTCCTATATTGATACAAAGGACAACGCTGGAACCGTGGCATTTCACTCTGGCAACACACACACACACTAGCTCAAGTCTTTCATCTTGAATCGCTCGCGTTCGGTTCTTGTACACGGCTTCATCGACTTCTTGGAATGTTGAAGAAAAGGGGGAGCATACTAGCCGAGAAACTCTCAAAATAGCTTACATTCGGAGGTTACTTCTCAAATCTCGAGGTCAACAAACCATCTTTTCAGAGACTCTGACATTGGATGTCTTGATGTTCTTCCCGCAAGCCCTGATTCTCTGGATGATTCTTAACGGTGTACTCCCCTTTTGACGATTTTGCTGTCTGTTGCGGCCTTACAACAAGAAAAGTTCTCCGTTCTGTAGCGAGCATCGATATCTCAGGCCTCAGGTGTGGGATCAAAACAAAACTTCTTTCCATTCCTCCCGTCGTTTATACTGATTAGCATTTAAAAGGCCAAGCTCCCGAAATCTTGTATCTCAAGAACAAACGAACATTTTATCGCAATGTTCGTTGCGATAATGAGAGAAATTTTATACCGAACAGCGGCGAGCGCGAACCCACTAGTTGAGATGAATTTCGATCTCAATCGCCGCACCAAGGCATCCGAGGCCGCAGCTCCTCAACGACAACGATGACAGGAATGTCAAAGAAATGACCTCTGATGCGATCGACAACCGATTTTCGAGAAGTAACATCGGTCTACCTCCTCGAGTGCTCAGTAGAAGCTGTATTCTACTGGATCGCTGGGCCGGTGACTTCTCCTGCCGCTGGGTCAATCCACCCCCAGTCCACTCCCGGGCAAGGCTGCAACGACGCATCGACCAACACGCATTTACAAAATTTATGAGAATATCGGTGCCTTTTCCCTCCCCCTTCCTTCCTTAAGGTCTGAGCCAGTTACTCGTCGGAAAGTTCCAGTAAGTCCAGACGTTACTACAAAATCAGAGGCATTATTGATCTGAACAATCCTTTTCGCTGCCGCTCTCCCTCCACTCCCGGACAGCGAAGCGGATTTTACGGCGCTTGGCGCATGTTTATTCTTCTTTTCGGCCATCTGGTAACTTCGACTTGACGTCTCGAACAGAGCGCGGACAAGAGGGGTATGGTGCTTAATCGCTGTGAGACTGTACACGCCTAGAATTGTGTGGTTACTCTAATCAATCCTCACAGGTATAAAGAGGGGGCGCATCGAACGTCGAAACCTCAGTCGAACAACCAAGTTCAGCTATCTCATCTCGTCTTCCAGCCTTCACAGCCCGCCTCTCGTCTTACACAATGAAGTTCGCCATCTTCACCATCCTTGCTGCTGCCTCTGCTGCCTTTGCGCAGAACGCTTGCTGCGAGAGCACCTCTAGCTCTAGCACGCCTGCAACTTCGGACCTCTTGGGCGCTCTCGGTATTATACTTGGCGCGAACGTCCCAGTTGGCATTAACTGCAACCCCATCACCGTCAGTTCAGTCCTGTAGTGCTTTTTCTAAATTAATCATATTCTTCATCACAGGTCATTGGTGTCAGTGGCACTTCTTGCACCGCGCAGCCAGTCAACTGCTCCGATATCCTCTGTGAGTATCCGAATCTCAATACCTGCGAACCTACCAACTGATGAAACATCTGTATTGCAGCCCAGTCTCTCGTCGGTATCGGCTGCACGCCCATCGCTGCCAGCCTCTAAAGTACTGGAGTTTGCTTCATGGCGGCCTCGAAGTAGTTGCTCGAAAGTTTTGTTCGACTGTATCACGCTCTCTTCTCCTTCGCTTCGTCGAGCAAATAGTGTTGTATTCGCCTTAATACTTTGCTACTGCTGTTTGTTATATTTCGCGTAGTCTACTGCTTTCAATGGACGAGTCGTTCATTGAGTTTTACTCCCCAATGTGTGAAATGATGTGCGGCGCGTTTCACTTCCGCCCCCTCAAACTCTCTGCTTGGTATTCAATTTTTAGGTATGAGCCTCGTCGCGAAAATTTTATTTGTTCTGCGTAGTCGACACCTCTCATGACTTCCTCGAACGGTTGCAAACCGGTGAGATGATGAAATTCAGAAAGGATTGTATTTATAACTCCTTGTGAAGCTAGCGAATTTATATACGGAGAACTGCGAGGTGCGAACTCTTCACGCCGAAATGCATTGATTCTCCACAGCATCCGTCCAGTTCTTCAGATGTATGACATATATCATGAGAACCTCTGATTTACCCCAAGCTCATGACTATTAAACCAAATTGATGAACGGCGCTCCCCAAGAACTCGGATTTGGTGCGGCATGATCATCTGGGGTGCAGAACATTCTGCAACCCACTGTGCTCAAGAGACATCAACCCGTCGGCAGAATCTTCTTCTCGAGCACACTCCAAAATGAAGCAAGAAAGTGGTGTTCAGTAATTGCACGTCAAAGATTGAAAGAAGATGATCCTATCTTCTGCGAGATGCCGTGACGAATCGCAAGAAATCCTCTCACTCCATTTAATTTGTCGGAGCATTTCGAGGTACAGACCTCAGAGATGCTGCTTCGCCATAATGAAGCCGGACACATGGCCGCGGACAGAGCATCTATCACTGTATCAGTAGATGACGCAGTCACGAAGTGTACCACCAATGAGAATTAGAGCACTGAAGAAGCATCCCGTACCCGTTCACCTATAAAAGAGGTACCTCGGTGAATCGATATTCCCCAGTCGAACACACCAGTTCAGCTTTCAAATCGCTTCACAAATTCACCATGCAGTTCAACAAACTTGCTTTTGTTACTATCCTTGCCGCCGCCACATCCGCGTTTGCTACCACCAACGCGTGCTGTGATAGCACGACGACTGCTGGCGCAACCGGCATTGCGTCGCTCTTAGCGAGCATCGGTGTTCCCGTCCAGGGCGCGAACGTGCCCATTGGTCTTGGATGCAGCCCCCTCACTGTACGTGCACTTGGTTTAAACACATTTTTGTCCGACGAGACTAAATTTCTCCCTCGTAGATCGTCGGTGTCAGTGGAACCTCCTGCACGAACGATCCGGTGACCTGCGACCAGGTTGAATGTGAGTCGCTGCTGCGTTGAGGGTTTTAGAGACTCGCTGACTTCGCCACCCAGCCACTTCGCTCATCGGCATCAACTGCACTCCACTTGACATCGGCCTCAAGAAGCGCTTCGTCAAGGATGCCTAAGGGTACGAAGGCTTAGAGTGGCCCGTCGGAAATGATAACGACTGGCAGGAGTACGGAGGAGGTGCTCGATAGTTTTGCTAGTATTCTCGTGGAACGCATCATATCTTGCAGGGAATTTATGACTTGTTTTTGAATTTATGCATGCGTGAGGTATTTCGAGTGTTTTGCGTCAGCTAGCAACTGTCGTATTGGCAGTACCTTCGACGGGATTTTCAGCTTTCGATTCTCCCTTTTTCATCCGCTCCTTTCGCCTTTTCTTCGCCTCTGCACGTTCTTTAGCCCTCTTCGCCTTGTGTTGCTTCATATCTTTCGGCATCGTGGTGCGAATGTGTTTTATGTTCGTGGGTACGAAGTCTTTACGATTGTGGACGAGTTTTCGTTGCGCTTCGGGCACTCCCTTGACAGCACGAGGGACAGGGAGGGGGCCGACAACCCAAGGTGCAACCACTGGAGGGACGGAGTCCAGGAGACTTTTGAGCATGGGGTCTGTCACTGCGTCATCCTGAAGATGATTGAGATCTATCAAAATCGCAAAAGAAAAAAGGGGGAGAACACGTACGTCCAAGGACATTATCGCCGCTCTTCGTAAGCCAAACGCTTGAGCCAGAGACAATTCCGCGCCCTTTGGAAGAGTAACCAAGCGAACCGGTTCACCGCCTGTTCTGACCTTCGAATTACAGCTTGCCACGAGATACGGAATGTGATGCACTATCATCGGAGGATCGATATCTGCTTTGCAGACCAATACCGCACGCACAGGGGAGCGAGATAACTGGTCATCATTCTGAGGAGTCGCTTCTGTCGTTGCATCCGCCATTTCGCTCTGATGCACTGAGATGGTTTCAGTTGGAGGCTCGAGGACTGAACGAGATTGAGCTTCTAATCGTCTGGTCACATCGTTTATGCCCACCGATATGACGTTCAAAATTTCTGGCGCGATGGGTGCAAGGTCTCCAGAGTTGGATGGTTCGCCCGGTTTCTCGCTGACGCTTGTTTCGGCCATGTCGGAACCCGTCGATGGTCCAGCTTGCGCAGTCTCTTCACCATCGTCTGCCATCACCACATCCTTTGATTTTGCCTTCATTTTTGATTTAACTTTCGTCTTAGCTTTACGAGTATCGCACCGTCTCTTCAAGTTGTATTCGGCAACGCCTTGAAGCAGTTCGATCACCCGAGCGAGGATTGCATTCTCGACGTTGGATGGTATCTGTGGCCTAGGGAAGCCTTATGAGCAAATATAACATAGCAGAGAACTCCGGGAGTGCACACCAATTGATGTGAAACGGATTGTCGAGGGCGGCTTTGAAGACCTGCTTTCTTTCACTTGGATCTCTTGTTTTTCGGTTCGACTGATGAGTGTGCACCTTCGCACTTGCCGCAGAGGCCTTTGCGTCTGGATTTGACATTATGGTCCTTGTCCTCTCGAGAATGAGGTATTTCTGGGGGATGGGAGGCCGTGGAGGATGGTGGTGACACGACCACGACCGCAGTTCTGGTGAGAGGCTGAGGGAGACGCGTCCACGAGCAGGCGACGCGTCACTTGCCTGAAGACTGCCACCATGTCGCTACCAATTTACAGTGCGATAAATTCAAACGTCGAATTCTTGAAGGGAAAGACACTCGTAGTCGTATGAATTGTCAACTTATCTTCCGAAATGTGATTACTGAAGCATCTCATCCTAGCCAGTTGTTTCCGTTGCGAATATAGCGCAACTTGCAGTGGACTTGCTCATCGCGTCTCTTGGCCTCAAACGCATTGGCATCTTGGATTCATCCTATTTAATACCTGTCATCGGACCGAGAGATGACGGTGAAGCAGGATTTACGACGCCCTTGGAACGTGAGTACGATCTGCCGAATTGCTTGAATCTGCGTTTATTATGCATTTATACTGCCAGTCTACGGCAAGGAAGGTCTCGACGTGGTGTTCATTCAACAGAGATCTCCTGCGATGAAGGTGCGTAATTATTATTGTACGATGTGTTTAGCTCTAATTCTCTCCAAGGAGCAAAAGCAGGAGTTCGTAGACTTGTTGATGACATTCGTTCGAGACTACAAAATTGGTGCCCTGTTGCTGCTGGCTGGCGTCGATCTCTCTAATAGATCGGATGCTCAGATGAGGTGGGTGTTTACTAGATGATCGAGATTTCTCAGCCGTTGACCAGATCACTATAGTTCGTCGACTTACAAAATCAACCTTAAACGTTCCCCGAACCTGGAGTCTACGCCATTGTCGAAGGTCTCGAGTTTACCAACGTACTCGTTCGCTCCTGCACAACACAGCCCTACGAAAGAGACATCAAGTACAGACGCTCCGTTTATCCCAGGAGGAGGACTTACGAGACGTATCCTATCCACGCTTTCGTCCACCGACTCGACCATCACCCACGTCCCAACTGCCTGTATTCTTCAATTCGTCCTGGAAGGCGATAATCGAGGAGACGCCGTTTACTTTGCTCGCGCTGTGGCGGAATTGCTATCCATCGACCGTCACGTCGTGGCTTGGAAACAACCAAGTAGTTGGGCAGCAGGTCTCTTCGGCACTACACATGATCAGTCCTTGTACGGATAGATAAACAAATACCTCAGAATTCAATGAAGTAAGAATGTATTATCGTAGTCAACTGCCTCGGATGGAATAAGCATCTATTGCAAAGTTTTTATTTGACAAGCAGCATAGGGAAGTACGCATGCGGATCGTGAGGCGCGTCCGGCGCCAGCTCTGGTCTCCAACGTTTGAATGACGAGGGAGGCGTCGGTGGCAAATTCGACGTCGAGTACACCTTCTTCGCGCTCGTAATCGTGGCGATGGCGGCGGTCAAGTCAATTGCGGGGGCCTTCTGCACGGGTACCGCGCTCTTCTCATCCGTGGGGGCTTCGACTCTGCGTCGCGACGATTCCCATTAAGTGATCGCGCTCCTCGATGAATCAAGGATAATATTGGGCACTCACTGAGGTTGTTCTGGTGTCTGTAGCAGATAAGTTGAGAGTTCCTCTTGTGTGACCATCGACAGTTGGGGATACGCCCGTCGAACGTCGCGTTTCCAGTATGGGTTCTGTGCGGGATCGGAGGCTGCAAGCATCAACCGCTATGTTAGCCTTGAACATCAAATATTAACGCTATAGCGCACCTTTCGTAGCTGGCGTCGCATACTTTTCTGGGCGAGAGCCTGGCTGAGGATAACGGTTCAAGCTTGCCAGCGGCAGACCGCTCGAAATCTCTGGGTTCACGACAACGGCATCTCCTGTTCATGGCCATCAATATCTCGTCCTTCGAAGGGCTACATCCTACTTACTGAATTTCTTCCAAAAGCCTTTCGGGCTTAAATGATAAAGAGTGTGGTCTGCCGCTTTCTTGGTCGCCATCGCGGTTGCTGCAGGAGCACCAAGCGAACGCTGCACCGCAAAGACGTATTTGCCAAAATCCTCCGAACCAAACAGAGTAAAATGCTTTAAACTTCAAATTTCTCTCGACATCACGAAGCAACGATGTCCGACTCGAAAACAAAACCAAATCACTCGATGCACAGTTTATGAAGGTCAGCGCAAGCTTGTGCCAGGATATCATTTTGCGACCAAGGAAACTCGGTCGATTGCGCAGGACACTGCAGGTGCCTCTCCAGCTCACCAAACCGACGTGTTGTTACAAAATATTACACATTATAAACGATTGATCCAACAGAAAGCTACAGAGAACGAATGCCAAAATGTTCATGAAGTCGTGAAGTCGTGAAGTCATGATAATCGTTACAAAGAAATACAAAGGTGCGAAAAAAAAGAAAGCGAAGTGGTCACTGAGAGTCCGTGTCTTAAGTGGCTTCGGCGATTTCGTCTTGCTTTGGAGGAGAGACGACGAGAGAGGGTAGAATGGCGGGCTGGATGGAGATATTATCAAGGACACCCTGATTTTCGTCTTGAGAAGGAACTGGAACTGCGTTCCCAGCACTTTCATGTCCGCCTGTAGAATGTTTCGCGGCTTTCGCATCCTTCTTCACAGGAGCGGGTGGATCTGGGAAGTCCCAAGGGCGAGGGACCATGGCGGCAGGCATGATCCATGTTGCGGCGCATACAACCCCCTTGCCCTTGTCTTGAGCCTTTATCGCGTTCCATTCGAAGTCGACGAACTGCGAAATGTAACGAATAAATGGGAGGACCTCTGCGACTCCTCCATTGATGAGCGAAAGCGCAGTCAAGAGATTCATAACAGTATGCGTGATGTTATTTCCGTTAGCGAGGTTCTTCATGGAGGGTTCAGGGATGCAAAGTTCCAATCCCCACCAATATGTGAAGACGGAAATTCGGTCAAGAGGAGGATGCACGTCTAAATGTTCGTCAGCCTTGCAACAATCTAGGTAAGAATGAGCATACCTGTGTGATCTGGCACGACTGCTCTACCAGTGGCATAACCCAAAGCCATTAATTGCGGGGTGATTTGAACAGCTCCGTCAATGACAGCTTCTGCGCTGGGTAAAGCGCCTGCCAGAATGCCATCCTCTTCGGCTGTCTTCCCAAGGCCTAAGTCCGGAGCAGAGATAAGGCTGACGATATGCAAGTCGTTGAATAAAGGGACGATGGAGTCAAAAGTAGCATTTGCGAAGCTGGGGATGGCGTCCAAAATGGTTGAGCTCCCCGATTTGAGCTTGCAGAAATGCTTCTCGTTCGCTTCTGCGTCCGGCATTTCGAGACAGACGGCGTGGATTGGTCCGCTGGTACCTGACTTCGATGTTGCATCCTTGGAAACGGCGTGCTCGGACATTGGGAGATCTCGAAGGATGGCAATGACCTTGTTCGCAGATTTCGGGCTCATGAGCTGTGACTTGATTTTCTTGAGCTCAGATCTAGTAACGGGCTTGGACTTGGGGCCTCCTATGGGAGAGAGCCCATCATTTCCATTGCCCACAATCATTTGTTGCAGAGCCAAAGCCGACTTCTTCACCTCCTTGTCCGATCGAAGCTTGCGGACATTTCGAGTCGCTCGTTTGCCTGCGTCAGCTACTTTTTCGCGCTCGCGCTCGTCTTTCTCCTCCGAAACCATTGTCTTCTGTGGCTGGGTACTTGAGCGATGACCATTGAAGAGCGCGACGGGGCGAAATGAGAATCGTTTCTGCTGAACGGGAGGGAGAGCAGGTGTGGCATCTGCGAGCGTTTGCTCCTCTGGCTTTGTTGCCTCGGGGGGAGGGGTAACGATTTCAGAATTCGTTTGTTCCCCCTCTTCCTCAGCTTGGGCACCCTCAATAACACCCTCTCGATCATCCTCCGCCTCCTGGGCATCATTCTCGGGCACGGATGCCACAGGTACGACGACCGCCAATCCCTCCTCTTCCTGGACTCCTTTCGATGTCGTCGTCCTCGACGCCCAGACTGTAAGAAATCCCAACATCTCCAAGTGAAATGAATGATACGCTGACCGCGTACGGTGCTGCTAAAGAACGTAGTGGAGGTGGCAGTCGAGAGCAAGAGCGCATCCTCTGCGTCGCCTTGATCTGACGTCCTGCGATTGGCTATTCATAGCGTGCGCACGACCTTCCTTTTCTTGCCGATGTCGCCATCGCTCGCGTCGCCTTCGTTGGGTTCTGTCGTGCATCGCAGCAGCTCTTTCTCTTGAACCACGATCACGACCGTCGTCGCTGTCGCTGTCGACGTTTTTCTGAACATTTTCCTTCGAATCGACCGCGAAAAAAAATTTCGCAATCGTTTTGTTTTCGACATACGAGCTCCGTGCCGGGTCACCTTCCCGATGTTGACCGAACGCGCTGCCGACTTCAAGGGTCGCGCGGAACCTCCTTGCACTTGACCACCACCATCCGTTCGACGGGCGAGTCATTCGTCCGCCGTCAAGGATCAATTTTGCTGTCTTAAGTCTTGAAAGACCTCGAAAAGAATTCAACGATGAGTCCTTGTTCAGAGCCAAAGCCCTTCAGGGAGCGCATCAGGTATGTCGAGAGCAAATTGATTGCATTCAAGATAAAGAATTTTTTGACTTATCGCCGCTTCCAAGGCATTTCACCCCAGCATGGCACGCAGTGAATATGGGTGCGATGGCAAATTTTACTACAAGGAGAATGTCTACTAACCACGATTCAACGTAGGCACGGGTGCTATCTCTGCTCTATTCCATACATTCCCTTACGGCAGTAACTCGAAGGCCATGCAATATATCGCCCTCTTTTTCCTGCTCCTCAATCTCGTACTTTTCACCGTCCTTTTCCTCTGCGGTATCGCCAGATACACGTTCTTCCGCGGACTCTGGTCGACGATGATGCGACACCCCGTCCAGAGCTTGTACCTCGGAACATTCCCTATGGGCTTTGCGACCATCATTATGGCTGCCGTTGGCATCGTCCATGGCTACTTCAATTTTGGGGGAGACGGACTGATATGGGCACTCTGGGCCTTATGGTGGGCGGACGTCGCGGTGTCTATCGCGATCGCCTTCGGACAGCTTCACTTCATGTGAGTATTCTCGTTATTGTGTCTTCGAGCTAAATTCTGATCACCGCTATAGGATGACCCGACATGATCACAAAATTAATTCCATGACGAGCATCTGGCTGCTTCCAATCGTCACACTCATTGTCGCGGCCGCAACCGGAGCAATCGTAGGACAAGCGCTCTTCCCTATCGACGTCAGTCGGGCCTGTCTCACCCTTGGAACGAGTCTATTCCTTTGCGTGATCGGAATCTCCCTCGCACTCATGGTTATCGTCATCTACCTTCAGCGTCTCATCCTTCACGGGTTACCTCAAGGTCTTCTCATCTTCTCAGTTTACCTACCCCTGGGCCCGCTCGGTCAAAGTGGATACGCCTTCCTGACCTTGGGTCAAACCGCCCGCATGTTCTTCCCGTTGATGTCCGGTGGAGAGATGAATATCTTCGCGGACTCCTCGGCTCCTCATGTTGTTTACGCTATCGCCTGGGTCATCAGCTTCGCGCTCTGGTCACTTGCGACAGCTTGGGTTGCGTTGGCCGTTCTTGCCCTGGCAGACACACTTCGAAAGGGTCTCCTACCTTTCAAGATCACTTTCTGGGGAATGATTTTCCCTAACGTACGTTATACTCATCTATTTATTCCGTTTTCATCTAATGAAATTATTATCCAGGGTGTCTACGCGAATCTGACTATTCAATTGGGACTCAGCATAGACTCAGGCGTTCTCAAAGTGTGGGGCGCGATCTATGCGATCTTCACTTTCGCGCTTTGGATCTTTGCTTTCGGGCGCACATTGCCGAGCGTCTGGGATGGCTCGATCTTCGAGGCGCCCTGTATTGGTGAGGCCGACATGATCATGCCCCGCAAGCACACACCATCCACTGTCGAGTCGACTGCGACCACCGTGACAAACAACGCGGGATCTTGCACTGGTACCGGGGCTGAGGTGCGCGCTGAGAAGAGAGGATCTGCTTAAGTCGTGATGGAACTGAGGTTGGTTGGTCGGTCGGTTGGATATAATAGACATTAGAATTTTGATTGCTTTGTGATGAAATTTACTATCATCTCTCTTTTTGATTAGGTTAATTACACACTATTGGGTCTGCTACAACCGTATGATTGATTCGTTCATGAGGATTTACTGGAGGAATGGATATCAGAGCTCGTCAGTGATCTCTGCATTTCCGGTGATTCTTCGTCTGCTGCCTTTGTGATATCCTGGTGCGTTGTCCTTCTGGATGGTTGCATTCTTACGGTCTGATTCCGCTCTTTGTCTGTTGTCAGACATGAGGAAAGATCTTTATTGGAGTGAACGCACCACAATAGCGAATTCGGTTCGATCGCAAAGACTTGAACGCCTCGATGTTCTCGTCAGTTGCTTTCACAGTGAGGCTTTTGATTTGGAATTTTGAAACTGTCGAGAACGTCTTGCTCTTCACGGTCATGCCTGGTGATTACAGAGGAATGCGTGAGTTTGGGTGAGAGGCAGAGTCGATAAACTTACCTTGACTTTTTACTTCCTGGATGAGGGCGTCAAACTCCTCCCTGGTCATGTCATCGTCCAGCATGACTATATACTCGTCTAACAACAAAATGTAAATTCAACTCTTGTTTGATATTTTTATTTGGGAACTCACGTTCTGGTAGGTCGTCATCCTCAGCTTCCATGTTTGCGAGATCCACGTCAGACAATTCGTATTCCGAGCCGTCTGAGTACGGCTCGATAGAGCTCCCTCTGGACTCTAATCGTATCTCTGGTACGTCTAGGTTGTCGTCTTCTTTTTGTGCTAAGGGAAATTTCGGGGTGTATATCAGTCACAGGCATGGAATTTCGACGAGTGAAACGCACAATTACTGCGACTGATGGGTTCTCTCCTCCCAGTACTGGTGAAGTCTATGGTCGGCACCATCAAATGCCCAGTACTGTCCACAACCGCATGACTCTCCGAGTCTGTCTGAGTCTTCGAGCTGGTCGATTTCGCCCCACTCATTTTTTGGCGGTATGTACCTTTGGTGGGTCGACCGAAGCCTGAGGCGCGGGTGGAGAGCTCATCAAGCATTCCACCAATTCTAATGTAGTGGACGTTCGTGCAAACTTGGGAAGTCCATGCAAAGGCGGGAAGCAAACCAACCCCGTCGTGCTTCTGGCTGCCCTCGTCGTCGGCAAAGGGAATCTCATTAGCTTCCTCCTCCTTTCGTTTGCAATATGGGACTCTTATCAACTTTGCTCGAAGTCGTCACCTTGTTTGGGATGGTATGAAAGCAACATCTCGTTGCTGCGAGATATATACGCTGGTATTTGTGTTAGTACTTCCGAGTAAACTTTAAGAAATGAGCGTACTATCCGAGGCGAATTGTCCGCGAACCAGCCTTTTTCCGCACAGAGACTTGGAGGGCCTAGTTTCCTTCGCTAAAGGCGTCTTGTAATCAATACTGCCATGTATCCAACAAATTTATTATCAAGTTACGAATCGTTGCTTGAGCGAAGTAGAGATTTAGCCGTTTTGGGCGGAACGCTGCGCCTCGCAGCTCGTCATCGCCGCATACAGGCAGCTGGCTATATGCGTCCACGTCGATGAGAGTAGCTCCGCTGTTCATCGCCCGGACCACTCTTGTACTCAATCCACCACCACCTTCTCTACAACGTACTCTTTCTACCAGAATCCAACGATCGAAGATGTCTGACAGCGGAAGTGAGTGACGAACGAATACTCACGACTGAGTGTGGTGTTTCTGACTTGAATTATGAATTCGACACCGATCTGTCCTTCATCTAGCATTCATGATCTCGTTTGGCGAGGAGACCACTAAAGAGAAATTCAACGAAGTTATCGAAGACCTGAAGCAGAAGGGTACGCACAGCCGTTACTCTTGTCTGTCAGACTCGGATTAACTCATTGACGTCGCAGGCGCGACCATCAACCAAGAGGTCTTCTCAGAGCTCATGGGCAAGAAGCTGATTTCCGCGACCCTAAGCCAGACGCTCCTCCTGAGTTTGCAATCCAATCTGAAGGAGAATGACATCGTTGGGATCGGTGCGTATTTTGGCACGCTTTGAACGGGAGCTGATCAATTTATTTATTAATGTAGAGCCGGAGCAAACCATTACGACGCAGTAAATGACCTCCAAATTGATCGTGATACCAATGTACCACCAGTACAGTAATAAAGCAATGCAGCATAATGTTTTCCACTCCATTCCTTGCAGAGACTCGTGTTTCGACTTTCAAGTCCAGGAACGCATCCGTGCTCATCGAATGACTTCATTTGTCAAATCACTGTGTCAATCAAATATGTTGGTGAAACCAGCGCAGAGATTTTGAAAGGTACAAAGTTCGAGTCATGATATTCGAGAACAGCACACTAATGTAGTGTCACAAGCCAAGTCCAGGATAAACGAAAGTCCAAGTTGCAAGTACTAAGAACAATTATATTCCCTCAAGCATTTCAAGTTCACATCGTTGACTGTCCCTCGGCAGTCAAAGTCTGACTCCCTTACAAGAAATTCAATGTGTCTCCGTCCGATCCGTTCGAGTCGACTTCTTCAGCATCGGGAGCAAACGCGGGTGGATGACTAGTGCTCTTCAGCTTTGCCTCGATCACAGACTTGGTGAAACCCCTAACGATGAGTTTGCACGCTCGCGGCAACCGCTCGCACCACTTGACAATTGTGTCAAAAAACATCTCCCATTCGCCTTGATTTTCTGCAATGGACAAGCCAATGGCGTCGATGACAACAAGGAGCCTCCAGGCCGATGTGGGATCGGGGGTGAACTGCTTCATGAGGGGCTCAAAGATGAGGAAGCGAAACTGGGTTTCAATGTCCATATCATCCGAGTACGCTCCGCAAGCCATATGCTCGAGAATTTCGGCTTCGGCTCTGCGGTACAGTATTGCGAGTTCGGAAGAAATGCTGGGCCATATCGAGCGTGGATTGTTGAGGCCAGGTAACCTCTTCTTAGTGAAATGTTTGCGGGGATCCGTGCTTCGAAAACTTCTGGTGATGATTGTGATTGCTAGTGGTACCTTTCCCGAGCCAGGCGTACCAGAAACCCAGAAGACATTGGGCATGCCCTTACTTTTGAGCCAAACACCCACGCTAGACAGAACAGCTTTCTCCATCCCAGGAAGACATCCTCCATTGATAGGTAGGGTTTCGAACGACCCTAATTTGCGACGAAGAAGAGAGACGTCGTCCTCCTGATCCTCTATAGTTATTCGTTGGTCAGCTGAAATGAAGAAAGAAATATTTGAAATCGTACGCATGATGCCACTGCTACAGAGACCTTGAACGGCGACCGCAATCCTAAAGTCAAGGAGAATCTCCTGGATCTGGCTTCGATATTCTTCTACATCCTTGTGAAATCGTGCAACTTGCCGCTGAGTTACTTGCGTGCGCGGAATTCGCTCCCGACCATCTAAAACGTCAAACACGTAGTTTGACGCTTCGATAGTCAGCTTCAGGAGGCTTAAAGCACAGTATTCGGCATAATCTCGTTCGGGTTCCGGGTAGGTATTGGTCGTAAACGTAAACCTCAAGGCGTCGCTCATGTCCCCCGCAAGATCCATCACATGATTGTGTACTTGACCGTGGCACTGGCACGGAAGTGTCAGTAAAACTTAGCATTGCGAGAATCGATGATAGTCATCATAAGACACTCACTTTATATGCCGCGGAAAGCATTTTGAAAACGGCATGGAATACTGGATGACGCTAGAATGGCAATGAGTACAGCTTGTTGTCAGAATACTTAGCAATCGAAACTCACGATCACAAACGACATTACTTGTACTCTTTCCAAATTCTTTGCCTCCCTTGAAGAACCGATCGAAGTCCATGAGTTGTGCACGGCATTTAGATCTGAATGAACCTGCAACGAGTCATATTACATAAAAGCGTATTCCGCGTACTGATAACCAAATCTTACGGTCGCAAATGTCGCAAATGCAGCCATGGCTTTCACCACTATATTCGAGTCTATGACGGGGATAACTACGTTTGATAGCACCTTCAAAATGCCACGCATAATCGGATGGGCCTAGGACGCGGCAAATTAGTAACCAAATGGATTCTCATGGTCGAAATTGAAGCTTACAGCTACACCTGTGGTTTCCACGTCCTTCTGGTCATCCAAGATTTCGATTGCGCCAAAAACGCTTCGGAGTGTTGATGAATAATCGATCTTCAACATTCGGGCCGCGAAATCGGAAGATCGTGTTTCGCTCAATTCTTCTAACCAGCGAAGAGCGATCTTTTGTACGGTTGCTAAGGGATAAATCTTGGCGGAAGATGTAAGCTTGATACCGCTGTCAGCGTAGCTTTGTTGCCCGGTACATCGAAACTCATGATGGTCCACCCAATGAACACAGGAGTAGACGAGAGCGGCTGATGTGTTTGCCAGGGAAATTGCAGCACGTTTGTTCAATAACCGCAGACAATACCTGGCTATAAGAGCGTGCTGTTGAACGATGGTAAAGGTACCAAGGATATGGGCGTCCGACCGATGAGGAGGTTGTTTTAGCGTAGGACCGAGAAATGTCTCAACCACCGAAACGACCCTATGATCGTTCAGAAGGAAATCCGAAAAGCTTTTGTGGCGGACACGAAACAGTCCATCTTCCCCAGTGACTACGACAGACTTGAGGCCATCGAATACGCGGCTTATGTCGGACAGACGCGCTCCGGAAGAGTGATCAGGCATAATCCCCCCGGGCGAATAAAGTTCCTGCAAGGCGCTCATCGGAAGAGGCCTGCGAAGCAGGACAAGCGACGCAAGTACTAGACCCAATGCATCTAGCTCGTTACACATAGCCGTTTTGAAGAGAATTTGCCCATATAGCAATCCAATATTATCTGGTTTACGTCTCAAGTCGCCCGGGACTTTAGTCATATTGGCCAACACGAACTCCAGCCGTTCTTGGTAGTCGCCTGCACGAACAAAGTCGATGACTGTTATAGCCCAGATGAAAAGCCCAGCGGCGTATTTTGTGAGCGTGGCGATCGTATCAGTTCCGATGAGCATATTTTGCAAAGCACTCTCGAAGAGATGCCTGATGTCGCGATTCGATTCGTCCGAAACGTTGTGACCTACGTCCAGGATGATTGTATGGCTGATAGGCTTCAGCTTCTTTTCAATTTCCGCTTCGATCCTACTTGTGAAAACCACTTTGCACGATGACGGTAGTTCTTTATGCCACATGACAATCGTGTCCAGAAACGCAGTCCACTGCGCTTTATCTTCCGTCTTGTAAGCCGGATCGTCGAATCCGCCCTCATCCTCTCCTGCCTCGACACCATCGATAACGACGACAAACCTCCGCGACAAGGTAGGGAAATCAGCGAAGAGCTTTTTGAGAGGTTCGCAAATAAGCTCTCGAAATTGATCTAGGACCGTTGCATTTCTCGGATACTTCAGACCGGGTTTTTTTGATATGACTTCCAAAATGTTGATTTTAAAGCCACGATCGAGGTCAGCGAGCTGGTATGCAATACATCGCCAGATCTCACGCGGATCTGTAGAATCTTGCTCGACAAAGAAATTGGCGCATTGATGACCCAATAGTTTGTTGATTATCGTGACAGAAAACGATGTTTTCCCTGCTCCGGGAAAGCCACTGATCCAGAGCACCTTTGGCACTTCGTTGGTACTTCTCTCGTGCGAAGTACACACTGGCGCCGCTAGCCAAGTCTCCACATCGGATAGAAATGACTTCCGGGTCCCAGGCAAGCATCCTCCAGTAGAAGATGTTTTTTTTATTGGCCGAAAGACATGATTGAGGAATGTCATATCGTCCCTTGGATGATCTGTGGTTGACGGTTTCAGTCGCGGTCAATAGAAAACGAGGAGTTCTACTTCATACCAAAGGCGCCGCACCGGATGAGCGTTTTGATAATGACTGCCTCCCTGAAGTCGAAGCGACAAACTTCCAGGTTCTTACGAAAGCCCCTCAGTTCATTGAGAAATTGGGTGTTGTGGGGCATCTGAGTACTGCCCCTTTCCCATACGAGATCATGGATGTAAGTTGCTACGTTGACGATGAGATTAAACAGTTCTATCCCAGAGTTATTGACAAGACCCCGCTTCAGCATGGTAAATGCGCTCATTAATAATTTGAGGGAGGTGCATAAGTCGGCAATCAGAGTTTTCGCGTCCACAATGAGTTCGTGCCGCTCGTCCAAGAACTGTGGAAGTGATGGCAGCTCAATCGTAAGTTTAATCCACGAACAGGAGTCGATACATACTTTAAAAGGGATAAGGAGCACCTCGACGACAGTTTTTGTAGACAGATGGGACTACAATGGGGAAATTCGTTAGCAAAACAGCCTCTCCCCGTGAGAGAATGGACACACTTGCTCAAACACCTTGAACACCTTCGGAACCACATCCAAGACTTCGATATCCACATGCTCAACGATCGTCATAAGCACCTTTTTTATCGCCGACAAGGAATCACTCGTTTCGTTTGACTCGATCCTGGACAGTGTACAAAGTCGATCGACTCTCCTGCGCAAGCTTCTAAAAGTCTTGTAGGCAGAACTTGATCGACTCAGTACCTCCATCCAATGAAGAACATGCTTCCTTGTAAATGTCTCGATAAGGGGCGCAAGGAGAACACCATCCTCACCAGCATCTCGAAGGTGGTACACCCAATGTCGGCACTTGTACGCGAGGGCAATTTCGTACGGACAAGTGTCACTGACGTTGATGTCTGGAGCACGGTCCATCGACCGAAGGCAAACTTCGGCAAGAAGGATGTGTTGACGGGAGATGATAAATGCATCAAGGATCGGTCTTTGTTTCGATTCTAAAGTACCCTCGAGGAGATTCGTCAACCATTGTTCGATCTTGGGTTTGTCTCGAAGAAGGTCAGAAAAGCTTCTGTGACGCACACGAAGACCTTCGTAATGTCCTTCAACGGAAATAAGACTTTTGAGACCGCCAAGGATTATGTTAAACGAAGGATATTCATGAAGGAAAAGTTCATGGACGGCCGTCATTGGGACAGGTTCGCGTAGTAGAGTCGATGAGGCGAGTACCAGACTGAGACAATCAAACTCTTCAGGGTGACGCAGTTGCAAAGCAGTTTTGAGGAGAATTTGTGTGTAGAGTTTTCCAAGCCTATCCTTCTCGTATCCGCCCTCTTCTCCAACCATATCGGTTAGCACCTCCTTCAGCTTTTCAACGGGGTTTGCACCGTGACGAATAAATTCAACAACCGTCTTTGCCCAGACAAACACGCCAGAGGCCGCTTGTGTCAGCTTTGTAATGGAATTGGAGTCGGGCCATCCGACTACGTCGCCCTTCATCTGTTGTAATTCTGTTTCGTAGAAATACCGAATGTCGGCATTTGATTCCTTCGAGACGACGTCACCGGCATCGAGAACGAGGCGATGGCTAGCGTTTTGCAGCTTACCCACGATCTCTGTTTCTGGGCGACTTGTTATCACCAGTCTGCACGTAAGCGGCAGCTCCATCTTCCATTGGACAATCGTGTCAAGGAAAGTCACCAGTTCGTCTGGATTTTCTTGATTGAACTCGTCGAGAGCGTCAATGACGACGAGTTGTTTTCGAGTCGACAGGGCGTCCGCAGAAAACTGTGTTTTGAGGGGGTTAAGAATGAGATGACGGAATTGACCTTCGATGTCATCGTCTTTGGGAAGTGATCCACCAGATATGTGCTCCAATATGTCGACTTTGATACCGCGGTAAGTATTTGCAAGCTCATAGGCAATCGAGCGCCATACAACGCGTGGATCTCGGAGTTTCTGATCCCTTATCTTTATGAAAAATCTGCAATGCTCCGAGTTGCGTGACTTGTCCGTGATAATCGTAGAGGCCAAAGCTGTCTTCCCTGTGCCGGGTGCACCTGAGATCCAGAAGACGTTTTGTAGGTCGTGGTTCTCCAGCCAGGCGTCTACGGACGACAAAGTTTTTGCCCGCGTGCCACTCAAGCATCCCCCATCGACTGGTAGTTGATTTACTGGTTTCAATGAGCGCCTAATAAATGATTCCATGTTATCTTGAGCCTCTATAAATTTTGTCAGTCAATCAAGATGAAACAACGGTCTGTAACGTACTCCGCTGCTGGATGCGAGGTAGTCGTCGAATTGCGACGGCTTCCCTAAAGTCAAGACGAGCGTCTCTAATTTGGTGTCGAAATCCGCGTATTTTTTTCCGAAATTGATCAATCCTTGAGTCAACGATATTCAGGTTGTTCACGAAGTCGACCGCATAATCTGATGCTTCAACAATGATTTTCAGAAGTTTTGTCGAACAGTCCTCGGAATACTCTTGTTCGAGCTCGGCATAGGTGGCCATCATAAATCTAAGTGAGCCACACATATCCTTTGTGAGGGCCCTTACGAGAACGACTTCTTCATCGCATAGCTGGTTGAAGGATTAATATTCAGTCTGATTGTAGCCAATTGGAAATTTAAAAAAAACACTCACTTCTCGGTCAGCCAGAACGGACAACACTCTGTAAATCAAATTCACAACGGGATGGGTCTACAGAACAACGATCATCATTGAGGTAAAATTTGTAATCCAAATCAAGACTCACAGCTGCAAATACCGACAACGATCCCACAATGCTCGCATCATTCAGAGTGATCTGAGCCGCCAAGGAATCGTCGCTCCCCTGGACAGGAACTCCGCCACTCTGGATAGATTGTGATTCACTGGATACTTCTATCCAACGAAGAGTGAGCTGTTGTAGAGCAGGCAAAGCCTCAGCAGAAGGTGTAAGATGAAGGCCACTGTTAGGATAGTAATCGGGCCCCGCACATTGAAGATGGTCCGCCCAATACGTACAGGAGTACATGAGGGCGGCTGAAGTACTTGTCTGGTGAAATGCACTGCCGGTACAGACACTAAGAGACATCAAGTGCAGGCAACATTTGGCTACAAGAGCGTGTTGCTGCGCGATTGAAAATGTCGCAAGGATGTCTGTCTGACCATGGTGTCGTACGTCATGGAGAAGTGTCCGTAGCACGGAAAGGACCCTACGATCATCCAAAAGGAAGTCCGAGAAGCTTTTGTGACGAACACGAAGTAGTCCGTTACCTTCAGTGACGATGACTGACTTGAGACCGTCGACTACTCGGCTTATGTCGGACTGACGCGACCTAGAGAAGTGGTTGACGGCCAGAATATCTTCAGGGGAGAAAAGCCATTCCAAGGCATTTATCGAAAGAGGCCTACGAAGCAGGACAAGCGACGCGAGTACGAGCCGCAACCTGTCTACCTCCTTTGGTCGATTAAGTCGCGGTGATGCAATTCTGAAAATGATTTGTCCATAAAGCTTTCCAAGCTTATCTTCCTCGCCCGGAACAGCTGACATATTGTTCAGGACATCCTGCAATCGTTCTTCCGGGTCGCCAGCGCGAACGAATTCAATGACGGTCGTCGCCCAAATAAACAAGCCAGCGGCGTATCGTGTCAGAATTTCGATTATTTCGCTTCCCACTCCTATGTCCCTAAATCCAGTCTCGAAAAGACGCCTGATGTCGCGATTTGATTCGTCCGAGACGTCGTCCCCCGTATCGAGCGCAAGTGGATGGCTAATCGACTTTAGCCTCCGCTCGATGTCCGCTTCGATTCGACTCGTAACAATCAGCTTGCAATGTATCGGCACCTCCTTACGCCATTTAATGATTGTATCCAGGAACGCAGCCCATTGCTCTCGACTGCCCATGTCGCATTCATCAAGCGCGTCTATGACGACGACAATCCTCTTCAGCAACGTGGAGTCAAAATTTCTTTTCAGAGGTCCACAAATTAGCTGGCGAAATTGATCCTCAATTGATGCGCCTGCTGGATATGCATGGCGGGCATCGCCTGAAAGAATATCCAAGATATCGAGTTTGACGCCTCGACTGAGATCCGCGAGCCCATACGCGATACTCGGCCAAATCGTACGTGGATCAGTGGCACCTCGTTTAATGAAAAATTTAGCGCATTTGTGGCGTAATACCTTACTGATGACTGTGGATGCCATTGCTGTCTTCCCTGCACCGGGTGCACCCGTTAACCAAAGCACATTACTGTCTTCTTCCGCACTCAGAAGGCTAGTTGACCGTTTGCCGTCAATTCCACTTCCACGTAGGCGGCTGATGACAACGTGGAAGTGACGACAAAACATTGAGATGTTGCTCTTGTCCAGGTCACTGAGAGGAGACTGCTCGTACGCCATTTGGTAGATATTCGTAGCAATGTCGTCCAGAGATTTCTTCGACAACGACCAGATCTTCACACTAGAGAGAAATGCTTCGCGGGTTCCCTTCAAACATCCATCAACAAGAGGAAGGTTGACCGGCCTCAGTTTTCGTTCCAGATATGACATATCATCCCCTCGATCCTCTTCCACTTCGTTGTCAGCTACAAATGGTGCTATATCGATTTACTTGAAGACATACTCAAAGTTCCGCTTTTAACAAGAACATCGACGAGCGTCGCCTCTCTAAAGTCGAGACGTCGTTCTCTCAAATCGGTTCGAAAGTCGTCCAGTTTCTTGGGGAATTGGGCCGCAGCGAATCGCTTGATATGGTGGAATGCTCTTGAGGAATATTTGAGAGACATCTCGTCCGCCTTTGCGAAGCCTTCCACGTACTCCGATGCGTCGAGCATGAGCTTCGCAAGGTCTGCGACTGCATCTTTTGCATGGACCAGTTCCGTCGCAGGATACGCCGTCACTATTGATGCGAACACGGCATAGATTTCTCTCGTAAGGGCTTTCAGGTGATCCATAAATCCATTTTTTTGCTTCCACATCTAATATACCATTACGCTATGCAAGTAAGCCATGAAGACACTATTCAGATTACTCACGTTGTAAGGAATAAGTAAGGCCTTGATAACGATTCCGACGAAGGGGTGAATCTAAGAGATATACATTCGAACGAGCGAATCTCGAGAAGATCATAAGCAGAACTCACGCCCGTCAATTTCTCCAGCGTCTTCACGGCCTTATCCATAACTTCGACGCACATGCTTTGATCGGAATTGCCGAACACATCATGAATAGCTTGGATAGTACCGTTCGTCATCGATGAAATTTTGAAGTCGTGAAGCGCGTCCCCCAGCTTGACGCCATTCAAAGGCGAAACCTTAAGCAAGGTATCACGTTGATGATCAAATCTGCATTGAATTCGTGACTTACTGAGCCGAGTCGCCTCAGCGACACTGTCAAGGAAAGCGGATCGGCGTTCGGTTTGCAATTGACTTCGGAATATCAGTGAGAAGCTCTGTAAGAAGTGTATGTAGATTACACACAATCTTGACGGTCTCCTGCCTCTGTGATCACGGAACTAGTAGAGAATTTGAATTTCTTAAGAAATTTGTCTTTTCTAAGGACACGCTCGCGATAGAGGCGTATGACGATGATGTCGTTTGAAAACGCAACACTTTCAAATGGAAAGGGGGAATCACAAGATGAGACCCAAGACCTCAAAGCATTCGATATACACTCACCATTTCCGTCTTAGTTTCCAGGTACGCCAAAACTCTGTCACTTTTTCGTCACTTTTTGCGATCGTCTCCTTCTCCTCCTCCAGGCCTCTCCAATCCTCTACGGCAACACGAAGTTTGCCAGCTGTAGAATAATCGGAGCTCAATATCGTGACGCCTAGGAACGAAAGCAAGATGTGAAGTTGTTAGAAAGCATGAGAGACGGTAGACTTACTATGAATTTCGATCCTAATCTCGTGCAACATCTTGAGAGACTGATAATTGTGACTGCAAAAAGACTCACCACGAAAGCTCTGTGCCATATGACACCATGTCTCGTCAAGGTGGGCAAGGCAGCAGTGCAGGTGCAGAGCCAGTACGAGGGTGCGGGGTGGTGTCGACCTCAACGTGAGAATAGCGGGTCGTTCATGGGGGGCGAATGATTTGAAAAGCCTCAAATATCAACCAATGGTGAGCTGGCATCTATATAACAACGTTCATCCATGTGAGGACGACGTCTGGGCGCTTCAAGCTCTCAATATAGAAAAGGAATGGTTCAATCCGAGCACTCACTGTACTCGTGCAAGTTTGGAAGCCGACGCGAAAAGACGTGGTTCCGAAGGAGTAACCTTCTCAAAGACTGCAATTCGAATCGCATCTTGAAGCAGTATGCTGAGTATCAAGTTGAAGCTTCTAAGCCAGAGTGAGGGACTGTCACAATGAGCCACCAAATCGTGCACGCAGCAAACATGGACAACAATTCGTGGGCTCGGTAATAGCCGACATTTTTTAAGCTCCGAAGTAAGGGTACTCAGAAGGTGTACGATGTTACATGTATAAATTGATATCGAATGAACAGGATAGAGTATCGTAGGATGTGAACGATTCCACCCGCGCCTCACTTCCAGTTGGTTATGTTTTACTTGTAATGCTAGAAATTCGCGGCTCGAATGCTGCCCCGTCAATCATAGCGGTCGCGAATTCCTTTGTTCTTCCACTGGACGTATTCGCCGATGGCTTATATGTGACCCAGCTGTCGCTGTTTCTCATATTCATCAAGCGCCTTTCGAGCTTCTGCAAGGAGCCCTACAAGCTTTGGTTTATATTTCTTCCAGACTGCGAGAGTGCGATGGTGTTAGCAGGCAAATAACGATCCTGTCCGTTCGAACCAACCTGCTTCGGATACAGGACGTGGCTGAAAGACGATGTCATTCCATTCTTCACGGAAATATGATCGGCAGTATTGAAACTCATCGTCCGTATAGTCGTCGAGAGCTCTTAGACGTCGAATAAACCTGAAGAAAGAGGGTTAAATTGTGAGCTTGAGGGAATGGAAAGCCCCATTGAAGTTCATCACGTACTCCTCCTGCCTCTGCTGACGCTGACTGAGATCGTCGTTTGATTTCTCTGATTTGCTAAGCCAGTGAAGAAGCTCTCTGTCATGCTATTTGCACCGATTCGAGATCAGAAACTCGCCAATGCCTCATAAAACGGCAGTGACTCGCCTCGTATAAGTCCTCCGTGAGTTCCTGCCTACGTTCTACGAATTCCTGTTGCTCTTCCGAACCCGGTTCGTAGCTAAGGTATTCTTCGGCGACATCGCAGAAATCTGACTCCAGGTACTTTTGATTATCCGAAGGGAGCAGGGTGCGTATCGTCCTAAGATCCCGGACTTTAAGCCCGATCTCCTTCGCCATTTTTGAGGCAAATCTGACGCTAATGGCACTCATGAGCTACGACGCTATGGATTGAGAGTGAGCAACTCACTTTTCTTGCATGCAAGGCTTGCATAACCTGACCCTGAGCTCGAACCAGACGTTCTTGGCCTTTGTAGGTGCGCCACAAGCCTGTACGATGAGGCCTCAGTGTGGGCGAGGAGCTTGTTTGTGACCCAGATATGCTTACTTGACAACCTTGAACAAATAGAAGATCGACAAGCTGAGGCTCGTTGATATCACCAGGTCCGAGTGGAATCTCGTACAAGTCCAACGAAGTTCTCCATATTCGTATTGCACTCTTAGACATCAAGATTTCACGGAATCCGGTGGTCAATTGCGCGAGGTGCAATAAAGCCAGAGGGTGAAGGAAATGCGCAATCTACACTTTGTATGTTAATGTGAAAGTTCAAGTATACTAAGGATAGCGAGCACCCACATCACATATGATGTCCAGCGGCAATGTGAGAAGACGTTCTAGATTGCCTAGGTTTCGAGTATTTCGCACTGGTTTCTTCACAGAAACGCATTTCTTGACGATGTTTTTGGAATCATTGCATGGTCGTAATCTTTCCCAGCGCGAGAGTTTTCCTATTACTTCGTTGAGAAACAGAACTGAGCTTTATAAATGATGAAACGAACTCGGTTTTGGAGACTCTGAGCGGCCACCCGTGACCAGTATCTCGACCACGGGTTCAAGTCGTTGTTGTACGACGCCACGTCGCGGACGTTTCGCTTGCGTTGTTTCGTCTTCGCTTTCTGACCTGCGAAGTTGAAATACATCAACAATTTCGTCTTCGAACAGACGTTGAATCGTCTTACGTTGCTTTTCTTTTTGCCGTCATCGTGGTTTGCTAGTGAGCGATACGGTCGCGTCGGTTCGCGGCTTCGAAAAGATCGGCATGCTCGCGTGGCCTCCGGCTTTCCCGCCGACCGCACGCGCGTTGCTCACGGCGCCGCCGCAGACGACCAGCGACGGCGACATAAACGCTGTCAGGACCTTGCCACCTACGACGACCACGACGACCACGAAGGACATCACATAGAAGACGAACCAAGAGACTCTTTCGTTGAAATCTAGGTTTAGAGTCGACAATTTTGGACTAAATTTTCATGTTGCGGTCACAGCTACATGTGGGCAGGCGAGTGGTAAGCAAGGCCAGCAGGTGAGTTTGGGGAGTTATTGTGCATTGAGCTCGTCGATTGATGAGCCCTTACTTGCAGGCAAACGAATCCAGTGACGTATTTCGATAATGCGGAATCAAATTATCCTGCAGTCGGGAGGCTGCAAGCGTCTATCCGAAGTCGTTCATTCCACGCACCAACAGCGCCTCTAAAGCGTATTTCCACCATTCATTCCCAATCGATTTACCAACTATCTTCACGTCTTTTATCGACTACAAATACACAAGAAGGCCCCAGTAAGCGCAGCGATGTAGACCCAATACCTCTTCAAACGGGAACGAATGGCAAGGCCAAAGCAAAGGTAGAACTTCGTCCTGGTCCAGTCAAGCCAACTTCGAAGCCATCAACAAACGCAACCTCAAGTCAAGGGGGCGCCGACAGTACGCTTGCCACCGAAGGTACATCGGCGTCAAGTACGAAACCTCATCCCAGTGAACCACCACCTTCAAACGCGCCCGAAGAAATTTCGAAGACCGTGCCGATCGAAGAAGCGGAGGCTGGCGTGGTAGAGACGGCGAAGCGAGATGTGGAAGATGCTACGCGCCATGGAATTCTTACACCTCCTCCGCCAGGCGTCGGTATGGTGCGGCGGGTCATGCACCAAGTGTGGCAGCTTTTCGTGTGTTCCGCGCTTCGTAAGCTTCTACAAGACGATGAAAACTGACAAATTGTTCCGCTGTAGAAATTCTATATCGCGGGGTTGAAGTTGATTATCGCAAATGGAAAGGAGGTGAAGGCAATCCGGGATCGAATTCGCGACAATGGCAGTCCTCTGACTTGGAGGGAGGATCGTTTCATCCGCACTCACAATTCCGACAGGAACAAGTTAGTTACGACTTCAATTCACCATTACCGGACTAATTCTCGTGTTTGACAGGCTCGTACCCTTCGTCCTTACCATAGTGATCATTGAGGAGATCATTCCCCTTATCGTTCTATACGCACCCGGACTGCTACCGTCAACGTGCATTCTCCCTTCCCAACGCGAACGCATCCTCTCGAAACGACACGAGAAACAGAGACAGGCGTATACGTTCGCAAGATTGGCGGATATATTTAAGAACGTCGAGCAATCTTCCGTCCAGCTGTCGAACCTGGACGACGAGTCCATCAACGTTCTCTGCAGGTTCGTAATCTCTTATAATCGGTGCCTCATCGCCTAACACTTACCGCATTCCTATAGCACCGTCGGCATCTCGTCTAGTGGTATGTTCGGTATGCAACGGAGACGGTTGACGAAGTACCTCCAAACCATTTCTGAGGAGGATGCGTTACTCCTCGCCGAATCGAAGGGAGCTCGTCTCAGGTCAGAAGATCTCATAGCGACATTATGGGAGCGTGGCATGTAAGTATTGTTTCTGGCGTACAGCGAATCGCTACGGGAGTTCCTAACAATATATTTAGTATCCCGGATGCACTCACCTTGCCGCAACAACGCAAGCGCCTCGAACATTGGCTTGACAGAACCGTGTCCTCAATTGACAGATCCCCGGTGGAAATCCGTGCCCAACTTCTCATCGAAATGCACACTTCGTCGTGAAAGAGGGGAGCATTGTGCCATACGTTATCGTTATGTGGGAATTTGTTTCATTCTTTATTGCATAAATGTTAGACTACGGAAATGTAATCGGTGAGCATCGCGACTCTTCCTGATCTTTCCGTACTGATTGAGATGTCCTTTGAATGTTTGTAGGTTTATCTTAGATGCAAGCGTGTTGTGAGGCATGTGCTAATGTGCCTTTTGTATCGACGTTCCTGGACTCGTAGATCATTATATTCCACAGTCTTGCGAATCCACTCACAACTCTTCACCACTCTACATCACGCGGGACGATCTTCTGTCTCGTTCGACATCAACCCGGGGTCTGACTTGGCGCTGACAGCTGGGTTTTTTGAACCCATTGAATCCGAGGCAAGCAAGGGTATAAAGTCTCGAAGTCTCGTGAATGTGGGATACAGCAACACCGACCTCGTAATAAGAGAAAAAATGCGCTCGCTCTCAGTACTCATCCTTTGCTCTACCCTTTTCTCTACCGCGAAGGCATGGGGTCCAGACAGCTGTCTCTTCATTGACCTTGGTCCAACGGTACGTAACCTCCTCCCCTTGGTCCTTAGTGTATCGTCTTACGGCATGTATTGATATATGGTCTGGCAATCCGTCAAGATGTGTATTTCAGAGTGCAGGTCCTGCTGCGCGGAGAACCCGTCGTTCACCCCGTGTGATGACGTCAGTCAATGCCCTATACTCTGCCGTGAGCTTGCCAATTGAAGCGTTTGGAAAATCTGTTGTTGACTGATTCTTATTATTTCCCTCTTTTTCGTAAGGCTTGGAATAAGGGAGGGTTATCATGGAGATACTAAACATGCGCTCCTGTTCGATTGCGCATTGTTATCGAACGCTGTCTTGCTTCGAAACCCTACAGTGTCTGGGAACGAATGTCTTTACAAGGGCTGCAATTGAGCTGTCAATCACTCAGTCAGAAACGCAGTAAGACTATTTATCGCAAGCGCGTGTCAGTGAGTAGGGGAACCACAAGTATCGGTATTTTTCAGGTAAGTACCAGCTTGAGTACGATCAATACTTCACTGTCATCCCGTGGCCAAGAGTAGTCCCCACAACGCTGGAAAGGAAGTCTAGATATCAAGACAGCGTGAGCTATCGCATTGCGAAAGGGCCTGAAAGCAAATCTCGAAAACAGATTTTTCGGCATCTGCATATAAGTGAGTTGATGTCCACAGGCGTGCACTACGACAATATGCAGCATCAATCTCATTCGATTATTCGTCTTCGCGGCGCTTTCAATCAGGGCATTCGGTTGGGCACCGGATACGTGCCTCTTCAACATCCCTCGCAACGTACGTCGTCATGACTCTCATCCCCTTCTCATACTTTTCGCTAATGGACTCATAATCAGGAATGCGCTTCAGCATGCAGTGCTTGTTGTGGTGCAAACCCCACTTTCGAACCATGCGAAGATCCAGGGCAATGCGTGATTTTATGCGGTAAGCTACGCTCGTCGTAATTTATGAAGGGTGAATTATGAATCGCATCTTCCTTCAGAAAAACTCTGAACTTCAACGCGCGGACAAGAAACCGTCACTTTCGTACAAGACTGAAGTATTCCTGCGATCATGATGTTGGAGAAGATCATGGCTTCATAAACGTCTTTCGAAGTATTCAGCGCGTAGCTCGAAAATAAAAGAGTGTCGGGCTTACGAACAATCTTTCAAACTAAGGCTACTGGCTCAAAGAATATGCCGAACTTGAGAGAGCCGGTTTCACCAACACATTCCCAAAATCGCCGCTGAGCGCAGCATAACACGCCGATGGAATCCCCTTCCTCAATGTGTTCGAAAATCTCGTCCTCGTCCCGAATAAATTTCTTTCCTATGTATTGAGCGTCGCTAAAGGCATTCACAGGTATGCGATGCGATTCCCATACAAGCATCGTTCCATCCTGTTTCCTTTTAATGCGATCCGCGAGATTGGGGCCGAACTCCCCCTCCCCCAGTTCTTTGGGTTCCTCCTCCGTCCAACCATTTAACAGCGCCGCAACGGCTGAATGAGACCTTGGAGTACTGTCACCGGAGTCGTGAATATTTTCACTCGTAGGACTTGCGTCTGGATTTTTTGGCTTGAGAATAGCGAGTTCAAGCCAACTCCAGCTGCCTTCGAGAGCGTGAGTGGTCCAGCCTTGGTGTCGTGCGATAGTCGTCAATTGCACAGTTGCAAGCTTGTTTATCGTCCGACGAGTTAAGGGTGCGGATTCAAACCAGATACGACGTCTTGCCGTCCATTTGACTGAGAGAACTCGAAGGAATTTATCGCAGAAGAAATCCAGATGCGGTGCATCAATGACGAAGTCTGCGAGCCTGGTGATGCTGCGTACGACCTCGAGCGGCAAAGCCGGTCGTTGTAGAGGTATAGAAACAGGTTTTTCTTCACTGGGTGGTGCTGCGATCACAGCGGATCGAGACTGAAGCATGCGAGAGATGCTCTGGAAGAAGAACAGCCTATCCAAAAGGATTTGATTCAAGTTTTCGCGAGCTTCAAGTTGAACTAGGTCAGCAATACAAGTCTGTTAAGTCTGTTCGTAAGAGTAGCACAGAAAGTCAAGCAAAAGGACACTGACCATGGCAATTTTGATATGAATTTTATGTCTACGAGATGATGGAACAGGAGAAAGTGCAAATCCAGCCGCGCGTCGCTGGATGTCGGTCAATCCCGATGATAAGCGCCAGAAAAACAATTGTAAGCGCCGCGACACAAGACGAAGCGCGACTCGCCAGAAGTAACATGTTTGCTCATAGCTCACTGATCACAAGTCGACAGAGAAAGGGAAAATCAGTTTTAATTGAGCTACTCGATACAGTGTTGAATATGATTTCCGAATGAAACAGATATGAGAGAAATAGAAAACGAAGAAAGCAGCAGAACGAAACAAGAGAAAACAATGAGACGAGGGACTAGCGAAAACATCGAAAGCAAATAGTGACGTCGAAAATAGACAGTGAATATCGGGAGAGAAATATGACACTCAAGCAGTGTTCTTCGCTGATCGAGTCGTCATTCGCTCGCTCGGCCTCGGGTTGACGAAACGGTTTCGAGGTTTTGAAACCTTCGGTTCGACCGAGGGTGAAGCGGCGACAACGGGTACCTCATTGGCTGCGGAGGACTTGTTGACCTTGGATGGACGACCGCGTGTATTTGATTTCTTCGCAGATGTTGCGACTCGTCGGGACTTTGCTGGGCGGTTCGAAGAAATGGCTGGATCCTCCTCGCCTTCTTCGACGGGCTTGCGCTTGCGTCCCCGCTTAGGAGGCTCGGCGGCATTGCGATCCACTCGAGGGTGAGGGGCGGCCTGCTCTATTTCCTCAGTATATTGCGCGTATCCAGCGGCAGTGACAAGGATACGGAAGGCACGAATAAGGTCGACACGGCGGGTCGGCACTGGGGGGGAATTCTCGGCGACGTGTGCAAGAAGATTCAAGAGGTCAAAGGATGCAGAGTCTGAAGTACTGGGCAGGCTGGCAACGTCTGCGGGGGGTGTGGCCAATTGCGTCTGTTGGCTGAAATACGCAAAATTGAATCAGCTTCGTGACATCAGACATCGAGAGTCTGACTGACCTCTCTTCCTGCGGGTATGGATTAGCATTGGACGAGTGGCTCGTCGAGGGAGTAAGCGGAAGCGGAGAGTGCACGGAAGCTGGTGTTAGCAGTGTTCTGCTTGGATCTATGGGTACTTGAGATGGCTGCACGTCCATCTGTAAGTGGAACGAATTGTAATACAAGCCAGATAAAATACCTGAGATCTCTCCTCAGAGTCGGTCCTGATATCCGATGTTCGTAATCGAGCGTCGGACTCGCGAGGAAGGTCATCGACGGTCGTATCTGACGATTGAGACAAGGCGGGTGAAAGAGGTCGGGCGAATGCATGTGAAGGGTAGGACATTGTGCAGAGCGTGGTTGCTGGGTAGAGAGATGATGTTCGGGCGGTAACGAGTTCGTAATGCAAGCTGGGGGACGAAAGTGGTTGAGGAAAATTGGAAAATACGCGCCTTTTAATCGAAATCCGTTGCGCCAAAGCAACAACCTTGTTTGTGGCATGTTTGCGACCACAACTCTTTGACGTGATCGTGAAGGCCCACCCGTCAAAGGACGGTTAGCGACGCGAATTGGTGTGGCTTGTATTTTCACCTCTTTCTAAATTGATAGTAATCGAAGACAATAGGAATTCATATTAGGTTTTCCACGTAAGCAAGGCACAACCAATTCCTAGTGTCCCAAGGCGCGAGGTGGACGGCACGTTGCGAGCTTCGCTGAGCCTCCGCTTCGTCGTTCAAAGAGGTGGCCCTCGTCGTTGCATGCACTATCGCCGATAGCCGGAGCGCGTGGTGCATGCCCTCCATTTCTGTGACAATAGACCGATCGAGCAATTTTTGTAACAATGCTTGTGCCGCCCCGGCCTCTCCAGTCGAAGCACACAGCGAGGCCATTTCACATCTCGGTTTCGATTTCCAGGGTTCGGCGTGAATCGCTTGTTGGAGCACGGAAGATGCCTTGCTCGTATTTCCCTGTAGTACGAGTCAGCTCTGAGGTGCACAAATAAATGTCAAAGACCAAATACCTCAGCGAGGAAGTGGCTCGATAGAATATCCTCCACCGCACCCTCCGGATCGCGGGCGTGTCGGACGTCGATGGAGAGGGACATGATCTCGGACAAAGCAGCGTCAATAAGGTCCTCGTCATCCGTGAGGAGACCCATAGCAGCGAGAACGACGACCGCCGTCAAGTTCTGCGGGTCCTCGCCAATGCTGGAGGACGACGTCATTAGAGCTTTGCAGTCGGACCCTTAAGGGACTTACCAAGCGAGTAGGTGAGATTTCGCGGATTCCCTGAATTCATCCGTCCCGACGGCCCAGAGAGCTTGTGCAAGCATCACAGTGACTTGCGGACGAACAGAACTGCTGCTCTCCGCAATCTCAAGTGCTTGCTCAAAAGATGGAATGGCCTCGCTGAAATTATTCAAGTGCACATGCGCGATTCCCGCACCAAAGCGACACATCGAACGTAAGGCAATCGCTTCTTCGTTTTCACCAGCGAGGAGTCCAATAGCAGTTTCGAATGTCTCTAAAGCCGTGTAGGGATCCCCGGAAGCTAATTGTATGCGTCCGAGGTTGGCATTGGCGATGGCGTACCGATGCTCAATGACAGCGTCTTCCGTTTCTTCGTAAATGGCTTCGAGGATTTTGATAGCCTTGGACATTGTTTGAACTGCCAAGTCGTATTGATGCAGCCTTTCGCACACGAGCGCGAAAAGATTGAGAGCAGTAGGGTCCCCTGATCGACGTCTACAGAACCTATCCAGCGAGAAGAATGGCACGAGTAACCTCTCCTGCTGCGAAACGGATCGGATATTATTTGGCAATTGCTTGAATACACGGAATGCGAATTCGAAGTCTGCTTCGGGCTTTTACGAATGACTGTCAGTTGGGAAATCGAATACGCAACTATATGCACTCACCATATCGGATGTAAGACTGATAGCATGCTCGAGTAGAGCATCGGCGTCCTGGTCATGTCCATTCTCGATCGCAACGAGCCCTTGACCTACCCATGCCATAGTATAGTCAGGATCAAGGATCTGGGCCTTATAAAATGCCTCATTCGCAAGCATGGCATCATTGTTTTGGAGGTACAGTAAGCCCAAGTTCGTCCAAATTGCAGCGTCTTTCGGACTAAACTCAAGAGCTTTGATGTAGGAGTGCTGAGCAACCGTGGAATCATCGACAAAGTGCATGTTGCCGAATGTATTCCAGTATAAGGAGTTTGTGGGGTCGGAAAGTAGTGCAGTCCGTACGTGCTCGATAGCAGTCTTCGATGCCTGTGCTCGAACAGATTCAAGCGCACCAGACAGCCTGAATAGCCCGACTCCCAGGTCGAAGTACGCACTTCCGATGCCTTTCTCTTCCTTGGAGAACGAACTTAACCGTGCATTACAGCAAGCGATGGCGAAATAAAGAACATTCCGACCGCCGAGTAACTCTGTATCAATAGCAAGAGGGGTGCTCACTAGTCCATCGAAAACGGACTTCGCACTAGCGGGTAAATGCGTCTCAATCTGCCCTAGTTGCTCCGCTACCGCCTGTGGGTCCGAGAGTATTGAGTCTTCGGAGATTTCATAAAGACAATCCGCAATTGTTTTCCAAGCGAGACGCCGGAATCCTGGGCTTGAATCCAATATTTCCTTCGCGACAAGAATGGAGGATAGGAACGAGGATGTTGATCGCCCGATGAAGCCAGAGGTTCGTTCAACTCTTCCCAACTGGAGATACGTCTCGGACAATGCCATGAGGACGGCCATCTCCTTCGACTGGGATGCTAAGACTGACTCGAAGGACTCGATTGCCTCCGCCAGTTGACCAGTCTGTCTCAGGACCTCGCCTATCTGATAGGTGCAAACCCAATCGTCCGGATTTAATTCATGCGACTTCGTCAACGCCTTGAGTGCGGCAGCATATCGACCTGCGCCAACGTACGCCTCACTCAGACGCAGCCAAGACAATGCGTCATCGTCATCGGATCGCAGGGCGACCTGGAATGCTTGAATCGCCGATGGATATTTCCGATTATTCTTAAAAAAATCATTTTTTGTCATGATCTGGCGATGGAAAAAGAAAGAAAGGTACGGACCAAATCGACAACCCCCATCGCTTTCCAGGCCCATACATTCGTCGCCGAACCCCGGGTGCCCGCGACGACTGCAGCTTCGTTAAAGCCCCCGCCCAGACCACCTTCTCCTTCGATAGTCCTTTTGGCGACTACTTCTACCAAGTCCCATTCCCGCTCTTCCGCGAACCCATCCGCGAGCCTTCGAGCAGCTTCCGTCTCTCGAGCGTCCAGCTCGAATGCCTTTTGGAAGCATTTCGACGCCCGCTTTGGATCTGGTGTGTCGCTTTCGAGGTAATATATACCCAAAGAAGTGAAAGCTGGAGCGTAGGTTGGCCAGTGTTTTAGAGCCGTGATGTAGTGCTTATATGCGTCTTCACGAGAAGCATCTGGGAGAAAAGATTCGAGCGCCAACCTTCTGAACATTAGTAGAGGCAACTTACCACCAGAACGCCAGAAGCATTCACCAAGACGCCACCATATTCTAGCCTTCGCCTCGCCATTACCGTCTACATCATCCAAATTATCCCGAACTTGTTGCAACTCCGTGATGGCAGCGTCGGCCTCTCCATCGTGAAGAATACACCATGCATGTTCCTCGAGTGCGCCATCTTTAAGAGTATCGCTTTCTTCAGCCCTGTTGTAAACCTGAAGAAAGAGAGATGCGGCATCCTTCCAGCGCTTTGCAGCTTGCATTATAAGGCCCCGACCCATTAACGCAAGCTTGTTTGTTGGGTCAATTGAAAGGACGTCATCCAAGATACGGATCGCGCGAGCATGGTGCCTCGGAGGATAGAGGTGAACAAGAGCAGTCCCGATGATGACATTGAACGCCTTTTGCGTCCTATACCATGAAGGATAAGTAAAAATCCTACGCGCAATGATCAAAACGTAACTCACTTTTCTAATGATTTCCCGAGGTCTGCTTCTACTTTGCGCACCAGCTGTAAGCCCTTTTCCGCCACAGAAATAGCATTCTGATACTCTTCTTCATCGATATACATCTGACCAAGAGTACGATGGGCGAAGATCGAATCTGGGACATTCGCGAAAGAATCCTACAGGAAGGAGTTATCAGTCGAGTTGAGCTATGGCATCGTCACGACCATACCACAACCAAATCAAATGGATCTTCGTCATCGGCGATCTCTACGGGTGAACGTTTATCTTCTGACTGTTCGTGAGTCGGGAATCCAGAATAAACCAGGAATCCAAAGATAAGCCTCGAAAGCGAGCTATTTGGGAACAGTGCAAACATTCTACGAAGGTTATCGAAGTCGTAATCATCTGGAGAAATACAGTGAAAAAGCTGGAATTACCCAAATATTGATATTTACCTATGGTGTCACAGTTTTGGCCATCCAGGTATAGCGTCCATGCTTGTTCATTGGGTATGCCGAGGAGGACGACACCATCTGTCAGAGCCTGAACTTCAGAAGCAAGTTGCTTCTTTAACGGGTCACTCGTAGATAAGGCGCACAGATACTGATACTTGAATTGAAGTAGCTTAGCCTCCGCCTCTCGCCTTCGATCATCCGAAGTGTTCGGGTGACCGATGACTTCGCCGTATAGGTCTGGGAGCTGAGCAAGTTTTCTAAGATTGAAATTGAGACTACATGTTCGAAGACGCACCTTCGACTTGCTCCAAATTTCCAACCCCAGGATCTTTTTTATTTGAGCCGGAGTTCCGGCATTCAATCGCGTTCTTCTCTTATCAAACTCCTTGTTAAACGTGTCCTTTTCAATCTTCTCCGTCAATCCGACAATTTCTTCGACAACTGGTAGAGTGTTGTGTACGGCTGATTGGATATCGAAGATCGTCGTAGAAGTCGGAGCGGAAGGATCAGGTGGAGGAAGTGATGATAAAATCGAATAAAATGGGGACGATGGCAACAAATAACTCAAAGCCGAAATTACTTCTGATTGAGTGCCACTTTGTCTTCGGTATTCGATGTACTTCTGTAGAACTTCTCCACATTTGGACGCATCGTCACTGTTTATCCAAGAGCTTAAGGAGATGTCTATAATGCAGCAATACGTATAACACACCTCTTCGCATAGATTTGCATCAGTTTCTCCATCGTTGAAGGGTATTTATGTGCATCCTTCCTTCGCTCATAAAGCTTGCAGATCCCCTGTATTGGTTCAAACATTCAGTGTTAACAAGCAGTGATACCTTTCTCCAAAGGGACGTACCTGCCATGCCAAAACTTGCTCAGAGTTTGCATCTATGGCCTTTTGGTAGGCCTGGCACCATAGCACAATCGTCAGTCAATCTCTGCTCGCATCGTTCAAGTCATCAGGATTACTTGCTCGCTGGCTTCGATATCCCCAAGCTCGGAAAGAGCAAGACCAAGAAAGACATTACTAGACAAATTTCAACAACGTTCTGTTTGAGTGGAATTTACGCCCGTACGCGTTGTAGTTGTCCGGTTCGTATGTCAACACGTCGGTCGCTGCATCCCGAGCCTTGTTGAAGTCTTTCTTTCCAATTGCGTCGCGCGCCGTCTTCAGCTTGCCTTTGACGAAAGGAGATGCCATAGCGATCAGCCTTGTTGATTTCAAGCCTTGTGTTAGCTGCAAACAAAGCGTTGAGGTCGAGACAGTGAGACACGAGGCACACCTCGCAGCTCGCTTAGGAGAGTGTGGGAACGGTCTTCGGAATCCTCATTATTTTTTCAAGAAACTTTTTCCTTTGAACGCTACGACCAACCAACTCAGCTATCGAGTCGAGTTCAACACAAAGTTGAAGGTAATCTCCTGGCTTGTTGATACTTAGCTCATATACCGTTTCGAATATTTTCTTGCGCAGACCGTGACGATGCCAAGATGGTACATGTACTTATTCAAATTGTCGCTCTTACTCGCTCATCTTTGACCCGACGGGTTTTCTTGTCGATGATTGTGTCGCTCCAGAGTAAAGATTGCAATCAGACGGAGAATTCGAATCTTACAAGAACGTATAAAATTAAAGAAGTTTGAGGAGACTTCGAAACCAGACACCCGTTACACTTTGACCAGTTCAAGTTTGTCGTCGAAATAGATAGCCGCATCCACAGAATTACTGACATGTTCTCCATAGTGTTGAACCTTCAAAAAAAAGTGCTTTAATCGCTGGGGGAAAATACGCTCATAAGGTAAAAACACAGACGCACCCATCTTATCCAAGTACCCGGAGGGAAAGGCCAATAATGAGTACAAACCGAGCATCGTAACGACTTTGCTACCTTGTCCATGTGGCTCAAGGTGACATTCAGCGGGAGTCCCAAACTCTTCAAGATATCTTCGGCGTCCTTTGCAAAAGACTTTTGGAATTCGGGTGCTGTCCACGCGGGCGGCTTTATCCCAAAACGCACGGTCGTGGGGCAAGCAGGTATAAAACTCCTGGTAATAAACTCCCTGTAGCTCACGAGTTGCAAACGACCCAGGTAGTCCCCCACAGCGAACGCCGTTGACACAGCGTGTAGTGGGCAGTCAGTAGTGGGCACGTCCCTCGATGACGATGGCCCTTCCTCGGGCATTAAGTGTAAAGATCCGAAAGCAGGTAGTCCGGCATCCTCGCGTCCCTTGCGAATGATCTCCAGACACTCTGCTTCGACGTTTGCAGGTCGCTCTTCTAGAATGGGCGGCAACTGCTGTTCCAGATCCAGGAACAATGTGTCGGGGAGTTTGTCCAACTTATTGTCATCAACGAAGTCTTCGACCGATGGGAGTTGAAGGAGGTCAGCGAAATTAAACTTCGGTCCAACGCCATTGTGCGCCTCGCTGTATGCTGTGCATATTGGCTCCCAGAAAGTACGCAGCTCTTCTTGTTTCTTTTGCCGGCGCAACAGTCTACTAGATCCCTCCATATATCCCAGAAGATCCTTCGAGATGGACTTCCAAACTTCGTGTCAAATGATTAATGATTTCGCCAGTACGACTAGGGCATGACAATGAAGTGAACGTACTTTTATCTGTCAGCCTTCGTGGTTGCCACATCATCGACTCTATAGTCCGAGACCCCCTATGACCTATCTCAAGGCAAAACTCGTATTCTTCCTCCGAGTAACCCAGGTCGTAAAGTTTCTTGCGGATGCTATGGTTTCAAGAATGAAAAACAATGGGGAGATGAACGCCAGTCCGTTGAATTACACCTACCTTTCTTGACGGTCTTCCATAGCAGACATATTGTCGATAACTTCCGCACGATGTTTGTCATGACGCCATGCGTGTAATTCCCGCGCGAGCTGAAGGGTTGATTTGTTCCATCACTGTCAAATGCATGGCCAACAGGACGTACCTGTGATACAGCGACGGTCACGCTTTTCCTTTTTTCTATAAATTTTTGTCTTTCGTCGGAATTCGGAGGGGTAGCAATATACTTTTCGATGACGTCTTGAAAGTCTGGGTTCAAGTATTTATTGCGCTTCGAAGGAAGGAAGCCGAATATCGCCTTGTCTTTCGCCAGACCCTTGTCATATGCGCTTGCAATCCTCGAACCACTGGATGTACTAATCGACACGAAATTCGTCAATCATGACGAATTTTCATTAAATTGAATTCTCACTTGTACTGAAGACATCCCCTGCACAGACGCACGAGAAGTTGGTCGTGAAATCCTCTGTTGAGAGCAACAGCACCACATGCCTAGAGGACTGCGATAGGTCATATTTAGTGGAACATAGATGTGGTACCAGAAATACCTGACAATGATTATCAAACAGCATGTAAGCTAACTGGACTTCGTTTATCGGCACTTCTTTAGGCAAAGTAGGAACACTGTGCGCTGTGAGGCTAGCTTGCCAGACACCCTTCATCTGGCGTGAAACAATTGCTTCATGAAGTGCCCAGGACGAACGCGCCAAGTTCAGGAGATCCAGCGGTTCTAAGTGGCTTAGTATCTGTCACGAAGAGCAGGGGTCATACGATAATTCTAGTTAAATAAATTGGAGACGTACATCGCATAAGATGTCTAATGGTGCGTCAAGCAACCTCTTGAGCTTTCCGAGACAGCGCTTACTGCCAGAACACCTCTTCTTCTCCTTCGCTTGGGCGGCTCTTGATTTGGGCCCGGTTACGAGTCGTAGAAGCCGATTGGGCTTCTCTGAGAAATCATATATAGTAGATGACACCTACAGTGAGGAGGGACGTACTTTCATCGGTTTTTGAGCTCAAAACGCCTTCATCTCTAACCTCGTCAGAAGGGGAGAGTCGTGCTCGCTTCCTCGTCCTGTCACCACCAACTTTCTTGCCCTTTCTCTTTCTTCTCGCGCTTCTATCACCGTAAAGCGAGCCTCCAGAGTCACTGTCGCTTCCCTCAGGTGCCCCTTCCGATAAGGCATCGTCTAACTCCTCGAAATCCATCTCTACGTCAGAGGGCGCCAAAACGTTCTTAAGGGCTCGAGACCTGATTTCGTTGTCACAATGTATTGCTATACTTGTAGTTGAGGACGTACTTTGCAGCTCGTTGCGGCCTCGTCATGGTAGTTGAAAATAAATGACTTTTAGATGAATGGATGGATGAGAGACGGAATCAAGGAGGTGACGGTGAATATATACTGAAGCACCAGGCCACGTGGCTATGATCGGGCGCGTGCTGTGCTTCCACACTGGCAGGGGCGCGTTCATTCGCCCCTGTCGTCGCCGTCAGTCAGTCGTCGGGAGTCATCGCTGAGACCAAATATCTTGAACTAAGATCATACATCCAATTTTACAGAGCGACACGCTTTTAAAGCATTTTATGTGAAGCCACTGACACCATTCGCGAACTTCTCGAAAACATCAAGAGGGAACGAATTCGCGATCGCGGTATAACCTGCCACGTTCGGGTGCAAGAAATCGCCTGAGTTGAAGTTCGGCGCAAGCATGCTGGGATCCTGCGGGTCGCGCACGACAGCATCGAAATCCATGACCGCGTCAAACAGCCCACTATCACGAATAAACGCGTTAACACGCTGGCGCGTCTTCTCGCGCTCCGGGTTCGAATACGGCTGGATGCTCGCGTTCGCAGGTGGGGCGGAGAACGGCGTGATCGTCGCCGCGAACATGGGGAGCCCGACCGCGTGCACGCGCGCGACGATCTGCTTGAAGGCGGCGATGACTTGGTCGCCCACCGCGGTCTGCGACGCGACGTCCGTGTTCGCCGTCCCGATGTCGTTCACGCCCTCGAAGATCATCGCGAACTTGATGCCGCTGTGCGAGATGACGTCGCGCTCTATGCGCCCGAAGGCATTGGGACCCAGGCCATCGGCGAGGATGCGGTTCCCGCCCGCGGCTTGGTTAGCGATGGCGATGTTCTTTGTCGCAGCGTTCTTGGACATGCGGTCGAGCAGGAGGTCGGGCCATCTGACGGATGGGTAAGAACACATTCTCGCAACGAATTATAGATAATTTACCTATCGTTTCCGTCAGTGTCGCTGGCACGGCCGTCGGTGATACTGTCCCCAACGATCGAGAACGCGATATCAGTTTTGGGGACCCAAGCCTCCACCGCACTGATGAAGTACCTGAATATATGCGAGTCAACATCGCGTCTGTTCGAAGAAGAAAAGTCCTTACCAATGAGCCACGTTTTGAGTCGAGGGATCCGTCAAGTTCTCCGCACCGACATGGTTTCCAAAGCTGAACCATGTCGTCGCCCTGCTGCCGGGGTGAGATGTGATATCATTCGTCGTCTGGCCCGCCTCCAAGTACATCGTGATGGCCAGCTCGGACTGCGCCTTCACCGGGAAGTTGAGTGGGTCGGAAACGGCGAGAGCGCCATTGGGAATTGAGAACGACGTCTCACCGCCACTGAAGGTGACAGTTTGGAGTGTGTTCGTCTGGATTTCGCTCGTTCCAGACGAGCCGTTTTTGGGGAGAGCGACGGTGACGGCGGAAATTGGGAGGTTGGTGAGTCCGAAGTTATTCGAGAACTTCAGACGTATCTGGTTGGCGGGGAGTGATACGCGAATGGTCTGTCGGATGGTGGAGTTGGGGAACACGAGACCGGTTTGGTTCTGCACAATCAAGGGTAAGGAGAGGCGCATCGAAGGAAGAGCAACGTAAACTCACGAAGGGAGGGTTGGGTAAGTTGGCGGCTTCAGTGAGTTGCGGCATTGTTGCCCAGTTATCAATCCAGTGGCCATCTGAGGGATTTGGTGTGATGCCATTGACTACACCGGCACACAGCAAGCAGGCAGCGACGAAAAGCGAAGAGAGCGCCATCGTTGGTAGTCTTCACAAAGTCAGACGATCGAGTGCGTGCGGGAGGGTATATATGGCACAGACCATCGATATTTTAGTCCCTTCAACAGCTGGCGGTCCGTACAGCGACGCACATAGCGTGCTTGCAATATCCACCTGACCGTATTCGTAGAAGTCTGAAGGCGGGACAGCAGACATAGCGCCGCTAATTATAGACCTTCGCGTCGATGCTGGTAATAAATTTATTGAAGCCGGCGGGGTGAGGGATAAATCTTCTACAGGGCGACGATGAGAGGTGAAGGTGTTTTTCTTCGCCGCGGGACGTATAAGATCATTCTGTGGCCACATGATATAGAGAGCATGCGTTGTCGCAGAACCGTTGGTCTATTTGAGCTTTTGCGTTAAAGAGGATCGTCGGAAGGGCGGAGATCCCCTTGCTCACCAAGAATTGTTGCAGAACGGCTCCTCCTTAGTTCCTCGCGGCATTTTTCGAGTGAATGGCTTCCCTCGTCTGAGTTGTCCACTACGTGGCTTGCAAGCGCAGTGCTGCCATGCTCTTTCGATGAGCCAGTGAGCGACCGGGCAACGCAATGTGTTATTATCCGTATTTGAAGTGGACGATGGACCCAACAAACGCTCGTTCGCTGTGTTTCATACTGGAGGATATCCTAGAGTCCACTCCGTACTATGACTTACTGAGAATCTGGAACCCAGCCGTTTAATTGCTACGGGTACAAAGCAGTCTGAGGATGAGAGTCACTAGAAGGCTTATCTATCGAGGCAGTATACGTACAGTGTACCCAAGTGCATCGTATTTCGGGCCGCCGTTCGTTCAAGAGCCTGCGACTCCTCAATTCTCGAGTCTAAATCGTATCGTTCGCCCGCGTAGAATCAATCGAGGGTGTTAGAGGTTGGCCCCCACACTCCTTTTCGATGCGACCTCCATCAAAGAGCATTGAGACTCGTGTTGCTCGTGGATGCCATATGCATACGCGACGGCTTCCCGAACTCCCCTCCTTTTTCGAAAGCACACGAAGTTTTGTTGAGATATACTTGAAGAGATCAGAGAAAATAGATCAGCAAAGCCGATGCTATTTTTGTCGCTCTCATTAGTACCTGCTCATGGGCCAATCCACAGAGTTCAGCGTATGAGGGGTACATGCCACAGTGCCTGGCCTAGAAAGCACCGGTATTTGGGACCTGGGTAGGACAACATTCAACATCAACGGGATGCGCGCACGAAAACGCAAGTAACTCGACATACCAAGAGATTAGGACAATGATACGAGTGATCCTCATTCAATCCGAAGGTGAAATTATTCCACCTTCACCCCGCGATGGGAACGATGAGTGAGCCAGAGCACCGTCCATCGACCAAAGCACGACGATAGAAGGGTGTTCGCGAGGTGTACGTCAAGAAACAGCGGGCTTGACACGCTGCCAACGATTCCATTCAAAAGTGCGGAGTTGTGGAAGACGTAAGACGGCAGCGCGCTGCTGGCCAGTGAGAACGTTAACGCGCTTGGGCCTGTTGTTACCTCAGTCCGTCCACGTATTCGACAGCAATAAAGCGCGACTACGAAGACGATGACGGCAGCATTCGCCAGCACAGAACGTCGTCGACGAGATCGCTTGAATTTGTTGAGATTGAAAAGAAAGAGAAAAAAGAATGGTCGCGGAGGAAAGAGGGAAAGGCAAAGTAGGCTCGTGGCCCGTGCCCAGGGTCCGACGGCAGGGAAATAACCGCAAAGCAGACGCCCCCGCCTTGCACCACGCACTCTTGCCCTCCAACCCCCAAGTCCTCCTCGTCGTCCTTTCCTCGACGTCGTCGTCGTCGTCGCCGTTCTCCACAGCGCGCACGTCCATCCATCGCCATCGCATCCCAGCACGACCACAGCCAGCACAGCGCCGCCAGAGCATCGCGGCGAGTCTCGCAGTTCGTAGTACTTGGGTAACCCACGCCGTCGAGCGACGCTCGCACTCCGTTGACTCGTACGTTCGTCTGCCACCTCCTCCTCATCGTCGCCCATCTGACGACGACCGTTCCACGCGACCAGCACTCCAGCATCGAGCTACGATGATGGAAGTCGACGATCCCGCTCTCGCCTCTGCGACCGTCCCCGGGTCGCGCTGGCCCATCCACTTCAAACCGTCGACACCGTCTCCTCTCGCACAGTCTACATCCATTTCATCCATTTCTCCACTGCATACACCTCCCCAGGCCATGAACAGGCCCATCGTCCCGATTCCAAAACTTTCGACCTCGTCCTCCAGGCGTAAGCCCAAGTTTACGTACCGCTCACCCGACACAAGTGCCCCGCTGTTCCCACCTCCTCCGCCTCCCTCTACTACCGCCAAGTCTTCACCCCTTAGCACTTCATCGACGAGCACGCCCTCCGTCGCGTCAAAGAGTCCGACCTCCGTTCCGTACATCCGCGCCTCATTCTTCACACCCTCGCCTCCCATCCACAAGTTCGCATACGCCCGTCCCTCCCTCCCGTCCTACCACCCGCTTTCTCCTGGTCAGCTCATTCTTGCAGCAGCAGCACGTAACGACGCTGTCGCTGCCGCGCGTCGGCGGGCCTCTGCACTCGGGGCCTCCGACAACGTGCACGCTGGCGCTAGCGACGCCGCGGGCCCCTCCGGGCAAGGCCACGCTGCAGCAAACGGCAGCGCTACACAAGACGATGATGGCGAAACAGGCCGTCGCTCCTCATCACGCACGCGCCGCCCGGCCGCAAAGCTTCGTGAGGGTGCGATCATGGCAAACGAGGCCCTCTTTGAGGCTACCCTCGCCGCCGTCGAAGCGGAAGCGGCTGCACAAGAAGCGAACAGCGCCGATGCATCCAGGAGCCCGACCGCGACCACCACAGGGAAGCGTCGTCGCGGTGGAGGTGCAGGCGGAAACGGCGGGTCGAAGAAGCGGAAAAAGAGTAACGATAACGCAGCGAAAGCTTCCGCTGACGCAAGTAGCGCTGAGAGAGAACCCGCCTATCCGACACGCAATAGGCGACCTCCTCGCGAACGCCGTGGTGCTGCAGCCGCAGCCGCAGCTGCCCTCGCTGTGAATGGGAGGGACAGCGAGCGCGCCAGTGCTGATCAGGAAGAGCCTGAGGAGCAGAGCGTTGCGACACCCATCGAAGCTGAGGAAGAGACACTCAGTGGCGAAGCTATGGAGGTCGACGCAAATGCACCAGTAAGCCCCGTCGACGAGAAGGTGCTAGTTTCTGCCCTCGAAGAAGGCGCGGAAGACGCACCGGAGGAGGAAGCGCCGGCGCCAGCGAAAAAAGACAAGCGCTCGAAGAAAGCCCCTCGTCAACGCAAGTCGCGTGCGAAGACAGATAGTCGACGGGCTTCAACGCGTGCATCTAGCAAAGAGAGCGAAAATGACGCAAAGGAAGCTGAAGACAAAGAAGATCAAGGTGCACAAGACAAATCCTCCTCGCACGAGGCGGAAGTACGCGAAAAGGAGGAGGAAGAAGAGAAGCAAGAAGGAGATAGCATCGCAGGACGCCTTCGCCGACGTGAATCGAGTGCGAGCTCGAAGTCAAGCGTCAGCATCTCCATCGCTGGTACTCTTCAGAAACAGCGCAAAGCTCAGCCCGCAGGTGAGGTCAAAGAATCGGACGAGGATGCGAGCGCACCGACTAAAGATACAAAAGGGAGCAAAGAAGGATCACCCTCAGAGCCGGCGACTTCATCGACGACAAAGCCCAACGCTCCGTCCGAGCCCGTTTCCGGCGAGGCAGAAGAGACGCGTTCTTCGTCGACATAGCCGCCCAAAGCTTTCGTCCAATGGGACACGTGCATCTCACGTGGTTGCAATGATCGCGCGCACATTTTCGGCGTGTCGTGGCGGAGCGCGTCGATCCCGAGGGAAAAGCGGTGCCTGGTCCCTCACGCTCCCCTCCGTCGATCCTTTTCGGCCCTTATGTCGCACCTTTTCATTTCATCGGCCAAGACAGATCTCAACTCCCAAGTTATATCGCCAAGCGTGTCTCCCCTCCCCCCTCACTCCCCGATCCATCTTCAAATCTCCCCCCGTCTCCCATCTCCTTGCTTTCTGTGTATATTTCCAACTTAATGCATATCTATCCATCTCGTCCATCACTCCTCATCGTGTTCATTGTACGTACATATATCTCATTCTTCCTCATGCACCTCCCATATCTGTCTCAATCGTCACGCATCCACTTCAGCATCCTTGTCTCTCCTCCCCCTCACTACTACTCAACGTGGAACATACATATACTGTGTCTCATACACTGTACATCTGGATCGCTGTCGTCCCCAATTTCTCTTCTTGTTTTCTTTTGCCCTACACCTTTCTATAGGGTCTCGTCGCATCGTCTTTGCATCTTGTTTCTTTTCTTCCCCATCCGTTTTCTTACTCCGGTTCCCTTCCACACCACCTTTCGCTTCCGCTGTTCTGAGCTGTCCCCCCATTCTCATCAGTACTATCTTTACACCGCGGAAATTGCTTTCCAGTATCATCTACTCTGTCCTCTGTCCTCATCTCGGTTCATTTTTCTGGTTCTTGTGTTGCATAAATTTGTCAAAGTACTATACGTAAATGAAAGAAGTCACAACATTGCCCCCCGCTGCCCCGTGTGATGTCGAAAACTTGTAGGCACACGAAGATCTGATTTCAAATTCGATTCAATTCGATTCTAACTTTCTATTGTAACAAAAAGAATACTTGACACAGATCCACGATATACACTACAAAAGCTCCAAGTAAATCGTACAGTACCACACGAGAAGTCGCGAAAGACAAAACTGATAATGATACAAAGCTACAACAGACAACAGCAAGAGACGATATAAGATACCCAATAATTTTTTATGATTTGTTTCCGGAGGTGAAAGCAATGGCAAGAGAGAGCAGTTATGTTTGTTTGTGGAAAAGAACAATGGTTGATTGGATGGATGTCCATGCAAGATTTGTTGGGTGTCGACGACAGAGCATGAGCAATAAGTTGAGGAGGTATGTGGAGGACGATTGATTAAGAGGTGGGTTTTTCCGGAAGTTTTTCAAGCAGAAGATCCTCAGCGACTCTCGCCTTCGGCGCTGATGGAAGATGAGCCCAAGCGCCCTTTCGAATCCAGGTACTCAATGAAATCGACGAGGAACTTCACTTGCTCGAAGGTCTCGATCGCTTTCAAGCTACGACGGCGCCTCACTACGCCAATGACCTTCTCGAGCAGGTGCACCGTCGCGTAGCACACCTGCGTGTTCGAACTGTCTTTCGCTGATTCCTGCGAAGGGCAGCAAGCACGACACCGACACACGCCTGCCTCTTTCCACCCGCACAGCCCGAGCTTAAGCATCCAGCAGCACGCGACGAGGCCCGCACGCCCAACGCCGCCTCGGCAGTGCGCGAGCACGGGCGTGCCCTGCAATGTGTAGTCACGAATCACCCGTTCAAGCTCCTTGTCGAGCTGCGCCGCCGAGAGCGGGTGTAAGCCCTCAGGCGTGGGGAGGCGCAGGACGTCCAATCCGAGCTCGTTCGCAAGAGCGCGGTACTGCGACCAAGGCGAGCCGAGGTACGCGAGCTCGGAGTCGTCGAGGCAGCAGATGATGCACTTGACGCCCAGGTCGCGTATTCTTGAGAGGTCCTGCCTCAAGTCCCGACAGACCGAACCTCTTCCTTTGACAGGACCTGTCAACCGCACTGCAAATGATGAAAACGATAAGCTTTCCTGATCGTTCTATTTCATGCAACGCTATTTACCTTTCTTCCCAGGGCAAGAACTGAGGAATAGATTGCCAAGTTTTGCAACTGCCGGCGGGGGAGGTGCAACGTAGCATGGTGCTGGGCTATATCCCGTCATGGGAACCGCTTGGTGATCGCTTAACGAAGTTGACGATGCAGTATCAACCACCGTCTGCGTGGGCTTCAGATGAGCAGGATTCTCCGTCAAAGACATCTCGAACGAAGAAGGGGGAGTAAGAGGAAGATTCTCTGCGGGCGTCGGCGGCGGCCCTGCAAGATGGACCGTTCCTGAGCTGGGAAGTCTTGGGGCGGGATCGCTTCGAGACACCGATAACTGCGACGAGCCCAGATTAGCTGTGTGAGGGCGGGGCGTTTGGACGATCGAGGCAGCACACGCCGAAGGAACGTCAGTGTTGGACTTATTTCGCTGGAGCGCCCGACCGGCTTCCCTGAGAGTCTGGCCCTGGCCAAATCCAAACGATGGCGGGGCCGACGTCGCACGCATATGCTTTGGACGACGGATGACACCGGAAGATGGTTGCTTCTTCTCGTTTTCTGCAATCGCACGAGAAACCGCGTCGCTGAGAGACGGAGGGAGCGGCATATGGAACGATACGGGACTGACGAGTACCGGCGGCGAGTCCGTCAAAACCCTTTGCGGCGCATAGTGGGACTGCGAGGGGACGATAAACGGAGGGGGTGGAGCGGAAGACGAGGGAGGGTGAGAATAGGACGCCTTTCCATCGCCGCGTTCGTCAAGGGTCATCTTCAGCAACTCTTCTCCCGACGGTTCTTGTCTGTTCCATGAGACGGGAGGGGGTGGGTGGAATGGGCGAGTGTGCCCAAAGCCGACAATTCCATTTTGCACCTGTAGGACAGGCTGCTGGGGCCTTTGACCACGATTCATGAGGAGGCCGTTTCTGTTTGGAACGGGCTGGTACGCAGACACGCATGTATGCGCACCCGGGAGAGGGATGAGCGTCGCTAAGTCTATGTGGTAGTTTCTTGGGAGGTGAAATACGCAAGGAGAGGATTTTGGCGCGACTGAAAGTTGGCTTTGCAGTGTCGGGAGAAACTCGAAAGGAACGACCATGGAGATGCTGTATTCCAGAATCATGTTGAGTACGATGTGTCGCGATCGAAGGGGAGTACAAAGGGAAGATACGTACTTTATGGGATGCGTCTCCGACGTTTTCGTCACATGAAATTGCTGAATGAAGACAACCGCAGAAGAACTCGGCATCTCCGATGACATGGCAGCGGAAAGCTCCTGCTGTAAATTAAGAGCTTGCGGCATGACCATAGACGGCAGCTGGTGCTGAGGAACCTCGACTCTAGCGTCGACCTCCGCACGTTGCACCATCATCAGTGGCTGAGACGACGGGGGATGGGGTCCGGATGGTACGGAGGCATTTGCTTGGGCAGATGGTAGTTGTTGCTGCAGAGCCTGAGGGCGACCATCACTCGTCCACCATGCTTTCTGCCTGGAATAGATGGCCTGGCGCGCTTGAAGATGTTTTACATGATCGCGCAGCTGGATCGACATGGGCACGTACGGTGCAGGGCAGCCTACCGAAACACATTGTCTGAGCACACAGAAGGAAAAGAGACATGGGCACAGAGGAGACGCACCTGCGGGCCCAAATTTGAGCCTGCTATACTCGCTGAGGTGATGCTGCGACGCCAAATACGCGAGCTGGGAGAAGATGAGATCGTCAGGTTCGTCGCCAACACACGCGGACCATCATCAACAGCATTTGCGTTGATGGGTCCACAACGAAGAAGAAACACACCTGTGCGGCCAACATCCGCTCTTGTGCTCTACCAGCATCCTGCACGTCTGGCTTCAGGACATTTTCGGTCGTCTGAGCGCGATGGGCGGGCGGTTTGCGCTGTCGTTGAGAAGTGGAGACGGAGGGCGGATGCTGTGGTGTCAACGACGGCAAAGATGCGGGAACGATGACGGTCGTTGATGAGGTCAAAGATGGATTTGCGTGTGCACCATGCGCTATCAGCGTCGGTCTGGCGGCGAGCAACATTGCCCGCGAACGTCTGGAACAGTGAAGACGATGAGCGCGACGACGTGCACGACGAGGAGGAAGTACGGAAAGCAGAGGTCGATCCGTCGCTAAACAGGCCACGCTCCCGGGAATTGCCGGGATTGATGGACTCCGCTTTTGCCTTTTTCGAAGTTTTTCAATCTAATCGGAACGCAAGCCCCTCTAAAGTCTAAAGATTCGTTAAAGAAGGTTGGAAGAGTGAATTGGATAACGGGCGTCATTAGAAAGAGAAGGGAGTCATGGTGTAGCCTAACGCTCCTTACGCTCTGCTCAATGTCCGACGGAAGCACTTTGGCTTACAGACGTGGGTCCCGAGTCTAATACCTTCTTCCACAACTCAATTCAACGATCGGCACAGTCTAACGTCTATCCAAGCTGTGAGAGATATGATATAAAATACCGCCCTGTTCGATATAAAATGGTCGCCGGCGGCTAACGTCAAACGATAGTCCCACAAGCTCTAGAATTTGAAATACCCTCAGTCATTGAGATCCGTTCTGTATGTACTTACATGTCGACGATAGCAAGTGATAAAAGATGGAAGTGCGGTGGGAGACAAAAATAAACGATAAAGAGAAATGAACGGTTGGCGAAACAGCAATGGTGGGGTATACGCGGTCCCTCACGCAATAAGGATAAGAAGATGCAAGCTAAGGTAGGAGCAAAAGATGTCGATTGATGAAGTTGGAATGCGTGTCCACCGTCCATGACTACAGCAAGGGAGGAAAAGATGCAGGTGCGGAATGCGAGTAGTGAGGGAGAGAGAGAGAGAGAGGAAATGAGTCCCAGTCGTCACACATAAGTCATACCAAATGCGCGCGTCATTTACAATCTAGAATCGCGAGCTTGGGTCTAAGGGCCCCAGAGGACCATAGGCAGGTGGTCCTCCGCGCCCACCACTTCGTTTCCTCGCGTGTGTTTGGTGATCGCCACCCACCGCCGTGCTCATCGCTTGCCCCATTCCAGGCGTCATCGGTGTCGTTGGCGAGAGAATGGTTCTTGGAGGGGGTTGCGATGTGACTCCTGCCTCCGATCGAGCGACAGCGATGTATTGTTGTTGTTGACTGTACGGCTGCGGCGAGGCAGAGGGTGAAAATCCGCCGTCGCTGAGCTGGAAGCGGGGTACGCTCTGGGGCGGTAAGAGGTGCGTCGATGACGGATTCTGCTGTTGCATGTTTAGGTGCGAGCCATGCCCGTCGCTGCGATCGTCGAAGCCCACTTCTAACATCGCTTCCAAGTCATCTCCACCAATCGTCCCAGCACCATGCAGCACATGTTCTTTCGGGATGAGGACGTCGGGAGGCGGCGGGAACGCAGGGTTGTGTTCGTTGTATCCGCCAATCTGTGGACCCCACTGGTCTTCATCTTGGTAAGAGGATGCGATCGACTGTGTATCTGAACCGTCGCCGTATTGGCTGTACACGTTATCTCGCACGCCGAGGTTCCCGCCTGCCGTGAAGCCTTGAGGGAATGCGCGTGACATTTCCCGGCGACGTCGATCCTCCCGCTTGAGCTTCCGAAGCCGAGAGCGTTCCCAGTCCTCCCATCGCCGCATCGGAACGTTAGACCCATCAAACGTGCCGTGACCTTCGCCATGTGCTTCACCCTTACTCTCACCCTCGACTTTCCTGTGAGATTTGTTAACCTACACGCCTCAACAGAACCAATACAATTGTGACATACCGTGTTTCACCCCATGAGAAATCGTCGAAATGCCAGAATGCGTAGACCGGAAGAATGAAGTTCCAGACGGGTAGAGCTGCGAGATAGATAAACATCCAGAAGATGTAGACGACCTTCCGTGTGGTAATGAGGATGAGGATGGCGGGTAGACCAAGCACGGAAATAAGAAGGACGAGCGGAATGGCCTCCTCGAAATCCTTCGGGGGATCGAGTGCCATCCCCACCACAAGCGCATACGTCAGTGAAATGGCCACAGGTAACACCACGGTACCAACAAGATCCATGAACACAACGGCCTGCATACTGAAGCAGAATGTACCACAGAGGTTCTGCACGAGGACGAGTTCCATGAGATTGTGGATGGTAGAATTGATCCATCGACGGCGTTGCGAAAGAAGGACCTTGAATGTATCTGGGACCACCGTACGACATTTCGCTTGTGGAAGGAACATCATTTTGCGGTTCGGGAATGTTCGCAATAAACAGGTAGTAAGGAAACGATCCTCTCCGAGCAAGAGCAGGTTCTTCTGGTGTAACGTCGTAACCTCGCTTTGACTGTACTCCCGCACGATCTCGGGCTTGATGATAAGCGGCACCCAGTCAACACCAGACGCCTTGCGAGCCTTCAACCGGAACATGGAGAAACATCCTGGCAGACATGTCACACCACCAAAGACGGATTCGAACGCCTTCGCCAAATGATGCGAGATGAAGTACTCGTAAACCTGTATTGTCGTAACCCACGATTGCCGTTTGTTTGCGATACGCGTCTCCCCACAGACACCCATAATCATTGGATCATGGTGCATGCAATTCACCAAGTATTTCAAGGAATCGGGATATACTTTGGTGTCGGCATCAACCTATAAGCGTAGGACTCAGATATTCGCACCGAAGATGATGAGAACGAGATGGACTATACCATGAGACAAACTTCGAAGAAGTCTGGTGTGACACCCATCAGGACATGGATCTTGCGGAAAAGATCGAAGTCGAGGGGGGTCATCCTGTCGTTGTACGTGACACGCGAGAAGAAGTTCATGAGGATAAGCTGACTGTCACGCTTTCCCCTGTTGCCTGGTTTCTTCTCCGTGGCCGCCTCCTTCTCCGTGCCACATTTGACGATGATCACCGTTGGCGTTCGTCGACCAGCAACAGCTTTGAAAAGTAATCTCATAAGCATTTAGTGAACAATGACAGTGAAATGCGACGCACTGTAATGTCCAGCATAAACCATTGCCCTATTCTCCTTCTTCGAACCAGATCCAACCGCGAAATAACTCATCGGCATGGGGTTTCCGAACCGAGGATCCGCCTCCAACAAGCTAACACAGATATCCGGTGTACTCCTCTTCTCACCGGCACCTGTGATCATACCATCCGCAATGACGAATAGTAGTTTCCGCTTATCCGAGTACGTGGTCTTCGAGATGGAATCGAGCGTGCAGCGTAAAGATTCTTCGCCCTCCGAGTAACACGTCACCAAACATACTGCGAATAACTCGGCACCGATCTGTGATAGAGTGATGGTTTGGGGAGGCTCATTTCCGCCAACGAGAGTAGTGGACGAGTTGTAGGGCTTCAGTGACCGTGGCGGCGTCTTTGTCCCCTTTTTACTGGAGGGGTTGGCCCAAGGCGCAGTGCCGGCACGATTGTCGACGGTGACGTTGGCTCCTTCTGGAAGGACGGCTGGGCTGATGGCGGACCGGCTCAACTGGTGTTTATCTGGCGTTCCTGCGAGTGAGGACGACAAGAACCAGTTGAAAATACAGGCCATCGCGAAACGCGCAAGGACGATGCCCAAGACTACAATCAGACCGGCATAGAGGAGGAGTTGAGAAGCGAAGCAGCCCGGGGTGATTTTGTCGATGTTGCCTGCGTAATAACGTTGGGTCAAGCAAGGAACCGCGGACTTGATATCGGCACGGTTATAGAATAATCGCGTTCCATCTCTGCCGCTTTCCCCCGACTGAGAGACGAGGAGAGTTCGAAGGGCGGTATCGACGGCGTCATTAGCCACGGCGCTGGGGTGAAGAGTCATGTAGGGATTCATATTCAGGACCGCGCCGTCTATAACGAAGTAGTTCTTCAGACTGGCGACCTGGTCCCAGTCGTAGCCAACCACGAGAGAAGTATTCGAGAGTCCCAGACTCTGGAACGTAGCAGATGAGTTCAAGTTAGGAAGGGGGCAGGAAACCGTGCTTGAGCAGGGGGCGTCCGTCGCGACACTGAATTTGAGGCCAGAACACGCCTTGAAGCTGGCTGCGTCGCGAGTGAAAAGCGTCGTGATATCTTGACCCGGGTTCTGCGCGAGAGATACGAGGTCCACACCGCCGGTGGTTGGCGCATTTGAGGACACTTTGAAGAGATAGCCTTGGATGCCGAGCGAACCGGTGACAGAACCCTTTCGGGAGAAGCGACTAGTGTTGCTGTTGGAGTCTGACGGACAGAGAACACGCTGCATGCCCACAGTAGCGAAGCCGACGATGCCTCCCAGAAGAAGGACAATAACACACAACGCGATCTTCTCTCTCCAAGCTTGCTGCATCTGTCTGTCCTTGAGACCTCCGACTGCGCTGAGAAGAGCACCTGGTGCCCAAAAGGTGACGACGCGCGAAAAGATGCGCCATGCATCCCAAGTCTCCTCTGGCTTCTGCACAACGGGTTGCACCGTTCCTGAGGCCGATGGCACGAGCGTCGCAGGCGGGTTAATGAGGGGGGCGGGGGCGACACCTCGCTCCGGGCGAGTGAGCGTCTTGGCACGACGCATCGCGGTGGAAGTGGGAGCCTTGGAGAGTTTTGTCGTCGGGATGGGCACGTCGGCGCTGTCATAAGGCTGGTCAAAACGAGGGTGGTTGGTCATAACTAAAGAGAGCGACAGACGCGCCGCCAGACGACGAACGCGATGGAGGGCAACGTTGTCGACAACGTCGGGGACGATGAGGAAAATGGTCAATTCGCTGTGAACGCAACGACAAACGACGTTTCCAAATGGGGCGATTAAGTAACATGCATTCTTACGTAACCCGCTGAGGTGTTCGCTTCCAGAAATCTGGCCGTCAAACCAATGAGAAATTTCCCTCCAGTTACATGCATTTTCGCCATGGCAACGACGAGAAACGGAGGATGATACATCTCTGGGACTCGCATGGTATTGGTACTTCTGCGCTCCTCCGAGTCGTATATGTAAGTTACTCGTTCTGTCAACCTATGACTTGAAATGCCTGATCGTTTTTACGCACCACCCAGTATTATGTGATATCAATCGACATCTGAACGAACTTTGACGCAATCTGTTGGAACACGACCGCTCAAAGTCGACTCAAACTTCGATCCCCAACAATAGAAGACCGTATTTTAAGTCTTTGCGACGCAAGCATCAAAATCGAGCAGTTCTCCGAGGCTCACGTCCCCGTGTAGTGGCTCGAAGGTCACCAACAACTTAAACGAAAGAAAACAACAAAGGACGAAGGAATTCGTCCGAGTCCTTTTTCCGACTTGAATTTCCTGGGAGAGATTAGAACGCAATCACGGTGTTACCATCCTTTTTGAAAGACCTTTGAAGCTGGACAACTTCAGTCTTTGATGTCTTTGAGAATGCTAGAGACCATGTCTCCAATGCATCTCATTTTTTATTCGGTTGAGCGCGATCTTCCGTGACAAGCTCATTTCTTCAAAGGCTTCCGATTCAAGACTATACAGGCTCTTTCCCGTTGTCGACTCTCTTTGCATCACCCTCCAGAAGGACACGTGTTGAGAGGCGGGACTATAAAAGCAACGGACTCCCTCCTCAGGATCTCATTCATCCGCCCTTTCAATCCCTCGCCCATTCGTCTATCCGAAAACCATGTCGGAGAGGCCACAGCGAATCTCGAAGTACGTTCTTGGAGTAAATATTTATTATTCAATTGCTACTTAATCGTGAACGTCACTACTTGCTGGCAGATCTCGAGCTGTTCAGAAGATCCAGGCGCTGGGGAAACAGGAGGTGGTTTTCGAAGATGAATGCAACGACGCGAAATTGCCGGGAAGAAAAAGTAACGGCGAGCCCGGTGGACATTTAGACGATAGAAATGAGATTGGAAGAAAGAGGAAAAGTACTCAAACTTTTGTCGACAGTGGGCGGGCACCGAAACGAACGCGATCCGATCTTTTTAGTCACGACTCGGGAAAAGATAAAGATGCACTAATCTCAAATGAAATTAGTATGTCTAGTACCATTCTCTTTCGTTCGGAAACTCGCTGAAAAGATGTCAGAACCGCCAGGTCGATTGCTCAGACTCGTTACTGGTCCCAACTCGAGAGCTGTCGGCGTAAGGAAGCGGAGATTTTATGGCCGTAGAAAACCCCTCGGAATGCTGGAGAAGCTGCTCAGCATTCCGCTGGATATTTTCTTCAACGTGCGTATATATACTTGGTGTTTACCTCTCAATGCACATCAATAACGATTAAAATCGACAGATTCTAAAATACCTTGGTCCCGTAGACCTTTTGAGCCTGGCGCGTTCGTGTGGGGCACTTCATGAAGTACTTGTAACACGACAGATGAAGGGTGTCTGGAAAGCTTGCTTAGACGCACACAATGTTCCTCCGCTGCCCGACAACATCCCGATCAACGAGGTTCAGTTAGCGGCGATGCTCTTCGAGAATTCCTGCCAGGTTTTTCTTTCACTGTATCAATCACGTAGAAGAATAGAAACTCATCCTTGTCTTAGGCATGCGGCGCTCAGGCTCTCAAGAATCACTTTCATGACACCCTTCTTGTACGATTGTGCTTAGGCTGTTTGGAATATAAGTGAGGACCGAATACCATTAAACCCCCCGCATTGTGCTGTGGACTAATGTGATCATTGATTAGTACTTATAACTACTCGAAAATTGCCAGTACGTATGGCAGGAGTGTGGCAATGGACATAAAGACAAAGCGAATCTTTCTTCCCTCTCATGCAATTACTTACTGCCCCAGATATTTGATTCCGGATTTTCATGACACCATCGAAAAATATCTCATCATACCTCCAAATTCCAACGAAATGCGGGTATTCATGGGGGAAAGAGGAGAGTCAACCAGTGCTATAATAAAGGTATGTCCTTTCCTAGAAGCGCTTTCGATCTTTTTGACAAATAACTCTCCGACAGTACGCGCGGCTATTGGAATCGTGGCGTCAAAATGGATGAACACCCTCTAGTATACCGTATTGAGGATAGGGATCTGATGTCGTGGATAATAGTCCCTATCAGCTCGTCCGCAACCCACCGGATATCCTGGACCTACATGGTTGTAGCATTACTACGTAAACAAATCCTGCGACGAACCAATACTTCTGCAGAGTAACTTTCCGTCTGTGATGAAAATTTCCATTTTTTTGTGTACATGTAAATCTGAGAGATCCGACGCGGACCAGCCTTCTCCGCGTCCTTTAAAGGTATCACTTTGTCAATTAAAGGATTCTGATATGCGCTCTGGCGAAAGGCGAAAAAAAACAAGCATAAATCAACAGGAAACGTAGTTACAATATTGATCTTCTTCGGCTTCGGAGAAGCACGCACGCGAGCGACACGTGGCCTGTCGGATGGCTATTTAATCTTTCAACATACTTCAAGTTCTTCACGTTTCGAAAGCGCGTTCAGAGCGTCACTTTCTCCTTTTCCTATTCAACAACAAATGTCGAAGAGGCCTCAGCGTGCTGCAAAGTGTGTATACGGTGTAATTTCTCAACTATCTCGATTCAAAGTTTGAATTCAGGACCCGAGCCCTCCAGAAGGTGGAGGCATCGTCTGACGTGGAATTGGAAGACGATATTCTTGAATTCAGCGAAATGGAGTCGGAAGGAAAAGGGCGTGACAGCGACTCTGGTGGGTCACTGTACGGTGGTGACCATACTGCAAGAAAGGGTGAAGGCAAACGGGTCACCGGTGACACCAACCGCGAAGGACGATCCCAGAAGCGAGCGAGGAAAACTACGTCTGGTCATGATCCCCAAAAACACGAAGTTCAAACTAGCTCGAGCTCGAGCTTTCATAAAAGTTCGTTTTCAGACACTTTCCGTGACCATCGTCTAAAAGAAATTACAAGAACCGCTGAATCGATTGACCCGACTTGTTACCGGTCCTGAATCTCGAGCCGCTCGTGTGCAAGTAAAGGAGAAGAAGTCGGTTGGGAATACTAGCACTCGGGGCAGGGGTCTCGGAAAGTTAAAGAGGTTGCTTGACATTCCGATTGAGGTGTTCTGCAACGTACGTCATCATCCATCGACATGTATTGTTCGCTGTTTCTTAGCTTCATTTGACAGATTCTGGAGCACCTGGATCCACTTGACCTTTTGAATTGGGCACGGTCCTCAAGGGCACTTCATGGATTGATTATAACGCGGAGCATGAAGAGAGTTTGGCAAGCTTGCTTGAAAGCGCATAATGTCCCTCCACTACCTCACCTCGTTCCGATTAACGAGGTTCAGTTAGCGTCGATGCTCTTCGATAATTCTTGCCAGGTTTTTGTTACTGTTTCTTCTTGTCCGGCAGTAGCTGATCGCTTGCTCTAGGCATGTGGTGCTTCTGCTCTGAATACAGCATTCCATGACCGGCTTCTTGTTCGCTTGTGCAAGGGTTGTCTTAATTACAAGTGAGGAAAGAATCAAATCGTATATCACGTCGTTAACTTACTTCATCACCTGCTAGCACCTCCAGTGGCTCGAAAATAGCAAAGACATACGGGAAGGGCGTAGCAAAAGACAAAATGATATATGATCTACTTCCGAATCTTGGTCGTAACAAATACTTGATCCCAGATTTCCAAGACATCATCGAGAAGTATATTGCCGCTCATGCAGACCCCGATGAAAGAAGAAATTTCATCACAAAGAAAAGAGAGGTAGCTATCGCTATAGCCGAGGTATACATTTCACCTTTTTAGTACGTCTAGTGGAATGAATCGTTGGTTTCAGTATTCGTGCTCACTAACGTGGTGGCGAAACGGTAAATGGAGCCAGGAAAGATCGGAAAATAACCATGCGCAGGAGGAGCGTGAAAATAGGCATGTCTGGTCTGATACGAATCTCTTGATTTGTCCTAGCCAATAATCGTCTTTTCGAATCATAGCATCCTCAAGAAAATTACAGACATGGGATACTCAGATGACGAAATCTCCTTCTGCCGTTCGATGCACTATGATGGCTCGCGAAGCTTTGAGTCAATACTCAATCAACCGCGAAGGTTGACTGATAGAAGTGAGTTTACACATTTTAGTAGTTACATTGACGACTTTCTGACATCTTTTGTTGCGAAGTCTGGAAATCCATCTCGAAGGAACTCTTAGGTTTTATGGAACGCGCAAGAAAAGGGTTACGTCTACAGAAGAAGACGACGGTCCTCTTGCCCTTCTGGGAGAAAATGTGTTCTACCTACAGAGAAGCCCATAATGGCGATTGGCCGAAATTTAATTTTGCAGATTTCCGGGAACTTCCTTCAGTCAAAGCATTGCTCGATGACAGCGTTCCAGAGGAACTCCCCGACACAGTCTTTTCGGAATTGAAGCTACAACTACCGTTAATCTTGGAAGAACGCCCCAATAAGCTCGAGGCGGAATGCTTGGCTATCGTACTCGAAGGACGCGAAGAACTTGGTTTGGCCAGTTTCGACTCCATCTCCACCACTACGAGGACATGTGAGAACGAAAGTAAGATCGAAAGTATAACATTTTCGCCATTCGCGTACGCGTTTGATGCATTGAAGGCCCGAACCACCGACTCTCCTCTATACGCCGCATCGACAACATTCGCAGGTAGTATTCACGATTGCGATACCAATAAACCCATGAGCTTCCAGGCGGTGATGGACACGTTCTTTCTAAACCCTCGACCTGAACGCGCACGTAATGGCAAACAACTTTCCCCTTGGAAAGCACCCAAGTTCCAAAAGACTTTCGCAAAGGACGCCGAAGAAATCCTCCAAGCTTTTGGCTTCCCTCTCAACGTGACCTTCATTCACATGAGTCAAAGCGTAAGCGCTTGGCTATGCAAACCGTGCGCCAATCGACTTCGAGCATATACCTATGGTAAATCTTGGACAGAATGGGTGCGTACTTTGGCCATGATAAGCCTGCATCTCACACAACTAAATGATACACTGATAGGTAACGCACTATGCAACACATAAATCTACGGAACCGGACATCTGCCCCGAAGATATTATTGCAAACGCATATTCTTTCCAATTTTCAGACGCTCGTTGACCTCACCCGTATCTCTAAGCCACAATCGTCACCAATCAGCATTTGATACAGTGATACCTCGCAAAGTGATACTGGTACAGATTGAGTACTATTGAGCACTACTTACAAATACATCATATAATCGTTTCTATAAATTCAAATGGAACGCTATTTGTTAAAATAGTGAGAACCTATAGATCAACGGATTCGAATGAAAGAGACACATGACATTCCACCGCCGCCCGCTTTAAGTCGTCGCACAAGGACTCCTTATATATTGAGCTCCATCCCGAACCGTGAAGCTCAACACGATCTAGCAGAGGGTAGCGCGAACGCAATTTTATTGTCGACAACAAATTGTCGTATATTGCGTGCTTCTTTGGTCCCAGTTGTCCTTTATCGTTATCCTCCGTTCGCATCAATAACTTCAACTCCTTCAGGCTCTCACTCTTTGCGGATTGAGATTCAGTAGAAGTCGGAAAGTACAGGATATGGGAATGGAAGGATCGAAGATTCGGGCAGGCCGAAAGGATATCCTTCCAAAACATGTCATCATAATTGAACTCGAGATCATATATGAGCACGGGTGGTCTTGTAGCAAGTTCGACAACTTGGAGTTGCGGTCCGATGGCGTTGAAAAGCGAGCTCCTGAAAGTGTGTCCTTGGGGAAAGTTGATGATGAGATGACGGACTGAAAGGAGCCGTTTCTCTAGAACATCTGTAACAAAATCGTTGTTCACCCGGCTCTCTAACCGCAGTGTGTGAATAGTCGATAGCGACGTCGAGTCCATCGCGTTCACTTTGCTTTTCAGGCACCACGGAAACCTTTTTCCATAATGCGATTCATGACCTTCGACGTAGTCGGAAACAGAGAGGATCTCCAGAGCAGGCAGACTCCAGATGAAAGTCGGAAAGCCCTGCACGCCGCGATCATAGTGAAGGGCAGGCGCGTTGTTCCAATCGACACGACGCAGACGAGGCATTTGAACATCGTCTATGGCGATCTTTGTGAAGTTGCGCCGGCGAGCATACCGTGCTCTGAAGCTCTCCATGCGACGAGCAAGAATTAGAGTGTTTGGACATGCCATCATGATGCGCCGAGCGTTCGCCTCCAGTGTTTTTGGCCAATTTCCCGACATGTCTACGGGGATGACGATACGGCGGACATATGCGCCAGCCGTGTTATCAGACGAAGGGATAAGTGGTTGCTCAAGCTTCTGAGCGAGGGCGTAAGACCCCTGACGAATGCGAATGTCTTCAAAGAGGAATTTGGCGGATAATGTCTGCCACTTTTTACAGACGAGGAATATGGACACCTTCACCGTTAGAGCCTCGTCCGCAGAAGCAGAATCTGCGTCCTTGCGAAATATGTCGAATGGTGGGATTTCCATCGGGCCATCATCCCATTCTCTCCTCGCAAGGTGGTCAGTTGCAAGGTAGAATATCCATTGCCAAATTTCATCCGGAAGAAGTGCCATGTCTGATTCAAAGGCGATGAGTCTTGGACATTGTCGGTAGAAGATAATATCTTAGAGGAATGACACTCACCGTCGTCGTGGTCGTCGAGAGACAAGCAGGAGAGCGGTACTCTCGGCTACTTCGCTTTCTGAGGCTGCCACATCTCTCACCTCGTCCGCCATGTCGAAACATCGTCTTCAAGACGCAGCTGAACCAGTCGCAAAGCAGCAGCGCACGGAGGCTGGAAACACTGTCGCCTCCCTCTTGTTGCTCAATTTCGACTCTTCACTGTACGATGAGCTGGTCCTATGCATCTTCTCGCACCTCTCGTGGTCGGACCTCTGCGCTGTGCAGTCGACAAACCGTAACTGGGCACGTCTAACGAACGACAACCAGGTATTTACACGCTTTGACACACAAAGGAGATAACAGAATATCCATCTCGAATGTCTCCGCAGCTTTGGAAGGATCAGTTTATCCTGGAGTTTGGGAGAATGAGGTTGCGTGGCGGGCGTGGTTTCATCCAGCGTAGGGACGGGCGAGAGGTCCGCCCTCTCCCGAGTAGAGCTAAGAGCAGCTCGAACTCGCCAGAGGACAACATAGACTGGAAGTGGATGTTTCGAATAAGCTGCAATTGGCGAAGAGGTGCGTCTCTGGACACATACGTTCTCGAGGACACTCGCTTGATAACCCACCAGGTCGATGCTCAATAGAAAGCATAAACGACGCTCAATATTTGCGCAATTCTTCGTTGCCTTCCAGTGTGCTACTTACGGGATCTCTCTTGATTACAAGCTTGCCAACACTATCTGCGTCACCACTGGTTTATCTACATCGAACGTCTGGCTTACCTATCACTATGAGCGGTTCTCACCGCACGAAGACACCGACACATATCACGACTCTGACGCTAGACCAATCTCCTCCGTCGAGTTTGCATTTGACACGTCTTGCATGCTTTTACGATACTGGCGAGTTCAGCATTTTCTCCATAGATCATACCAACCCGGAATCTTCAAGACGCTTAATCAGCTATCTCCCTCAGCTCAGGACTGACCGCACGGCACCCATACAACATGCTGCATACCACCACCCTCTTCTTGCAACGCTTTCCGAAGGATTTGACCTTTCATTATACGACATGAGCGACGACAACATCGTGCATACACAGACCCTGTCATCATTCACTTCCTTTCCCCCCTCTTCTCTTGTCCTCTCCGCGCCCACTGCGCGGAAGGACCGCGACAACTACTACAAACTCGTTCTCGCATACGCCGTGCCCGTGTTTCCGGCACATTGGAGCGTGGCAGTAACCGAGCTCAAGATTTCTTCGGGCTCTCGTACTGACAGTAACAGCAGTACATCATCCCCTCCACCCTGCACCGTCCTTTCGACACGCTCAACCCGCGCATACGATTTCCCTCCCGGCTGGGTCGATGAATCAGCTCTACGCGACGTTAAGGCGCAATGGGGGCGCAAGGTTGCGCGCGTCGCAGACACGCAGACGGACGGCAAATGGGTCGTCCTCGCGCCCGCCGATCGCTTGCCTTCCCCCGCGGGCTCAGGCGTTCTGGGGACAACGAGTAGTGCGTTGCAACTCTACCGGCTGCACTTACCACCGGCGCCCAGCGGTTCGAGCTCGTCTGGTTCGAGAATGGCGTCAGCGACGACATCCCCGCGTCTGACGTTCGTGCGCTTTCTCCATGGACACACGGGCCCCGTCATCGCGCTTTCGCTTGCGGATGGACGGTGTGTGAGCCTCGGTGCGGATGGAAGCATATGGGCCTGGGATCTGGAGAAAGGGTGGAGTGCAGAGGTTCAAGCTCCTCGACATTCCGTTGGTTCTCTTTCTGGTTCTCAGCCAAGAGAAAGCTCCGGGTCGTCGACGGACGATGACGATAGCACGGTGGACGATGAAGAAAGTTCCGTGTTACCGAAAGCACTCATTGGTTCAGTTGTTTTCGACGAGAGGAGAATCGTCTCGACGACGGCCCATGGCATAGAACTTCGCAATTTCGACGTTTGAATCCTTCATGTAAATGTTTTCGGAGTTGTGTTTTCATTTCAACTACACCTGTTGTATTCTACTACGTTATTTGTAAGGTATATACGTGTCTATATCTGATGCTGATGCATGCATACATCCAAAGCGATCTGCGTCGAAAATCAAGAAAATTAGCCAAGAAAAAACAGTCAAGTAGATATCCACATGTCAGATAGGAGAAATGCGTGTTATAGAAACGTAGTCGTGAGGAGGGATGCGCGTTAGTCTTCGCGAATAATGATAACGAGAATGAGGAAAGGAAACAGGGCAAAAATAGCTTTTATCAAGCATCCGCTGGGGTGGACTTCTCCGCTGCAGCGGTGCTTTCGGCGTCGTCAGTGACGGTCTTCGCAGTCTTGTCCTTCTCAACCTTCGGGTTGCGAACGACCTGCTGCTTGAGTGTGTACTGTCGGATGAGGAGCACTGTCGAACATATGATATTAGTGACAAAACTTGGACACAAAACCCGTTCTGGTACATACCTAGACAAAGCCCAACGAAGCAAAGAGGCACGTTCACAATCCAGATGGTTGCCAAACTACGGGTGAACGCGTGGAGAACTTGTTGGCGTAACGCGAGAGGCTCGATCTGATGCAACGCAGAGAAGTCCGCTGTGACCGGGCTGCCTCCCGAGATGGTGTAGCCGGGTATGCGCTTGAGGCGCTTCGACAACTCAGACGCGAAGATGGTGTCGCCAACCGAGATACCGACGGTGCCTCCGAGCGTACGGAGGAGCGTGAAAACTGCGGTACTGACGGCCATGTCCTTGAGCGGCATCGCGGCCTGGAGAGCGATGAGCGGGGGCTGGAAGAAGCAGCCAACACCAAGACCCGTGATGAGAATGACGAGCTCCTGCTTTGCCTGGCTGGAATTCTCCTCCATCATGATCATAAGACCCTAAAAACGATAGGTAAGTCACAATCTTAATCACTGACTGGGAGGATGAATAATACGTACGAATCCGAGTGTCATGAGGGTCCATGCAACCCACATAACTGGTCTGTACTTTCCGGTCTTCGAGACGATGATACCACTGATAATGGCAGTAATAGAGGAGCCAACGGAAAGAGGCATCTGCCTCACTCCGGACATCGTCGCGCTAGAGCCCAGGATCTGGAAGTACAGGGGCACATAGTATGATGCGCCGAAGAAAGTCATCGCGTGCAGGAACGTCGCTAGGAGAACGAAAGCGGTCGTGCGCGTTTGGAAGAGGCGAGGAGGAAGAATTGGCTCCCTCTTCGTGAAGAATTCAGAAACATACGCAAGGACGACCAGGACACCACCAATTGCGAGGGGGGCGATCGTCTGCGCGGCTGCCCATTGCTTCTTCGCACTCTGCGCCTCCTGGAAGCCGAAGAGGATGAGGACGATTCCAGCAATAAGGATGAACAGCCCGACAAAGTCGAAATTGTCGACGAATTCACGGAACGTGCGCCTCTTCGTCTTGTTAAGGTTCAAGAAGAGAAGCAAGACGAGTGCTGCTGCGCCACCGGTGGGCAAGTTAATCCAGAAGCACCAACGCCACGAGACGTGATCCGTAAGCAAACCCCCGACGAGAGGACCGAGAACGCTAGCGATGCCTATGAGCGCGTGATATGTCAGCGAACGTTTTCATGAGAAAGAAATGGACGCATATACCCCAAGTTGCACCGATGAGTCCACCGTATTTCCCTCGTTCCTGCAATGTGGCTGAAAGAAATCAGACACCCGAATACAGGCTGAGAGTCGCTAGTAAACTTACTTATGTCAGAGATGATAATGATAACGGACTGCATGATGCCTCCACCTCCAATGCCCTGAACGCCGCGACCTGCAAAAAAGAAAGTCAGAGGAACTCAAATACACCGATTGCGAAACAACCAACGCACAGAGTGCAAGCCAAATGAAATTCTGAGCTGCTCCACACATCGCAGAACCAAACAGGAAGATTGCGATGGACGTGAATAGAATCGGTTTCCGTCCAACGACGTCCGAGAGTCGTCCGTAAAGAGGACTCAAACACGCCGACACTGATCACAAGAGAAAAGCGTTGTCAGAAAATGTCAAAGAGTTGCCGAGCAACGAGAAAGATCAACATACTGAGGAGGTAAGCGGAACCAATCCAACTGTAGCCAGATTGACCACCAATATCTCTTACGATCGTTGGCAGAGCTACCGCCACAATTGTCTGGTCAAGAGCGGCGAGGAAGACGGTGAGCATCAACCTGTACAAAGAAAGGAGCAAAAAGCATTAGCGACGGTGAATTTTTTGACAACGCGAAGTTTTCTTACCCGGGGAACACGAGCTTCATGTTGCTGTGGAACATGTCAGTTTCGATGCACTCGCTCTTTGAAAGAAAAACTCTGCGCACTTGTGAGGAACCTCCATCACTTCGCCCTCCTTCCATTTTGCTCCCGGCTTCGACTTGCGTTTGCCCTTCTCGACGTCAGCGGGCTCGACGTCGTCCGGGACGGGCACCTCCTCCGCGAGCGTGTCCTGGTCACCAGGAAATGACCTCGACGCGGAGTCGCTCGTCGTTGGCCTCGTGGAGAGCGCGTCCTTGTCGTCGCGCTTGTCTGAAGCAGCTGTGGACGTCATGGTTGTCGAAAGGAAACAGGGGGAACGCGACGGAACCTGGTTGTCCTTACCAGGATTTTATACCGACGCGGAAATAGCAAGTCAATAGAGATCGCCCCGACTTTCCCGAAGCGGAACCCGACCGACGCGCGCGTGCGAAGTGCTCGCGTCATGCAGCGCTGGGAGGCGCAGCCAATGGGAGGCGAGAAGCGTAAAGCTGACTACGAAGGCCAACGATCAAAACGCAACTGCGCTGGTTCGAATCCTGCTTGTGACTCCGTTTTTCCAGCTCTCGTCCGCCCCCTTCGCACTGGCTCACGCAAGCACTCGGCAATGGCAAACCCAAATGAACCAGACTCTGCACAACTCTTACGAATCAGATCTCTGGATAGCTCCAAGCTCGGAAGAAAACTACGCATCGCTGGCAGGTGGGGTCACACACTTTTTCATTTTATGTGTTGTTCTCGTGCTCAGATGCATCGTGATGAAGGATTGTATCATTTGATCCAGATACCCATGTCCTCCTCCTCAGAGATGAGGCCAACAATGCGATTCTCGTTGATAGTTCACAATGCATTGATCCGTCCAAATCACATCTTTGGCTGCGCGATAAAGGCAGCCCGGTGGTGGCGCTAGGATATCTTGAAGAAAATAAGGTAAGAACTATTTTGATATCACGGAAAAACCGAAGGCCACTACGTTGCTCTCAAGGACGATCTTCCGATTCCAACTTTGCCAGCATTCGCCCAGGCGCCGGAAATCGATCCTTCGATCTGTCTGCAAGCACTGCTTCTCTTACCTTCACCAGACCTGGACCTCAAGTTATGGGAAGACGGTATTCGCCTGCGTGAAGAGACATTTTCCACGCGGGCGTCGGTAGGCTGACGCAACTGTATGGCCTAAAACTACAGGCCTCCTCTCCCCCCTTGCGATACTATGAACTTCCGTTTCCTCGAAAGCTACTTATCTCCGAGTACTCAAGTCTCGCAATCCACGACTTTCCCCTGCAATCGCATCAGGAGGGGCACTATTGAAGTGTCTACCTTCAATCGACGGATCAACATACTATGGGAGCTCGGAGTCGTGAGGCCAAGCTTCGCCAAATATTCCGAGTCCTGGCCATTACTACCATCAACAGCCGTAAAAGCACAACATGTATTATACTTCCTCTCCAATTACCAACCAGTCGCAACTTCTTCGTTGTGATCCTGAACCCTGAATCCAGCCTCCCTACCTTTCAACGATGGACCCAAGAAAAGGATTGGCGAAGCGTCCAGAGTAAAGTCAGCAATCATGGCCAGAATACATTCATTACGCTCTATGGAAGAGTGACAAAGAGAAGGGTGTCCGAACATGCCGCACAAATCACTTGAAGCACTTTGAAGCTTTAGACCCGGAGTTGGGAATGCTCACAACAGGTACAGTACGCGTTTCTTCCATTTCCTCGACAACATTGGAAGCGATTGCTTTATGAATACGGCACGAACGTTACACTCATACTACAAGACATCCTTTGAAATAGTCAGCGACCAAATACTTAAGTATAAACAATCGTTGGTGAGAAAGTCGCGAAAATCGGGGATCCAACTCCACCCGAATTTTCAATGTCCACTTTGCTCGTGAAGGTGAGGCGTCTCCTTTTGGTCCTTGCGCCTCTTAACCGCGTCATCCACTCGTTCAAAGAGAGTCTTGTCCTGGTCGATCGATTTTGGATGGACGAGACCCCTCACGAACAAACGGAGTTCTTCAAACGGGAGCACCCTTCCATGCATTGCATCGACCATCACGTTGTCCGTATAGTCGAACTGGACATCGAGCGGTTTGTTCTCCTCGTCGACTGCCCTCGGCCTCTCCGGATTGAACGTCAGTGGGACCGCAGGAAAACATGGATTAAAAACATCCGTCCAAATGGAACGGAACGTCAGAGTAGGCGACCGCGTCCCCATGTAGACGTACATTTTGACTTGTACGATGCGAGCCTCGCCCTTCGCACCTTTAACGATCTCAACGAGCTTTCGTCGGTCTGCTTGCGAGACTGGATTGTTTGCGAGCCACGTTCCGTTGTATGTGTCGTCATTTGCGACATCGACGGCGGGAAATACTGAAAACGTGGGAGGGGCAGTAGTATAGTCCATACGATAAGCGAGAAGGACGTCATCGTCGCGCGTTCGAGGATCATGCTTTGCCAGAGCGTTCAATCCTGGAAGATGTCGGTAGACGTCATGCCGCACAAGGCGGTCCTGAAAGTGTTTGGTGTCCATCGTCAATTGATAAACTATACGATTAAATGAGAACCAGGGATACCATTCAAAACACAATTTCGTATTACAAACCTTCTGGGCTCTGCGTGAGGATCTTACATTGCATCCTATGCTCTTTCCAATCGTTCCTTTGGCATTCTGTCGAACAGTAATGCACGAACTTGCACCCGGAGCATTTCTTGAGAGTCTGTTCGTTCATACTAACGAGGCACTAACAACGATTCAACGGAAGGCGAAACAAAGGAGAATTGAATTTGACTCACATGCCCACAGCTCAATTTGTCCGCCTTGCGATATTTAGAATCATAGAGTCCCTTGAATATCGCTCTTTCAAACGCGTTACCTGTAAAATATTGCCAAGCATCCTTCAGGCCGGAGTCCGCATCCCTGAGGGCCATGTAGTCTTTCTTCCTGTCCCTTTCCAGTCTGTGGAGAGCGTTCTTGGATGCCTTGATCACGGCCCCATGCACGAGAAAACATCCGATTTTGTCTTTCAACAGAAGCGTTGCAGGCTTCGTCTCGAGCCCGGTAAGTCGTTGGAGACATTGAGCCATATTTGCATATGCATCGAGAAGCCCATCGTCCAACAGCTTGATAATAAAGGCGACAGCGTCTGGGTGAAGGAGCAATGCATCGCAGAGCTGAAATGATATTCCGACTATTTCACGGAGGACAAGAGGCGGATCTCCATAGGCGTAGATCGCAGTGTATTTCTTCAAGATCTCTGCCACAAAGCGCTTCGGGTTCGTATTTGGATTATCGAAGAATGCGGGACCAAAACCCGACTTTTCGTACGCATTACCGGTGGATCGGACCTCAACGACCAGTCGATGGATGAGCAAAATCGTAGGAGCAAGAAAATCCGCCTGTGTGGAGAATTCGTAAGGCGGCATGCTCGCAGCGTCGCTGAGTGGCTTGACAATGTAGGCAGCGATAGCTTTTGCGCCTCCGTTCACTTCATCTATGAGTTGAGCCGCGGGATTCGGGTTTCCAGCTACGCTCACAAAATAGATACAGTCTGCGAAGAGCAGTGTAGCCATCCTCCGATGCTCTACCGAAACAGAAGATGATGCGTGAACCATCCTAGCCCATAGTTTCACCATAAGAGTAAAGTTTCCGCCTTCCATTAATTCGGTCGTGAAGAATTCTGTGTCTTGACGGAGAACCATGAGTATACGGACGACCATGTGATAGACAGACCAGTCATCCTCCATCATTGAGCACCGCAGTTCGTCTTCAGACATTGATGAAAAATCTATATCCCCTTTGGACAGGGCGCGGTAGAAGAGATGGTGGATCCACTTTCGAATTTTTGGCCATTTGTCGACCAAGATCTGAAATGGCGCAACGCTAAAACTAGTATAGCTCTTGAAGATGGCAGATAGCCCAGCCATTGAGAGAAAGGCTCTTTCCTCGTATCGACGAAGGCGAGGAGGTGTTGGTTTAACGGGATCGAAATTCGATTGGTCTCCCGCTGAAAGATGCGCGAAAAACATCGAAAGGGCGGCATCGACATGTTGCGGTGGGGTTTTACTCCCGTTGAATACTACGGTACGCAGATCTTCGAGAGATTGAGGTGTGTCGCGGCCGGCAGATTTGATGCACTACTGAAGGGGTCAACAACTACTTGAAACACAGTAATTCAGCAAAATTTACTGACTTTGATAGGATCGTTTAGAAAACGTGCAAGGTCTGCCTTGCAGTGATCACAGTCCGCACACGACATTTCTTCTGAGTGCCGCGCCCGGGATTTTATAATGTATAAAAGTTGGATTTGCTTGATGGAATGAGAGAGACAAAGAGAACGCTTGAACTCGACGCGTTTGACCCCGTGTCGCCTATGGGAAAGTTGTCCGGGAAAAGCCGAGGTGATTGCTTTTGCTAGGCTACCTTCTCTCTCTCTTTGGATAGTAACGACGACGACGACGGTGACGGTGATTTTCAATCGTTTTCGCGCTCAAGAACATACATTTATAGCCCTTATAACAGAAAAATGGCAGTTCTGCCAGACGAATTATGGCAAATCGTTTTCTATCGAGCAACAGACAACCCAGCAAGGAGAGAATGGGAACAAGATGGCCCGTTGGAACTGCAGCCTTTCGAGACGTTTCGCGAGGATGCAGACAGAGAATCTGCGAATGAAGCGCTTGGAATGAAGGCATGCATCTCCGTAGTCTGCTCGAGATGGCGCCGATTGTCTTCCAAGTTTCTCTTTGAGGACATTCGCATTCGCCATGGATCATTCGCTCTCGCACGGAAGCTGGAGGAGCGAATCAATCCAACATCCAACATCACCTTTGGCGAATACGCCCGTCGCATCATCATCCCCGTCGATACGTCTGGCGTCTGGCACAAAACGCTCGAAGTGAACGCTCGACGTATTCTAGCGGCTTGTCAGAATACGTTGATTCTCGCTCGCCGTTACGAGAGCTTTAGAACGCGATTTCCTCGGAGTAGGAATAGCAGGAAGACTGCCATAGATGATGTCCAAATGCCCAAACTACGGCGAGTAGATTGGAATAACTCCCCGGCTCACCATCAACGTCGTGACAAGCATGGCCTTCCAACGTTTGTCTGGGAGGCACCGTCCTTGGAGATACTCTCTGTATCTGATTTTATGGTTGAAAGCCGTCGAAGGTCGTTATTTGGAATGGAGTTCCCCTGGTGCCCCAGTGGCAAAGTAAATGCGCTGAGTCCCACCTCGCTGACATCTATCCATACCCTACGATTAGATTGTTGGGTGGACCATGACACGTTGGTGGAGATCCTTGGAAAAGAGAATCGACTTCCATCGTTGCGACGTATCGTTATCAACGTCTCCCAGGGTGCCGCGTTTTCCCTTTTCTCTAGATGCATTGCTATCCAAGGCGCGCAACTCCAAGTTGTCGAAATTGCCAATCGGGAGCCTATTTGGATACGATCTTTGTGGAAGGATGTGCTTGTATCCTGTCCGAACATCCAATCTTTCGACTTGGATATTGCACACTTTACTGTGGAGAAAGATTCCGTTCCAAATGGGAGCTTGAAGGAAATAAAACTGTTTATGCGCAAGGAGGATTTCCCAAACCGGAACGTGCATGCGCCTCTGAGCGTGAACCGAGAAGCAGCGATTTACAATAAGCTTATGTCTATAATCAAAGATACAGCTCTGTTCCCTCAGCTCAATCGTATCGAGCTTCACGGGACTGGATGGACTTCGGTATACAAAGAGTCGCTGAAGGATCTGGAAGAGGCAGCAGAGAAGCGTAACCTTTTACTTTCATTGGAACCAATTGATGTATGAATCCTTTTATTACAGTGTGTAGAACACGAAAGTTACAGCGTAGAAATTTAATTAATGCGCGTATGTATCGTCGATCAGGTTGCACATGTAAGGCAAGAAAAGGGCAGCGAGTCGCTGAAAGCCCGCTATGCAGTCATAGCTAAATGGTATCGACGAGATAGATGACTGGTTCAGACGATTTGTGTATCGCATAGTGTTTTACCTGAGGGCTCTATTAGATTCTGTGAAATAACTCGCCAGTTTGGAATTACTCACCCACCCTATCCATGATCTATTCGTGTAATGGCTGTGTGTGTGGTGGGAGCACGCTTTGCATCGCGCGCATATAGTTGTGGGTCACGTTCAGCGGAAGGCCTAAACCCACCAGGACTTCTTCAGCGTCCCTTGCGAAGGATTTTTGAAATTCAGGTGTGATCCAAGTAGGATGATGTCCTGGACCAAAACACACGCTTTCGGGGTACGGAGGATTGAAAAAGGAGTCCATCACTCCTTCGAAGACCGTGTCCTTCTGATTGGTGTAAGTCCCCATGAAACCAGCGAAGGTCGTCGATGCGGCGCGTAAAAGGCAGTCTGTGATCGGAATATTTGACAATTTGGAAGGCGAACTTGCGCCCTCTTCGTCTTTAGGTCGAATGGAATCGAAAGCTGGAAGCCCGAGTTCTTTGCGTCCCTTTCGTACGACAGCAACGCATTCTGCTTCGAGCATTTCGGCACGTCCTTTCAAAACGATTGGCAACTGTACTTTGAGTTCGGAAAAGAGAGTATTAGGTAGTTTCTCCGAACTGTCATCATTAAACGAAGCTTTGATCAGGGGATGCTCCAAGAGTTCGGTAAAATTGAGCTTGGGTCCAACACCGTTGTTTGCTTCACAGAAAGCAATGCAGATCGACTTCCAGAAAGCGAGTAGCTCCGTCTTCTTGTTTCGGAGTCCCAACTCTTTTCTCGCAGCGTCCATGTCTCCCAGAATTTCCCTGGAGATTCTATTCCATACTTCGGAGCAGAGAAAGTGGAGCGTCAGTACGATGGTTGCTCAGCAATGCAAACGTACTTTTGTCCGTGAGTCTTCGCGGTTGATCCATAAGTGACATGACTCGGTACCTTCGAAGGATGTCGGTGTACTCCGAGCGGCAGTAGGCGATCTCATCTTCCGTGTACCCCAGATCGGAAAGATTTTTGACGATGCTTCGCAGAGGAAGGTCTAATGAGATTTGCTTATAAACCACTTTGATGGTTGAAACATACCTCGCACGCCGTTCCTTGCTGGCGATGTTCTCCTCCCTGTACTTCTCATCAGCTCTGTTGCAACGCCAAGAGTCCAACAGAGGTGTGTACTGAATGCGAAGTCAAGACCATAGTATCTCGACAACGCAGCTGTAACGAACAAGTACCTGAAGAATTTCTTTCGTCAATACTTCCCTATCCATAATAAAGCTCTGCCTTTCGACGGAATCCGGTGGTGTAGCCATGTATTTCTCAATCGTGTCTAGGAAATCTGGAATCAAATACTTGCCATCATCAGTGGACGGAAGTAAATCGCATATTGCTTTCAAGTCGTCTCTCGATACACTCTTGCCGTATGCATTTGCGATTTTGTTTCCGCTGGAGACACTGAGTGATCATAAAGTTAGTCCTTGATTCTAAAGTCTGAGCGCCCTATATTCAGTTAAGCCCTCACTTATAGGTCAGACAAGCGGCGCACAAGCGCACAAGGAGTTGGTCGTGTGTCTTATTACACGCAGAGTTACCGCAAGCCTGACAGAAACAAATAAGCGTTGTTCGAGGTATAAATTGCAAGATATACCTGACAGTAATTGTTGAAGAGCATTGTCGCTAGCTGGACCTCGTTGATCGGAAGGTTGTCGGGCAAAGGAGGAACGCCATGCGCTTTCAAGCAATTTTGCCAAACGGTCCTCATACGTCGCGTTACAATGAGTTCGTGAAGTGACTTCGAGGAGCGCGCTACATTTAAGAGGTCGGGTGGATTCAGGTGTTCGAGAATCTGCGATTCCAGATTGCGGTTAATATTTGGGATCGCCAGACCGCATTTTGACATGAAGACATACGTCGCAAAAAGTATCCAGAGGAATCTCGAGCAACTTCTTCAACTTCCCGAGGCTACGCTTTTTTCTGGTCGAGGTCTCTTTCTCTTTGATAGTACGAACGGGTCTTGACTTGGGGCCCGTGACAAGTCGCAACAATCGATTTCGTGGTTCTGTTATCCCATTCATTGGAGAGGTTCAAAGGAAAATATCACGTCAGACGTACTTTGAGCCAGTATTGAAGTCGATGTGGTAGATGTGCCTTCATGTCCTTCGTGATCGTCATTGAAAGGGTCGTTTCGCCTTCGCGTCGGCGACCGTTCGTTGTCACCCAGGAGCTGCTTTTCTTGCTCCTTCCTCTTCCTCTTCTTTCCGATCCCGTTGCTGTCGTATATAGAATCGTCAGATTCGAAGTCACTGTCTCCTCGTTCTGACTTCGTTTCCTTCCCGTCGTCACCTTCCTCGTTCATTCCTAAGTCAGACGATGTCGACGCCTTGACTTTCTGGATAGCTTGAGAACTGCAAGCAAGATCATCTTGTATTCAAATGCTATCAGCTCTAGACATACCTTGCGACTCGCTGTGGCCTCTTCGACATGGCCGTCGAGTGGAAAGGAAGGGAGGGGAGATGGGAGGGCTCATGAACATGATGAAGGAGGCTCAGAGATGGCGTGCAAGCAAACGCGTAGGAGCCCACGTGGTGTGCGCGTGACGGCGGATGCTGTGCTGCGTACTGCAGGGCGGGCGGCCGCGCCTTTTCGCGCCTTTTTGCCAGGGTTGAAGAAAAGGGGAGTTCGGGCTGAATATTCTCCTGTATTTCGCAATATTACACTGTACTCCTCAGTCGGATGTTAGATATTTGTAAAAGTATTTCCTTTAAGACTCGGAGCTGTTTGCGCCTGAGTGAGGTAGCATCGTACATTAGTATTTCAATCAAGTGCAAATTACTGTGACGGCAAGAAGGTTCTCGAGTCCATTGTCTCTTCTGTTTCCTCAGTCAGAATTGCGCTTTCATAATAATATCTGATACCGGCTGTTCCACTACGAATGAGAGCCTCGAATTGATCTCATTCGAGTCGCCCTTTTCCTCGAGCGAGGGACGGGTTAAACGTGCTACGTGTCGGTAGGCTCGGAGTTGTCGTCAAGATAGATAACCGGTTCTGTAGTTTCATGTACTGCAGCGTGTCGTACCTGCTATACCGTTTAGTTATCTAGAACTCGCATCAATGAAGAAACATCGTACCCATCCAATCCATGATCGATCAGCGTAATACTTGCTGTTATGATAGGAGCACGCCTTGCATCGCAGCGAGGGTGCTATCTCGCGCATATGACTGTAGGTCACGTTAAGTGGAAAACCCAAGCCCTTCAGAACCTCTTCAGCGTCCTTTGCGAAGGACTCCTGGAACTGAGGCGGATTCCACGCATCCAGTTGCGTCGCAGTACGTACGTCATTGGGGAACGGACGGGTGAAGAATGAGTCGAGAACACTCTGAAATGACAAGTTATTCTGGTGGAAGTAACCGACTCGACCAGAAAAAGTCGTCGATGCGGCGTGCAAAGCGTTGTCTGTGGTCGGTACGTCGATAAATTTCAATGGCGGGTCAGCACTGTCTTCGTCTTGCGGCTGAGTAGAGCCAAAAGTGGGCAGACCGTGTTCTTCGCGTCCCTTGAGTACGATTTCCAGACACTCCGCCTCGATCTTTTCAGCGCGTCCTTCCAAAATCGGTGGCAATTGTTGCTTCAGATCTTCTAAAAGCGAATCGGGGAGTTCATCTGAATTATTGTCTTCGAGTGACGCCTTGACCAGCGGGTATTCCTGAAGATCGCCAAAATTGAACTGTGGCCGGACGCTGTTGTGAGATGTAGTGTAAGCGTTGTATAATGGTTTCCAAAGCTTCAAGAGTTCCGTCTTCTTATTCTGCAGGCGCAGTCCTTTTCTAGCGTCATCCATGTGACCGAGGAGCTCTCCGCTGATAGTCTTCCAAACTTCGCAAAGAATTCAGTAAATAATCAATCCAACAACGATTCAATATACTTCTGTCTGTAAGTCTGCGCGGTTGCGACAAAATGGATGCCACCCTGTGATTATACCTCGAAACGCAGAAGTCGATTTCTTCCTTCGTGTAGCCGAGCTCGGAGACTTTCTTGAGAATACTTTGTAAAGGCATGTATGAGGAATGGCCTGCTCAGATCTCAGGCTTTAATGAAAGAAACATGCCTTTCCCGACGTTCCGCGTATGCATCGCTAGCCTCAGATTGTTTCTCGAAGTATCTTTCCGTACGCCACGAGTACAACAGCCCTGAGAACTAAAGGTTGAAGTTAGACCAATAGGACCAAGAAGGAAAGCTAAGGGAAGAGATTCCTTAAGTATGGCAACAGATATATCTGTCTTATTCGCGACAAATTTCTTTCTCTCATCGGAATCTGGGGGAGTGGCAATATATTCCTCGATTATGTCTTGAAAGTCTGGAATCAGAAACTTGTTGCGCCCAATGCAGGGAAGCAATGTGTATATTGTCTTGTCCTTCGACACCTTCTTGCCATACGTGATTGCAATCTTGGACCCCGGGGATGTACTAATCAACCAGAGAGTAAGGCCTCAATGTAAATGAAATGACCAATTCAGACCGTTACTCACTTGTAATGCAAACAACCTTTGCACAAGCGCACAAGGAGCTTGTCGTGAAATGATTTATTCAGGGCGGCGGCGCCGCAAGCCTAGATAAGGTCGGATAAATCAAGGCGATAAGTATGAGTATCGAAAGGAAAACCTGGCAGGAATTATCGAAGAGCATGCATGCCAAGTGGACCTCGTTGATCGGAACATTGTCGGGCAATGGTGGGACATCGTGCGCTTCCAAGCACGCTTGCCAGACGCCCCTCATCCGACGTGCTATAATCAACTCATGAAGAGCCCTGGACGAACGCGCCAAGCTGAGAAGATCGTATGGATGCAGATGCTCCAGAATCTGTCGGTTGAAGGTGTAAACCAAGCATTAAACGTCCTTAGATGAAAACGCACACCGCAAAAGACTTCTACTGGAACTTCGAGTAGCTTCTTCAGCTTTCCAAGGCCCCGATTGCTACAAGAATCCAGTTTCTTTTTCCCCTTCACACGGGCTGCTCTCGAGTGGGGTCCGGTGATAAGTCGAAACAATCGACTCAATGGTTCTACGAGCACAGTAAAGTCGTGTTTAGAGCGATATTCGCACAGGACGTACTTTTTTCGGTGCTGGTGCCCGACGGATCTTCGTCTCCTGCGGAATCGTGGTTGTTTCGTGGCCGCTTTGCTGACCTTCTGTCGTCACCAGACGATCGTTGGCCCTTCTTCCTCTTCTTCCCATTTTCATCACTGTCATATATCGACGCGTCACTGGCAGATTCGCTTTCGCTTTCTCCTTCCTCGGACTTCATCTCGTCGAATTCGTCGTCGTCTTCGTCTTCCATCTTCACGTTCGACCATGTCTGGACCTTCTGAAGAGCTTGAGACCTAGACTTGAGATTAGCTATGTCGCTATGTTGAAACATAATCTTGTACGTGCTTTGCGACGCGTTGTGGCCTTTTTGACATGATTGTTGAGTTGAACAGACCGCTGAGGGCGCGATGCGTTAATATAGTCGCGTGGCTGACCACGTGGCACGCGCGTGATGGCGGATGCTGTGCAGAGGGCGCGCCGCCTTTTTGTTTGGAGTCATGGACAGAAATTCAGTCACGGATTCAGAAAGATTCTGTTTTCAGGTAAGAAAGATAAAATAACACATCACAGATTTATCCCATATTGTACGCTAGTCTTCGACGCTTGTGGTGCTACAGGTTGTATATTTCAGAAACGAATGCTCAGGCCTCCGGGTTGTAATTATATCATGTACGGGTCCACTACCAAGAAACTCTTTCTCTCTTCCCTGATCACGAGTGAGTTTGGCTCCCCTCGATAGTTCAACTCCATGCTATCCCATTGCGAATCCACGTCTTCTGTGTCTGCAGAGTAGCTGGGAGACCTAAATGCGTTCTTACGCATATATTCCTTGCTCAACAGCACGCTTCCGTCGTTTGACGCTGGCTCGGATCCAGTTATACGCAGGTGAAGAATGATACGCGATGTTGTAATCGAATGCATTGCCGATTGGAACCTATAGAACGAAGCTTAGATTCTCTCAAGTAATCAAGAATTGAAGATGAGCGTACTGGACTAAAAGTTGGTAGTACTCGTTCTGATGACGTGGGTCGATAACGCGACAGTTAGAAAAAAATGAAATATGCATCAGACCATAAAATCTTACCAGTCCGGGTGTCGTGAAGAGAACGAGATTCGCAATGGACACGGCTTGAAAGCACGGAGAATGAGGGTCAGTCGGCAATAGTCACGAAAGCATTCGAACGTACTGCAAAGGCAGCCGAAGAAGAGAACAGCTAGATTATGATAAATAGGTCAGTAGAATATTTTCAGTGATTATCGACAAACATACCGTCCCAGTATAAGGTTCGAAGCAGAGGCGTTTGATTTTCGGGCCCTGTAACACGACTTTAGAGATGATGGTTTATGGGTGAAAACCACTCACAAGCTGTATTTCGCTTGTACACGGTCAGGAAGAGTACGCCTTGAATTATCATGGGATATTGAGGGACGAGTTTCAATACATTCTTGAACACTGACCAGATTCAATAACGAGAACCTCGATGAAATCCAAGTATAGCTCGCTCTTCGAAAACTCGACATTGCAAGGAAAGATTCCCGGTACTGGTGAAGGAAGATCTGCGAAGGAGCACATACAAATTCATAATTAGCGGATCGGACAAACATGATTCCATGCTTACAATTCATCGAATTCAGATATGACTGGATACCGTAGATAGCCGTAGGAACAATGATCTTCAAGGCGCCAGTCGAAAAGCTCAATACCCTATACGCGAAGGAAGATATGATGCTCACCATGTTCGTTATTGCGACGCAGCACATGGCGCGTCTGCTCCAGCCCCATATCGCCGCCGTTCGAAGGTAAAGAATGTCTAAAATGTTGTTAAGACCGGTGCCGGCGTCAACAATCGTACTTACTGCATGCAACTATAATGCCAGCTAAATTGACCCCTGCATTACAAGGCATCAAGGATTTTCATTTTAGTTCGCGTCCCTTGGAAAGCGGTTAGCAAGAGAGACCTACAGCAGCCTGCTCGGTACACACGCTCGCAGATCTGAAATAAAGATGATTGTCGCTCAACGCCAACAAAAATAGAATGCTCACCGTCTGAGAATTCACGGAGAATCCGAACCCAGTATTAAATGCATCTGAGTGCGATATACTGTCAGTATGTGGCCGTAGAACTAGCGGCCAAGGTGTTCGCTTATAGTTGACCATGAGTGATGATTCTAGAAATGCAAGATATCTCGTCAACATGTATAGAACGTTACCAACGCCCCATTTCGACATCCATATGTGCTCTATCTGCGAGACGGCCGCGTACATTAGCAATCGGATCATCTGAATACCACTATTTGTGATTCCCTTACTTACTTCTGCTGGAAGCATCACGAAGTAATCATAGAACTGGACACGGAAGCCATAATAAGAAGACTAAATAGGCCAGGTCATGGCGAGTCGCTCACTAGGACTGCTTCGGCAGAAACTGCGTGCAACGTAAATATTCTTGAGGAATGGTTTGAAATGAGCACGATCCGACGCACTGATGAAATACTGAACAGGTGGAAGTCGAATTAATATTAGAATTGAGGTATACATAGAATGTATAGCGTGCTTACTTTGTTCAACAGCCCAGTCTGTACGGATTTGATAACTGAAGGTGGCAGAATAGAAGACATGGTGTAACCGTGTTGAAGGAGTTCCCGTCAACGAGGGATAAGGAGTCCACGATGCGTCTTTTAAGGCGGAGCAGGATGCCTCCAAAGCTTAGCATCTCCATCGGGACTATATTAGAACAGATTCGAGTAAGGTGCATTGATATGATATCAGACTTGAGGCCCCCAAGCAGATCAGATACTAGTCGAATGTGTCGATGAGGATGAACATCGCGCGTCGCTTGAGGATAACGAAGGACTGAAATTTGATCGCGAAACGGAAGCCAACATCTCGTCACCTTGTTAGGAACTGTTCTGCCAATCAAAATCGTGAAGAAGACTCCCGGCTCCCGAGAAGAAAGATGTATGTATGTTATTCACCTTCAAGTAGTAAGTTCAAATAGTGCCTTGATGCAGAGACCTTGAGGATCATTCGTATAAATACGATGCATGCGGAGCGAACAGGCTTGAATCCGGAGATGGGTTTCTCATCGCAAACGCAAAAACTGCAATCCAGCAGGTATTGAAGACAGATGCACCTGAGACGGAATGCCTGTGAACTTGAATTTTTTTGTGTAGTCAAAAATTTCCGGCTAAAGATGCAGAAAGTCGGTGATCCTGAGAGAGTCGGGCGTTGAGATCTTCAAAACGTCCCTGTGCGTCCCCTTACGATGAACCTGACGAAGGGGAAAGAACTTCATCAATACATCAACTCGAAGGCCGCCGTCTAGATCTTCAAGTTGCCTCGAACGGTATCCAAAGGTGCGATCTTGTTCTCGAGAGAATAGAGATTATGAGAGAAGTAGAGTCATTTATCGCTGGGTCTTAAGATGCCATAGGAGTATCCTGAGCAATTCCTGTCAACAAAGAGAGGTTGAAAACTCACCGACGTCGTGGTCAACGACGACGTCGAGCGCACAACCAAAGCGCTGAATCCCGGCCCGGCCCTGACCCGGCTTTGCCGAAAACGAACGCGTCGCGAATTGAAACGACGTTTGTCGACGAACAACATGCCATCGTTGCTGGATCATATTGATCGCTTTTCTTTTACGACTCAATCCATCAGCTCGACGTCGAGACAAACAGCGCGAACTCCAAAGGGGCCATTCGTACGGGCAGCTCTCGAGACACCGCTATGGAACCTCGCAAGAGACATCGACGCGTCCGAACTCGGTCTCTTCACGCTCGTATCGAACGCGAATGCTACCGTTGGACAGAAGGAAGAAAAGGAGGGTGCGATGATGCAGAAGACGGAGCTGACGAGGGCTGAGTTTCATGGCGCGACGCCTTTGCGGAAGCCGGCGGTGGGGAGACGCGCTGAGGAGAAGGATCCTGAAGTTTACGCGGAAGCTGCGCTGAAGTATTTGGACAAGTAGTGAGTATATCGTGACAATATGACGAGAAATCCGAGATAACAACTTCCAGCCAGTCGATCAGATCCATGTCCGAGATGCGAACGGAAGTTGTCGAGCTACTCGAACATTTGGCCACACTACGAGAGGAGGTTAACACGTTGAGCGCATCGTCCGCCGAAGTGAGTGGTCTTGTGAGTATTCCATAGGTTTGCGATTAATATCTCACAGGAAACACGTCAAGGCGGAGATCAGGTCATTACTATCAAAGGAGAGGAGAAGCGTATTCAAGAGCTCACTTCCCGCGTGAAGCAACTCAAGACACGGGTACGATTCAATTCCGTCTTGATAGCTCTTCAGAAACTAATACACAAACAGAAAGACTTATTACTTAAAAAGCGTCGTCCACTTGGCCCCGGGTCTCCGCCCATGTCATCAGCCGACACCAGCCAGGACGCGTTCTGGGGTGAACCCGTCCCCCGCTCGAAATCAAAAGCGAGGCAAAGTCTTCTACCGCCTAGTGGAGATGATAGCTTCCTTCTGGATTCACATATGGATATGAACTTCGGCGATGTGTCGATGGATTCTTTGGCTGACATCCCTCCTACACCTTTACCCAGTCGTTTGCAGACTGTGTCGATGTTCACCAAACCTAAACCTGCAGAACCCGTCTCACAACCCGTCTCCAGCCCTCCTAATGACAAGGGCGGTGGTATTATTCACTCACCTGCGCCCGATGAGGATGCAAATGGAACTGAAGATCAGCCGCCCGACGAAGAAGATGAAAAGACGATAGTTCTTCAGAAAGCTCCTCCCGTGACCCCTCCCCCACCAAGGCCTTCTTCCGTGGTCGAGAATACCCCTTCACCCACCCCTCAAGAATCTCTGCCACTTCCACCGCCTTCACAGGACGTCCGGTCACCTAGGCCTGTCACACCAATGAGACCGCAAAGTGCTAGTGACGTCGCAACCCCCGCTACCGAAAGGAAATCGAAATTGAGGATCACATCTGACACAGAGAGGATCGTTGTGAGTAGTATGGCATCTATTTGTTTCGCGTTTTAATCTTGCTTGGTGCGAATCCGAAAGGCGAAGATATGGACGACGATGGCCGACATTATCATGCCAGGTCATCCTTTCAACGTTGCAACAGCAGCGACATCGAACAAGCCTCCGAGAGCGAAGGAAACTATGTTCGTCTATACGCTTACTGACCGCTTATAACTGCTGATCCGCTACAGAGCACTCCTCCAAACGATCGCCTCACAATCTCCTTCCCCCGGTTCTCCATCTACTCACTCGACACTATCCTCCCTCGCGGAAACGTCTGGTCCCGGTGCCGCGCAACCGACAGCTCCTCAAATCCTCACCGCTCTTCTTCTGTTCACCCTGCTGTCCGATCCCCCGACGTACGCTATGCCACTCGCGAAGGCTAAAGAGGTCCTCGCCTCTCGGGGACTTGGAGCGGCTGTCGCTGCCGGACCATTGGGAGCACTGAGCGTTGGCGGGCAGGCATTGGAGACGAGGGCGCTTTATGGGTGCATCGCGAAGCGACTCCTGAAGATTGATAGGAGTGGCAAGGAGCAGATTCTGAAATTTGATATATAAGGCGACTATGGTACTAGTTGGTTCGTTACTATATGAACATGCATTGTGCACTTGTATCCGATACTATTGGCGGATCATGAAGATTCCTTTTTCTTTCTTTCAAGAGGACAGCAAAGATGTCAGGATCAATGTAGGATGAATTCGCCCGCTCTGCCAGTGCCAGTGCCAACAATTTTAACAAAAGACTACCGCGCTCGCGGTCACGCGCTTCCCGCGCGCTTAGCAAACAATGAAACAAACGAATCATGGACACGTCTCTTGCTCTCAACCACCATGTCTACAAGGCCGCGACGCGTCGCAAAGTAAATCTGCATACTTTATGGGATGAAATTAAGAAGATTTGCTGACTTCTGTATACTGGGCGTTAGGACTCAAGCTTTGCAAAATGTTCAAGTACCCAGGGCCTCAGGTTCCGACGTGAAGATGGGAGACACCGACGAAGAGTACGAAGATGCAAACTCCGAAACGGAAAAAGATGATGAAGATTCGGATGGATCGCAGTACGGAAGTAAAGGAAAGGGAAAGAAGAGGAACGGTGGACAAGCATTGGCGAGCGGAAGTGAACAGTCTCCAAAACGAGCTCGAAACAGTCCCTCCATCCACGATATCGGAGAAGAAGAATCAGAGAAAGCAGAGGCTACGGATACGACCACCGTCCAAAGTACGTAGCATGACAATTTTCATATTTAATTGTTTTTGATCAACGTACTTTAGAGCCGCTGTCTCGATTGCACCGGCTGGGCACCGGCTACTTCTCAAGAGGAGTTTGGCGTTCGAAGAAGAAAACAAATAGCGGGACGCGGGGTTTTGGAAAGCTGAAGAGGCTACTCGACGTCCCGCTTGAGGTTTTCTGTAACGTGCGTCGTCATTGCACAGTTCCGCCATCATTATATCGTATAAACTATCTCATCGCTTCACAGATCCTGGAGTACCTGGGCCCGCTTGACCTTTTGAACTTGACACGCACGTCCTGGGATCTCCACGAAGTTATCGTATCGCGACAAATGAAGCGAGTGTGGCAGGCTTCTTTAGCTGAAGTCGACGTCCCCCCGTTGCCCGACAAGGTTCCAATCAACGAAGTCCAGTTGGCTTCCATGCTCTTCGGCAATATTTGTCAGGTCATGCGCTCCATTCATTTTTCTGGCCATGAACTTATCGTTATGTTTTCGACAGTCCTGCGGGGCCTCTACGGCCATTAAGATTTATCATGACCATCTACTCGTGTATCTGTGTAAGAGTTGTCTCAATTCCAAGTAAGTTGCAGGGAAAGCAATCGTTTTAGCTCACAACACTAACTGAGATTCCTGGCGTATCAGCCTTACCAACAATGCTATCATTCTGAGCGAGTTTGGCAGGGATGTCGCGAAAGACAAAATCTTACTTGGCTTACTTCCAAGCAGCGGTCGCGGCAAGTACCTAATTCCTGATTTTGAAGACCTCATCAAGGAATACTTGGCTACTCGCCCCGGTTCTGAAGAACGCCAAAAATGGATCCAGAATAAGTCAGCCATTTGCAGCGCTGTCTACGACGTATGCCTATCCATCAATATATATTTCAAGTTTCTCCTCTCTAATCCTATTTGTTATATACTTGCAGTACGCAGTGCGGCTGCACCAGTGGCGTTACTCTAAAACGTGCGAGAAACGTCTCGAGACCAGAAATGCTTCTGCAGATCGTCGACAAAGGTCAGTACATATCTGACTCATATCTGGCTAATCTCTCAACATCGAATGGGTAATCCTTAAGCATCGAGGAGAAACTCTCCGAACTAGGATACTCGAGGGAGGAAATTTCGGCGTGTTATTCGCGTACAGTGATGCCTACTTGCTCCCGGAGTTATGATTCGCTAGTGAACCAGCCACGAAGATTAACCGATCGAAGTACGAGTTTGTGTCACTGTGATTGTGCTCGCACTGACACGTTCGAACATTTGGGGTTAGTCTGGAAAACTATATCGCGAGACATACTGGAGTACGCAAACGCTGCAAGGACTATGCTGCGAACTCGGAAGAAAAAATCCGATCTACTTGGCTTCTTCAAAAGCTTCTGCGACGGCTACAAGAAAGAGCACGAAGGAGTCGATGCGAAATTCAATTTCGGGGATTTTCTACAACTTTCTTCTGTGAAAACGATACTCGAAAACAACGACATAGTGACGATTCCAGACACATTGATCCAGGAACTCGCGATAGAAGTGCCTGCGATAATGGAAGATCGTGCTCACAGTCTCGAAGCAGAATGCAAAGCGCTGGTGAATAGTAGACGCGAAGAGCTTGGGCTGCTTGCGTTTGGCTCTGTTCCTGCGCATGAAGGTGGCACAGATGTATCGTCGACGGAGATACGAAATGTTCCGACCACCAATTGCCCGTTACTCGCCGCCTCGACGACGTTCGCCGCTCACATCGACTGGTCTCGACGCGACTTACGGTTTCAAACAATGATGGGTTCCTATTTCGATAAGCTCTACCCGGACAGCACAGAATATGGAAGACAACCTTGTCCCTGGATAACGCCCGAATATCAGCAAGAATACGCTAAAACAAGCGAAGAGATCTTGGAGGGGCTGGGCCTTCCTTTCAACGTCACTGCCGAACATATGGACAAAATATCACGTTCTCTTATTTGCAAAACGTGCAAGAAGAGATCAATGTTGTGGCTGTCGACAGAATGGTCGTGGATGGAATGGGTGAGTAGCTTAATCGTGTACTCCTGCGGCTTATGAGATAAGCTAAACGATCCTATCACCTTTAGGTACGACATTACGAAGCGCATAAATCAAGGCTAGAGGGAAAGGCAGACATCAAATTCAAAGTCGAGGAAGATAAAGTCGAAGCGTGATCGATCGAAAGTTGGCTATCAAACTCTGTAACCGAATTATTGTAATAGTTTACCTTTCGATTATCAACTTTCCGAATTAATATTGTCGTACCAATAGCACTTGGCGATTTGGTTTACGGGTGAATCATATCGTTGTTCTGTAACGAGATTACGCGAGATATGTAAATATCAACGGAGATGTCAAACGGCGCCTCTGGCAAGTCTGATGTTATTTAGCACGAGACTCAGCGACCGAGCCCTAAGAAATCGAGTCCATGAATGTCATGAAATAACACACGAATCAAGGGCCACTTACCATCGGATCCCAAGGAGGCAGCATTATCTTCTCTCCGTCATCATATACTTTAACCAACTCCTTAGGCGCCAGTGACCTCGGAACAACCACCTGATACACAAACTGTTCGAACCAGGCGTCCGTCATGACGAAGTAACCCTTGTTTCCAACGTTCGGACCCCAAGAATTCTCTACTTTGTAGCGTACGGGTTTCTCGGAGGCATCGAGGTGTACACCAGAAATCACCATCGCATGTGTCATCTGTGATTCGTTGAGTTGGAGCCGCTGCGCCTTGGTGAGCCCGAAGGATATGTCGAACGCAGTCTATGTAATTTGAGATGCGAAATGACTTTCACTGGCTTATAATGAGCCAAACTAACCTCAAACTGGTGGAGATCCAGGTCCATGATCCCAGATGCAGTGTCCGAAAATTGTCCATAGTCGCAGCCGAAGAATACAGGCTCGCCAGCCTTGATCATCTTGATGACGGCGGCCTTGAGGTCGTCGATTTCGGTATTCACGTCTGATTATTCCGAAGGTAAAGAGGATAACGTTGGAAATTGGAAAATGAAAACTAACAAAGTGCTGATCTACCGCCCCAGACATTCCCGAATCTATCGATAGAATAGAGCTTTTTATAGGAATTGCGGGGGTCGTTTATCAGCGAGAACGACTCGGAAGGCTGCATTGCATTAACGACTCATATTCAATCGAGTATTTCAAACCTTACCGGATAATCTGTGGAGGTGAAAGTCTTGTAGTACTCAACGGGTGTACCAGTCCAAGTCTGTGATTTGTCGTCTTTGTCATAATAGTCCCAAGTAAACTTCTCGTCGGGGTTTGGAGGAATTCCCAGTGTGATGGTCAAAATGGCCCAAACTTCTTTCATCAATGTCTCTTTCTTAGCGCGAGCACAAACGACGACGTCTTCCTTTTCGAGACCGGGTTTTCGTTGATGAAGGGAAGTGGTATACTCGCGCAAAATCAATGCATGTTCGCGGAGTTTCGAACGAAGAAGTGCGTTGAGATTTCTGGAAGACGAAGATGAGAATGACTCGGGGTAGATCGACTGAGGAACAACTCCGTAAGTCTGTGTGATGTATTGTTAGCAAGAGGCTTACTGCCTTCGGTGCAACCTCTTGCCTCGATAATGTTGACGGCCATGTCCCACTGACTAGAATCATTAATCAGATTCTTCGAAAGGTAGTCCACCATACGATCATCGAGAGGCAGATCTGCGGTGTCAATGATGTTTTCCAGATAGAAGTTGGCCTTGTTAAGTTTGTCCCAGAAGAGGACATAGGACTGTGAGGGTACGATCGCGTGAGCTCCTCGTAATCTGTACCTAAGAATCGAAATGGAATGCGAACCTGAGATAACTCAAACTCCTTGAGATTCAACTTCTCCATGATGCTATAGCGAAGGATATTGGTAGTAGCAAATAACCAGCAACGACCGCTGGCTTTCTGATTCGTAATCGGACCGGTCTTGAGTTTAATTTGATGATTGAACACATGAGTGTCTTCAACGCGCTTTGAACGTGATACGAGGGCAACCTTGAAGTCAGCGTCGACGAGAATGGTTCGCGAGAGCTTTATCTTATCGTTCTTCGACACATCGCCTTCCCAGCCAGCGATGTTGAATGTCGTTATAGATCCATCTTCAGAAATCGGATTCGAAGTCGGCATATTCACATCACGAATGTTCAACTCAGAGACTTCTGAGATTGCATCGTCAAGTCTGGCAGACTGACGGGGAATGGAGGCGTTAATGGAGTTCATAACAGTACAAGGAGGAAGAAGCGACGAGGAGTGGTGTAGTTAATTCAGCTTACTTACTTGTCTTTATGCTCTTACGTGCCTCTCCATTCAGGAGTCATTGGCATTCGATACATGCGTTATTTCGGCGACGCAACGTTATTTCGGCGGGACCATGTCGTCTCGGCGACCATGCGCTGACAGCGCAATTCGTCCCGGTTCCCCGTCTTGACCTCCATACCTGATGGAAAGAGCTTCGTCTGCAATAAAGTTATAGCTTCGGGACTAGGATGTCGGCGACGACGCAACGATACTCGGCGAAAAATAGTCTGGTAGTGGTTGATGGAAGACTTACGAGGTTGAACCAACGGATGTTCACGGCTTTTGCCGGTATAGTCTTTTATGTATAATTTCATTTTCGACTGGCTCTCAATCAGTCTGAGTGAATCATGGTGAGAAAATCAAAGTGACACAAACATCGTCAAGGCAGATGAACAAAGACGTACGACACAAGCGCATCCATTTCTTTGCGACGCGAAGGTCGCCAACTCCGTCTAGGCATCACGACCATTTCGACGAGATATGAAAGACATAAGTATCTTCAAAGATTGGGAGCTATGGAACGACTTCGTGGTCCCTTTGTCTGAACGGTGCGGTGTTACTCCTGGACTTTCTATCGTGCACGAAGCTTCATGAATGGTCGAAAATAACCTAAGTCCTCCATCCGCAGTAAGGGGCGATGTTATTTATGTATCGGCCAAAATAGACCGGTGTAGGCTGTGTTAACCGGGAGTCAAACAGATGAAACAGCGCTGGTCGAGCAATGAATCACTCCAAATGCCCTCGCATACTACAGAAATGTGTAGTCAATCGAAATCAGTAGAATGAGATGATTGGACGAACCGATCGAAGATGCCGACGAATCAGGATCGAGGGCGGTTCTGTCTCATGATCTACCTTGCGCGTGGCGGGATTTTCTTGCGTTACTTGGCAGGTGCGCAGCTGAGCCTAAGTTTTCCGAATCATCCTCTCATGATTCAGTGGCAACGAATTCTCAGCGTTCCCCCGTTCCAGCGCTCCAATTTTGCGGGGAGGGTTTCCTTCGGAAGACAGGCCCGGCGTGGATATATTCCACATATGAATCCGTCTTGAGGTTTGTGGTTGAGACCCAAATCTCCTGGAGAGGCAATTAGGAATTATAACGTTGCTTGAGCGTCGTCTGGAGTGAAAGAAGAGCACAAGAAGTTGAAGAACAGATGGACCAATGGTGGTAACGGTGCAATTTACGCGGTTGCTCAAACCCCTCTGCCGAGTGATTGGAGTCGGCCGATGTATGCGCGGTCCCACCGAGAGCAACGCCGGCATCGCATCAGTGCATCGCAATTACGCACCACTATATGAAGCGGAAGTGCCGTGCACCTCGCCCTCCTTACACATCCAGTACGCAGCAGCAGGTTCTGCCCCTTATAACGTCCATTTGCTTCGCCGTTTTTTTCATTCAACGTTCGCCTTACTTCCTTTCTTCGCCATCACCATGTTCCGTTCAGCTGCTGCTGCTGTCGTCCTCGTAGGATTCGGAGTTGTCAAGGCTCAGAGGTTCGTTATTCAGCTTTTTTCTCATTGTTTGTTCGCCACTTACTGGTCGTCCGAGCAGCATTTCGAGCCAATGTCAATCCGCCTTGCTCACCATCGCCGGCTCTCCTGATGCCCAATGCCTTAACCCAACGGGCTTGATCCCCCTTCTCACAACGAGCAGCAACACGTCGCTCGTCACACCGTTCACGAGCTGGTTGCAGGGGGCTTGTGCTCAGGACGCGTGCACCAACGCATCGTTATCCGCCATCGTCACTAACGTCACCAACGGATGCGGAAACGACCTCGCGAGTCTTGGCTTCTCGAACGACTCTGTGCCAGATGTCATCGCGGGCATCCAGGAGGCGTACCCGACTGTGCGTTCCATCGCGTGTTTGAAAGAGTTCGTCAATCTCTCTCATCATTTGGAGTGTGAACATCTTGCTTACTTTTGGCTTTACGCAGCACGACCAATAACACGCTCTGTGCCACCACCCTCCTTGATGAGCTTCAGCAAGTAACGGGGTCGCTGAGCCTGAGCAACATCACCTCGCTTTCACAGATCGTGATGGGGAGCTCACTCGGCCTTCCCTCCTACATCACTTGCTCCGACTGTGTGAAGGAAGCCTACAACATCTTGAAGCAGCAAGTGCCCGATGTCGCTTCAAGCACAGAGGTCTCGAACGCATTCCAATCGCAATGTGGTGCTTCATTTGTGGATGGAACGAGCCCAAGCCAGATTGCTGAGGGGACAGGGACTGCCGCTCCGTCGTCAGATACGTCCGCCAGCGGTGCCTTGTCTTTCTCGCATGCGATGGTTGGAACAACAGTTGCGTCGCTATCTGTCGTATTTGGCGCTCTTGTAGTACTTGTATGATTTGCTTAGGCCATGTCGTGCTGTACTCGATCTTATTTGCTTCGTAATGGACATACTGGACAATCTTGCATAATATGTTTCTTGTCTTGATACCTCATTGAGACATTTTACGCGAACTTTTGATCTGATCCTGAAACGAGTAAGGAATTTGGGTGTCGAAGGCGAAGGATGCTTCCAAAAATCTTGCAAAATGCGCCTCTGATTTCAAGAGGTTGTAATCGTGGGAACGCCATTTCGATCGACGTCAAAGTGAATGCATCCCTGGCCTTGCGCTTTACGCAAGGTCGAGTGCTGTTCCCCTTTCTTTCACTCTCGCCATTACGTTCTGAAGCTATCATGGAGAGCCCATCGCGTCGGAGGACGTACGAATTTCCAAAACCTGATGCGGATCTCGCGGAGTGGACGACGAAGATAAAGGCATTGCAGCGCGAGGTCGACCAGGATGAGGAGCTCGAACAACGTCGGCTTGAAGAAGAGATTCGCGCATCTAGAATTGCGAGAGCGAGGCGTAGTGGCGGACGCTTCGAGGGTGCTGAAGGTGCTCGGTGTAAGTGATCTTTTTAACCGCCATGGTGCGTTGTGGTCGGTGTACGTCTCTATTGACGTGCGCGCCCTCTCCTATGTCGTCTTTTAGCTGGAAGCCCCGTACCACGACGCGAATCAAACTCTCCGGAATTGCGAACGAGCACCAATTCCCCTGCGGACAGACAGAGGTATCAGTCCGAGGCCCTACGCAAGCTCATGGGCGACCAGAACGTGCATGTGCCCTCTGCGTCTGTGGTGGCCTCGGGCGAGTCGGTCTCGCTCGCGTCGTTCATTGGCGGACGCGCGACGGGCCCAAAGCTGAGCAGGCACGCGCCCCAGCAGGATGCCCATGACCCGACGCAGTTTGAGCAGCGATCGATGGCGGATATCAAGAGTACGCCTCATCCGATCTTTGGGTCGAGAGGAGTTGCAATGCCGGGCATGGCGGCAAAGGCACCAAAGGAAGAAACGAAGGAAAGAGAAAGATCTACGACAAGGGAAGATATTAAGCCATCATGGGCGAGAGAACGATCAAGAGAAAGAGAGAGGACGACATCATCTCCCGCAAAACCTATTCAGAATGCTTCCTCTCTGCGTTCGGACTCTCCGAGGATTCGCACAGAATCGACTGGTGTATCCGGGAGACTTGGCTCATCGGAAAGCATCCCTAATCGTCCTCCTGTTGCTCCCGCGAAGCCTATGGCTTTACGCAAATCCTCGCAAGGTTCAGAAGTATCTTCGCGAACTTCGACGACGTCTATATCTACTTCGAGACCAAGGACCCCTCCAGCTAGCTACAGTAGCCCTGCTAGCACATCCATTACATCCTCACCCCGACCTGCATTCTCCCCTAGTCCGTCGCCTGGTTTAGCACGTCCTATACAACCTCAGACTCGGACACCTCCGGCCGTCGTTGGTCCTGGAGCGACTTTCGCATCCGCATCCAAGAGCGCATCACCAGCATTCCTACGACCTCCCCCTCAGAAAGACCTTACGCCAAGTCTTAGCCGCCTACAAGGTCGCGGTTTTGTACAGAGCTTTGTGAAGCTCAGCAGCGAACTTGAGTCGGCTGCAAGTGTGAACTCAAGCGCAAGCAACACCCCAGAGAAGAGCAGCCCCGCGCCGACGAAGAAGCCGTCTGTGCTGGACCGCTGGCAGCCACAGTCTTCTTCACCGCATTCGCCAAGTGCCCCGCCTCTTCGCAAAGCTAAGACTTTCGACAGTTCACTCTCCACGGATTCCCCACAGCCGAGCCCGACGAGCCCAACTCCTTTGTCTAAGCCCAAGGAACAAGTCAAATCCGCCTCCCTTCCCGACAAACCTATTGGATCCCAGAGTTCCATGTTCACTGCCGCGAAGAATCCGAGGCCGGACATGTCCCAAGCACCGGATGCTGGGTTAGGCTCTTCAAACACTCTTTTCTCGTACATTAAACCCACGAAGACGGGCGATAACCCTCCGACGGACGAAAGAGCGCTCGATGCTGATTCGAATGTTGATGCTATTTCGTTTGCCGGGTCTGGAGTAGATGAGCTTGGTATGCGGACTATCAGGCCTCGGACGAAGAGCAACCCATCAATTCCTGCTGGCCAGGAGCGTGCCCGGATAAAATCAGAGGCTTCTATGCCTGCACCGTCAGGCCGGCCTCTGAGCCATGTGCGTCATTTTTGGTAACATTTGGGGAAAGATATAGAGAATTAATGGTTAATACTGTACTTTTGGTGTTTTTTTGTTGTATGGAACAGCCGACCAAGGACAGAGCACGCAGGCCACGCAAAGCTAATGCCGACTCAAACTCAGGGAATCAAACCGCCGTTGAACAAAGAGGCGAGGACAATACTTCTGTCGTACCGGATGAAACCTTGATAATCCGGGTGAGCGCTGAGCCAGAATCAATGAAAGCGCTTGAAGGCCTCAGAGAAACGTCTGAGGCACGAAGCAGCCTTGAATCGATGGCATTCATCGATCCTGATCCCGAAGAAGACCGCGCAGCTGCGCAGATTCGTGGTGAAAATAACATAAAGCGCCTCCAGGAGGCCTGGGCTACTCAGGGCCCTATCGGCGTCAAAGAGACCCGCAAACCGCCTTTGTCTCCCAACCCGCTTAAGCCAACAAGCGCGACCGCACCGTCGTCGGGAGGGTGGAACAACAAAGCCACGAGGCATGCGCTCCCTGGATTGGTCAACGTGGCCCCGCCTTCCCCTCCCATTACGCCGCCGCTGGATGCGAGGCAGGACAAGAGGCAACAGCCGCCTCCGAGTCCCCGGCACTCGCGCACACCGAGCACGGGCACGCGTCCGACTGTCATGGACGTAGCTCAGGCTTTTAGTGGGATGTCTCCATCGCCATCGCCATCACCCTCGCCTGTACCTGCAGTGGCGCAACCAATCAACGCCCCGGCGGCAAACAGGAGGACAGTAGCGCCCGTGGAACTGGAAGAATATGATCCCAACGATCCCGGAGGATGGGAGAAAACCGTCACGCCAGCCGCGGTGAAAGCCGAGCGCCGACGCTCGAATTACGAGAAATATTCGAATTTCGTGATGCCCGTGCTGAAGGAAGAAAAGACGCCTGCACCTTCTCCCGCCAACACTCTTTCGAAAGCGGAAGTGGCAGATTTCACAGCATCGGCTCAGGCGAACACGAGAAAGTTTGTTGGTGCGTAGGCTTGTACTCGGACAGGAGTCCAGTTTCATGTAATGAGCTATATTTGTATAGATGTCATGGATGAAGATTTACCACCATTGGATTATGTTGCGTTGTGGGAGTCGAGAATTCCAGCTTACATGGGCAATGAAGACTTACGCACTATCTCTGTCGAAGTCCTGAGTATCAGTGGAAATTCGGCGTCATCGTTGACCACTGACGCGCATATATTCTACGATGCTGAGACGCTTGCTATCATCCACAGAGCGAAATCTAAATCATCTGGTTTGGTCGTGACTAAGGTGTGGAACTGGCGTGGTCGAAAGTATGAGCGAGACGAAGGAAGCGAGAGAAAGTTGCAAGAGTTGGGGAAACGCTTCAATACAGAGATCGTAAGTGACATAAGACACAGTTTAACCGATAAATGAAACCTACGTCGCATGCTTAGGAATTTTGCGATCAATACAAGGAGCCTCAAGAGCTTCTTCATATCCTTGGTGGAACGTTAGCTATCCGTCAGGTATTCAATATTAATATCTACAGCATTTACATTTGCTCATTACACTGATAGGGATCACGATCGCTGTGGTCCGCTGAGAATACCACTATGCATATTGTCCGTGCAGCTCCTGGTGCAACATTCATCGAAGAAGTGGACCTGGTTTGTCTTGAAATTATTTGTTCACTATTTGTTGCTTACCACGAACCGCCAGAGCGTGAGCAACCTTTGCTCAGGCTTCAGCTTTTGCATTTCGGTCTTAGACTCTCTATGGGTTTGGCATGGGCGAGGAGCATCCCAACCGGAGCGCTCAGCAGCCCTTGCTTACGCCAAATCGCTCAATTCCGGGACGGAGAAAAAGATCGAAGAAGTCAATGAAGGCGAAGAGGACGAAATGTTCTGGATGTTCCTGGGAGAAGATGACTACGCAAACGCTGACTATTGGAAGTGGAAAGCACAGTCCCCGCTCGAGAGCTATCTTCTTGGACTTCGAGTATGGAAGATCATCGGACTCGATGGACAATTCGAGGTTCGGAAAAGAAATCTTCCGGACGACGAAAGGCGCTGATTCGAGATTATATGCAGGTGAAAGAAATAAGACCATTGCTAAGCAGCGAGGACGTTTTCTCCACGATATCTATAGTTTATCTGGCATTCGAAGTCTTTGTTCTAGTAGGTGCTAGCCTGCGAGGGCACCGTAAAGGACTCCGCCTCGCTTTGGAGGTTGCAAAGGTGAGAGTATTAAACGAGGATTTTTGTGGCGAAATTTTACTGATATACGCGGTCCAAAGCAAATATCAATGCTAGCAGCGAAGTCAAAACCTTTTCAACCTCCCGTCCACGTCCTTATATTCCCGTCACGCATTCCTCTGGAGCTGTGCGCCGCGATGCGAGGCCTAGATGAACAAGTCGTGGTGAGTTTACGTTCAGCCCTGTGTTGGATTTCTCTTGAACCCGAGAAATGTCAGAACGAGGGCAAGGTGCCAGACCACATGAACCTAATCAGCTCCGAAGATGCTCTTTCCCATGTAGGACTTTACTTGACTACCGAGTTTTTCAGATGACTGACTCTGGCTTAGATTTGTAGGAACGAATGGAAGGAGGGCGACCTTGAAGACGGGACAATGCTTCCTCTGGGAGTTGCTCCATTAGCAGGCGAGGCGGCGTAAATTTGAATTACGAGAATTCTTGTCTTCTAAGGGATTTAACTCATGTATTGCGTTCAAAGCTCCTTGTACACTATTTGGGTGGATGTACTAGTAGTGGATGTTTTTGAAAGTCTTTGGACGTTTTCAATTTATTATTCGCTTCGCTTCACAGAAATGAAGTTGGCAAACTCTATTAGCCTTTGAGATCGTCGCCCAAATGCAGACAACAATCGCACGAATCGATTGCCCCATTAGAACGCGACGCGTGCCTGTCGTCGGCGACCTGCGCAGCGGACGCGTCTTCATCAACTTCAATCCAGATTTCTTCGAATCTGCGTCTACGTCGCTCAGAGAATTTACTTGAAATCTTCATGAGCAGCTCTACGACTTCAGAGGCGAAGAATGGGCCCGAGGTCGTGATGAAGGACGATGGCGGCGATGACTCTTCTCCAGATTCAACACCATTGGCCGCAGGACGTTCTCTTCCTGCCACGGCGTCGAACAACGAGAAAACAGCGGAGAAAGACAACGAGTCTACCCCAAAAGCTCAGGAGAATAAGAACGGAGAGGAAGAGAAGGCGAAGGAAACGAAAGATCAGGAAGATGCTCCTCAACCACCGGCAGAGCCTCCATCGAAGTCCACAACATTGGCGAGGCAGATACAGGAGCTGACCTCTTTACGGCGACGTATCATGGCGTTACGCGATGTTCCCGGCCGTTTGATAACGCTACAATCGCCCATGCGCTCCGCTTTCGACTCCTCTGGACATCCAGATGGCATCCAAGACACTGGTCTCATGTTGAACGACGCGTTGTCCACTTCTGGGACTGTTACAACCCAACCTGGGGGCGATGAAACCATCGATTCCATTATTTCGTCGGCGGTTAATATATCAAGGCCGCAGAACCCGTCATCACTCGTGCGATCAGCATTCCAAGCAATGGAAGAGGCGAGAAAACAGATGCTCGGTGACTTGGTTCAAGGTGCGATGAAGGATGCAGATCTCAGCTGTGCGAGCGATAAATCGGACATAAACTCTAGCAATAAGAGAGAGAGGAAGAAACGGTCTGTTTTTTCTCGTGACGCGTTCTTGCTTGTTTTATTGATGATTTGTTGTATTTGATCAGGAAAACTGTCTTAGCTGAATCGCCCGCTCCCTTTCCTTCTCTGCAAGCCCAAACCACAATTGTTTTCCCCCCCGATGCCGAAAACCATAGAACTCCTTTCACGTACAACGACTTGCTTCCGTATCTCCGCCAGAAGAACCGCGGGAGCGATCGAGGTGGTCTCGGAATAAAACTCAGCATTTGGGCCAAGTCAAAGGCGTCACCCTATACTCCACAGGTCTCGGAACCATTGACATTACGTGTCAAAATCCAGGACGTGGTTACAATGTTTCTGAAGATGACGTACAGGAGCGTCGATCACGACCCAATAGTCATTGAGAGCGTTGTTGCGTTCGGTCCGCGAGAAAAAGTACGTACAGGTTGTCTCATCCTTGTGCACCGGACCTCTAATCGTGAAAGCAGAAAAGCCCGTATTCCCACTCCGACTTTTCGGTCTACGAAAAAATGACCCAGAGCATTTTGAAGATGATAGAACAGGAGCCTAATGTGTCGTTTCCTCAGATGATTGTTCGTCCATTGTCCTTGCCATTTTGCGTTCGCGTTGACGAATGAAAACAACAGGATTACATTTCTTCTTTCGAGAGTCTTTTCGACGCTCGTTGTTCAGTCTGCGAGCGTATTTTATCCCAGGAAGGGCATGTGCCTCCTGTCGCTCGTGTTTGGACCGACATGTCAGGGGGAAGAAGACGCTGGGACCCTCGTCATGTCTCCTGCATGCACGCATAGCAACGGATAGAATGCGCGCATGCAATTGTCCAACAGGCCAATAGTCCTTCGAACGTCGAACGTTGAGGTTCCCGTGTTCAAGATTTGCGTTTAGACGGAGACGATCATGAGTCGGACTGGGGGGATCTGAGATCCTGGAATAAATGAATTTGCATGCGGTGCCATCATTATTGTGGCCGGGATTTGACCGACAGCCCCTGGAATATATCGGAACTCGGTCTCGAACCCGCCCACTCTCGCATTTGTTGCACACCGATGCAGGTTTACTCCGGGGCTTCATTGGGAGCTCTACTTCCCGATTTCGTGTAGACTAATGATCGTCGTAAAAATCCGGAATGCCTTGGGATCGAGGAATGATCTTTCTTCGAGCGCTCTCCGTGGAGAGGACCCTAAGCGCACTGCTTGGAAAATTCGGAGTTGAAGTCCATCGCGCGCCTCGGCCTCTGACAATTCCATTTCCCTCTGACATGCCCGACATTCTTTCCGCCGGCATCGACGCGTTCCGCTCCCCTCGAAATTCGAATCCCAACCGCGGGAGGAAGAACAACATCATCTAGGAGAAGAATCTCGTGGTCGAAGAATAACTTTTGGTTAGCACCGTTCCCTGCGCAAGTGGCAATGACCCCCCATTATCACAGGCAACTTGCATTGGCTGTATTGGGTGGTCGAAGAGTAGTCACAAGGACGAGACGAAATTCAAGTGTGGACTAGCATTTTTGGCGTTTGGACGTCGACTATATTGCTCGGCGATCGAACTGGTCGAATAGGTGACTTGGCCAGGAGTGGATTTGTTCTCAGCAATCCCGTGAAAGGCGGGGGCGTCAGATGTTTGCTAGGTGAATGCCCCTCCATTCTGTCAGAATTGCCAAATAAATAGATTGCTGACACAACACGATCGCCGGACGTCGCATTGTCTTCCGGACTAGTATTCCAGTGCTATCAGCTCTCCTAGCTATCTCACGCGTTGCAAGGCTATTCCATTATCTCGCCTCGGAACTGCGCATATATTAAGCAGCTGGTCGCCAAATGGCCACCAGCCACTTTTCCAACTCACCGTCGACACTTCTAACCGCCGCCCATCCGCGATGAGCGTGCTCTCCGCCAGTCCCCTGCCCGCCTTCGAGATGTCCTCGTACTCGCACCCGTCTTCGAGCTACTCGCCAAGTCCCACCATCTACAACTGCAATGGCGAGTACAGCTCCTCGAGCGCCTATGACTCCTCCCACCACCAGCAGTTGGTCGCCCGTCAGCCTCAGAGCGCCCTGCTAGACGCTGTGCAGCCAGCCGCTCAAGGGTACTTAACCGCGCTCGCCCATGTCATGTTGACATCCTCGTTTTCTTCCCCCATCGTTTCTGAACGCGGTATGCTTGTTGTGCACGGGTATTCGCCTTTGGAGGGCGAGGCGGAAGCTTTACTCACAGTCAACGCTGAAATGCGCGTGGGCGACGGACTCGACCCCAGCGACCCAGTCGTCCCCAACACTGACAGCCAGCCGGACCTGAAGTTGCGCATCGTTCTTGGTCGAACGGCTCTCAGGACCTTCGTGCGGGACACGGTGTACCGGCTCGAGAACGATCCGAACGGAGGAGAGACGAAAGTGTTCAAGTTGCGCATCTGTGCTCAAATTCCGACCTATCAAGAGTGCCAATTCACGGAGCAGGCAGCGGTACCGATAACTCTTCAGACTCTTACGGAGGGGGCCGTAGTGTACGATTCGGTGACCTTTGGGACGTTCACTTATTGGCAACCGAGTGTGTTTCTCTCTCGCTAACCCGCGTCCGATTAACTCAGGAGATTATAGGACCTCTGTATTCTGCCAACACTCCTCTGAACGGTTCGCCGTCTCGGCCGAAGCGCGCCAGAGAGGACGACGAGTACCAGGACTACGCGAGAAGTTCTCCATCGCTACGCCGTGGCCTTGAGAGTTCGAACTCTACCTTCAGTCTCATACGCACCAGCAGTATGCCGCAAGGGAAGGGTGATATGACCTCGACTTCGTATCCGGCGCAACTAGAATGGGTTCCCACTCAGAGTTCGAATCATCCAAATGACATTGAGTATCACTGGTAAGCTGTGTATCGCTATGTATTCCAGCGCTTGTCTGAGCGGCTACTTTTGGCGCTGTAATAGGGACCCTCAGGAATCTGCCATGGGCCGTCGATTGGTCCGCTTTTATCGGGCACAAAATGGCGCCAAGCTCCTAGTTTCCTGCGACCCCATCGCCCAGGACGACTACGACGAACAGGACATCGTGATTTCGTGCATCCGTCGGGCCGACAAAGGTACTTGTTGGTTCACTTCCGTTGACGTTATCTACCTCCTCGAGCGTTTGGTCGGCGAACCATTCACTGTCGAGGAAAAGAACAGGATTCGCCGAAACCTCGAAGGCTTCAAACCCACGACGGTTTCGAAGCACAAGCCTGGGTACGAGGAGTTCTTCCAACAAATCATGGACTTTCCCCCACCGAAGCCGCGGAACATTGAGAAGGATGTAAAAGTATTCCCATGGCCTGTTCTGAGTCAAGCCATTGAAAAGATCATGTCGAAATACGTGAGCTTTTATCATTTTTGTGTATACCGGGGATCGAGATTTACTGTTCCTCCAGTCTGTCTGCGTCAAGGGGGAACAAGGAGGGCGGTCCTCAACGACCCCATCTCCGGAGTCCGCTGACGGTATCTCTCATTCGGATACGGGTCATGGCAGCAACGGTGGATATCGGGATGAGGTCCCCACTCTCGTCGATGCGTACGAATCTCAGGCTCCAACTCCACCCCACTTCCAAACTCCTCTTCTACACGTTACGGATTCCTCAGGCTCAATGGGCTACAATGCCGAAGGAGTACTTCAAAGCTATGCGAGCCATCATGGTTTTACGTATCCTCAGCCTCATAGTGGCGAAGCACTTTCTAACTGGCATCGTCGAGCCGCAGCTTCGGCGACGCACGATGGTCTGCATACACCAGGATTTCTCCAACATCACGACACTACTCATACGCCTTTCCCGACCTCACCTGTTCAACCCTTCACAATTGCGTACGTTCAGAATCCGAACAACGTTACATTGAACGAGCTGTCGAACATGGGTATTCCCGGACAAAATCTGGAGAAGGCTGATTCTTACGCGCACATCTCCCCATTGCCGACTTCTCCCGCCCTCCTGCACGCCGGCGTTAACGGGATGGATAAGGGTCCCATTACAAGGAGCTCGAGCGCTGCGACGAGTCTTGAACTTGGTTATCCTCCTGATTATAGTGATTCGCCTCTCAGCGAGGTTGCGTCACATTACGCGAACGGTTTCATTCCGAATTCAGGCTTGCCCTATTCCGATTACCCAAACTCTTCAAATAGTGTATCGTATGACGAAGTTGTCGATTCTCATTAGTTACTTTATCTGCACGTCGAGATCCAGGGACCTTTTCTTGTATTATAGTAGATTTTCGAAATTGTGATGGATGGTCGTACCGTATATCTTCTTTGTATCTATCGTATAGCATATCTGACTCTGCTTTTCATTTACACTATCTTTTACTTCATTTACCGCTCAGAATCGCGATTCTCCTGCAGTAAGCCGAAACCAGTACATTATGAATTACAGATAAGCAGAATATCCAATGTTAGATCCGAAAATCGAAGGAGGGTATGTGAAGTCCATATTCAAAGTGAGAGCTAAAGCTATTCACGACGGCCGAAGTTCAGGCTTCCCAACCGAGAAAATCTGCCCTTGATCGAGCCAATGCTCGTACCAAAATTTGAAGTAACAACAGATGCACCAGAGTTGCTCGCAGGGGGTATCGATGGCATCACATTGACGAATGAGCCGTGAGGAGATCCTGCAGACATTGAATCGCTTCCTTGCGAGTCTCCGGGACCAGACGAAACGCCATGGAAGCCTGTCCGCGCGAGGTGGGCAAGATGCTTTTGTAGGGGTGTCTGTTTGCTCGAAGATCCTCCAGGTAGAGACATTGGGACATGCTCATATCTCGGGGATTGAGGTGGCGGAGTCACGGCCTGACGGCCTAGCTGGAGTGGCGGAGGATTATAGAAAGATGGTTTTACCACAGTATTCGTCGATGATTGTGACCGCTTTCGCTCATGATAGCGATCCATGTCACCAGGCAGACGTTGCCGGGATATGGAAGGAGATATCTGAGCCGTGTCGGAAAGTCTGCGGATCTCTTCGGAAAACTCCTTTCTAAAATAGCGTTCCAGCCTTTCGTGGAATGTCATCCATTCCGGAGTGCAGAGAGAACCATGCAGTTTCAAACAATTGTCGATGACGCGTGCCTTTGAGCAAGAATAATATGTTAGTTAAAGTTTTAGACTTTTTTGGTGCTCGCGTACCTGATCATGAATGGCGTCCCTGAGTCTTTGAACCAATTCCACTTGCTGCGGATTTTGGGAAACAAACTCTGAAGTCAGGAACATCTGTCGATACGCGGATACACCACTATTTGAAGGGGTATCGATTACACCGTTTAACGCCATTACCAAAGCGTTTGTGCTGATTTGCTGACCGGACTTCGCAAGAGTGGCGTACCGAGCGTTGAGTGCGTTCAGCTCTTTGGTCTTCAGCTCAACGTCATCGATGGCGTTCTCAATTGGAGAGATCTCTTCCGGGCGGACTTCAATCACTTCAGAACGCCTTAGGACTGTCGGGAACGTCTCTTCCGTCGTGAAGTACGTCTTCAACGTCCACGTCTCTTGTTCCCCGTTTCGTACCTTTATAATGGGCATCTGGCAACTAAAATAGTTGATGTCGCTATAAGAAAAGAAAATCAGTATTTGCATTACCAGTGCAGATCTCAGCTGTACCTGTGCTCATAGTATGCTCGAATCGCCGACGGAACGTCCGGATTGTTGAAAATTGGCGAGTTCCTGTCCGGTTCCGGGGTAACTGCAATACACTGGATGTACTGGTCGCTACCAAAGCGAACTTCGGGTTCCGGGTCACCCATGGAACGCAAAAGCTGCGATCCAGGATGCTTGTTGAGCATTCTCTCACAAAACGCGCCGAATTTCTCCCACTCGAAACCCCGATACTGCATTGCTTTCATGAGCAAGATGCACGAAGCGATTGTAATGCACTTACCACAAACTGTTTGTTCCTAATCGCAACCGGGAAACTACTGCCATAGAACGCAACTCTGAAATAGTCAGGGTAATATCGCTGATCCGTGACTATATGTTCAAGCAGAGCGGCTTTATGACGGAGAATTTCAGATAACCGGGCGCTAATAGCAGGATAAGCCGTCGGATAAACCAGTTGATCAAAGAACGTACTAGTTGAAGGTGACGGTGGTATGTTGGAACGCGAGTTCATCACATATTGCCACAGCGCTTTCCCAAGCCTTCCCTTTACCTGGTCGATCATCAGTTGGTTGTAAAAGCTTTTTGATTTTTTCGACAAACCGAGATAATCCAATATCAACAAGCAGAGAGTTTCCTTTCGATGGAAGTGAGATTGACGAGGAAGCCCTAAATCATCCATCAAATCGACGAATGATGCGAGGTCCCATTCATATAAGTCGGAGTGCAGTTTTAATGTCAATGCGGCTTCGACATAATTTTGACTCTGCAGATGCATCTATATTCGAACTAAGTAAAATGAAACCCGGAATAGGCATCTATTGAACTCACGTTGACGAGTTGATGCACATATTTTATGTAGATTTCGTCTCGGCCAATTCGGCGAATGAAGTTCATCAACCGTAACTGCACCATTCATCAGATTTGGTTGACAGATAGGAATGAACACTCACAGTGGCGATCACCCTGTCATCCGCGAACTCGTCTCCCTCAGGCAGCTCTCGGACATTGAGCAGTAGCTCGAGGAAGAGGTCAACCGAATCCAGGAAGTTTGAAACTCGCTGGCGTAGTTGCTCATCTACATCTGAGGAATCAAATAGATGGCGGAGTTGACCAATGAAGAATGTTCTTGACATATCATCCCCTTTGCTATCCGACATAAACAGCGTATCGAGTTTGTTGACCAATTCATTTTCGATGTCGTCGAAGTTGTTCGACGCGTAATATTCCGAGACAATCATGCTGAACAGAATTTGGACGGCGTTGTTGCGAAGTTGATCATGGTGGCTCAAGCACAAATTGACGACATGGCCGACGAGATTACCCATGGATACTTGATAACCAAATCTTGCAACGGAGCCTGGAGCCATATCCGTTTGTTCTTGCTCGCCAAGAGCATCCCATAGTCGCAGTAAAATAGCCGCCCCTTCCCCGCGAATGTCCCCCGCTAGTCGCCAAACCGCTCTACATTTCTAAAAGAAAATCACTACTGATATCAAGACAGTAATTTGAGTTGGCTCACCTGTGGGCTGAACTCTTCGATCACCAGTTGATCAGACGATAGCAACTTGAGCAACATGTGTAATGCTTCTCTCCATAACTCGGTGTTGAATTGGTATGTGTCCACTTGGTCTGGGATGAAGAATTTCTCCATCAAAGCCGCGACGGGATCAGCCATCTTCACCAAAACCTTGTGCGCGAGAACATTGACGTTCAGCCAAGAAGCGGGGAAAGCCTCGTTATCCAAGATCGAACAAGCAACTTTGAAAAACTGGGTTATCAGATTCGAAAAGTTCTCCTTGCCCTCGATTTCTAGACTTGATTCCAAAAAGTTGATGATGTGCTTCTTCGGCGATGAAGATATTAAAACAAGGAAAACAACGGCCGTTTCCGCGAGAGTGCAATTGAAGACAGGAGTGGCCACCGTTGTCGTGGATGCCGTTTGGAGCTCTGGAGTTGAACCTGGAGCTTGTGCCAACAGAGAGAAGGGGTACGATTCCGGGAAGCTCACAGGAATTGCACTCGTCAACGATGTTCCCGTCCGCGTCTTTTCCAAAGACTTCAAGGCGTCAGTGTTCTGAAACTCTCGGTATGATTCAAGCATTCTGAAATTTAGAAATGAGGTCTATAATTTATTTGTTATTTTTGAGAGACTGGACGTACCGGGGCATCAGCGATAGCAGGTACTCTACATTATCCTGTTCACGACGGAGGACCATTCGGTCGGACGTCGTGGAGGGGGACACGAGATGAAGCTGCAGCTTGTCGAGCATCACCGCTATGATCGCGATACACAAGCGAATGCTTTCCAACCAATTGACCTTCGCGTTGTCCCGTGCGCTTTCCGAGTCGCCTGGTTGAGTCTGTGTGTATTCATCAAATCGACCGAAATGGGGCTTGATCCAAATGACAACAGCTTCCACGAGGAGTGAACGAGACTCTGCGATGTCGAAGAGGAATCCCTTGACCACGTGTAGGTACATGATAAGCTTCCAGATGACGAGCTTCCCCTTCGCCATGCCGATCGCATTTGAAAACAACGTAACAATCGACACCAGCTCCACAGTCGAGAATACCTTCTGCAGTTCTGGAAGAATAGACGTGAAATTCTGCAAAGCAAACGTTTGGGTGCCAATAATCGACGCTGGGGATGCCGTTGACATCATTCGGTTGACTTCGGTAAGGTGTGCGTGAAGTTCCCTTTTGAAAGTTGACTCCAGGTGTTCTGATGTCGCGCCGCCGGCGATTCCGATTTCCTTTGCTTTCTGTAACTCCCGAGATCGAATTATGAATTTCATCAGGTAATTCCAAACCCGCAGTGCGGCCCTAAGCGGCGTGGCGGCGTCGCTCGACGAAGGGTTCGCTAACAGTCGATTCATAGATTGAATCAAATGCGATGATGCCGACGAACAAGTGAAGTGCTTTTCGATGTACACCTCAAGCACGGGCAAGAAATTGAAAAATCTTCGATCTTGGAAAATCCCGAGCACAGTGACAAGGGCGACGAAAACATGGTGGTCGAGTTCGCCGGATGGATTGTTGTTTGACACCAGGATAGCAAACAAAGAATCAAAAATGTCGCGAAGGAACTTGACAATTTCACATTCACCGACAAATACGAATCCCTGTAGCACGGTTGCAAGGGCCTCGCGGTCATGTATTTTCTCCCAATTTAGAAGATTAAGGAGGACGGTGTTCTGCGTGAATCTGGTGGAAGCGAGGGATGTCCGGACAATCAAATTGTCGCGGATTGGTGGGCAAGAACGCAGTAAATCGGCGTCTAAGGCAAGTGATTCTATTCGCTGACCGCGAGCCGTCCAGGGTAATCGTGACAGGTATGTGTCTGCTCCAACTTGGTTCATGTTTGAGATTCGGTAGAGCACGAGGGTATGACTTCCATCTTCCAGGAAAGCTCCATTATCGGGAAGTAGAGGTAAGAAAGCAAAAGCAAAGGGTCTTTCCAACGCGTCGGGACTTCCTCGACTGGCTGTTCTTTCTCTCGTACCCCGCTGCCTGAATGTGAAATAAAGATGCCAAGTGGGTGGGACATTCATCGGCAACTGCAACTTCACCAACTCTCCGAACGTTGGGACATTGTTACGTTGGAAAACGAGAGAGTGGAATTGCGTTACAGGAGGTTCACCGCTGCCCTGAGAAATCGCCTTTTCGATAACGCTCCCCTTCTCGTCTCGAACCTCGATGGTAACTTGTATGTTATTCGCGGTGTGACTTATCGAACCCCGAGTAAAGTTTGCCACGCTCAGCCTAGCGCCGCTGTGCGACGTGAAGAACTCCCCACTCCAAAGTTTGATGTATATCTCATTTCGCATGTCACCTGGGAAGACCACGTCGGGGAATCCAAGACGAGCAGTGAGGGGGGTGTTCTGCAGTAATGATGGGTTCTCTTTCACAACGGTCTTCGCATCTCCATGGAAGAACTTCACAGACACGGCCAGTTTATCCGCCCTAGGGAATAGATTATTAGATCGTTGAACGTCGGTGTATTGTGAAAGAATATGAACGAACCTCGAAGACCTGCCATATTCCTTCTCATTTCCTGCAATGATGTCTTGATGAAGCATGGAGTAGACTGCTTCGTTCGTCGGAACATATATATCCATCTTGAAGTTCTCCGCGGTGGACTGAGCTGAATGATCTGTAGCAAACTTGTTCAATTGGCTAAGCTCCAAAACCGCACAGCCAAAAGGACGCCGGAAGTTCGCTGCCGAAGATCCATCAAATATAGGACTTGAGCGACCTCCGGAGCTGGAGTTTGGTATGCCATTCAGCGTCGTGCTCGAGTCGGTCCAAGCACCATCCCTGAAAGACCCCTCTGATCCGCGCCGCGGCGAATCGAGCGGAGATGTCGAGTTGTTGTTGCCTCCAACCTTCATGCTTCCGTTCCGAATGATGTTGCAAACGAGGAAAATGTTGTCTTGAACGTCCGACTGCACTAAGTCGATGAACAGCGTACGAATTCGAGCGGATGGGTCGCGAGCGAGGACGCCGTTGTGATTGAGGATAACACAGAAGTCCTCAGTGACAAAACGCATGTCATTCTTGTTGTAGAGGGAGAAGTATAGTTCTGCAGTTTCGCCAGGAGAACAGGGTGAGGCCACGAATGCCTTCAAGTCGAGGAAAATGTGATAAAACTTGACGGATGTGTTCTTCGACGGTTGAGGCGGCGCGAGTGAACCGAGGAAGCGTGTACTGCTCTTCGTACGGTTATGGTCGGGGAAGCTAGCACTCTGTGGTGTGGCCGAAGGTCCAACTGCTGAATACTCTGCAGCAGGACCCAGGGCAGGCGCCTTCGACCCAATGGCCGAGTCAGGCGAAACGTCCATATATGCAAGGGACACTTGCATAGCGTACATTCTGACCGCGCTGACCCAGCTTCTTGGATCTATTTCGCCCTCGACGTCGACAGTAACCAGACCACCCCATGTAGGATGGCGAACGATGACATCGAGACCTTGCACGACATTCCCCATTACGAGACGTGCCACGCAATCCTTGCGAAGTTCGACGGTTTCTTCGGCGCTGAGAGTTTGAGCGAGAAGCTGTCTTCGACCGAGATGGAGAGCTTCAATGTGGTCTCGAACGGTGTGTAGTAGGGTGTAATCTCGTCTCGCCAAGTAGAGGAACATCAAGTTATGCCATTCACGAAGCGCCGACGCAATTTCATCGATAATTGGTTGTGTTTGACCCGAAGCCGTGTCATCAGTCGATTTTAGAGTAGGTCTGGGCGGTAATGGTTTGTATGGCTGGGATTCGGAGGGAGAAATGGAGCGCAAACTGGCAGGATAGACCGGCAATCCTGCCCTTGAGGAATTTGCTTGATCTGGCGGGACGGGTAATTTGAAAGACTTTCGGCCGTTACGCTCGGTATCGTCTTCACCGTCCTTCCAAGACGAAAAGTGATCTCGGTTTCCATTGGCCTGCGACGCGACGTCGGCAAGTCGACCCTCGGCGTCTGATAATTCGTCGCGAACATGGATATGGGACGCTGGGAATATGCCAATGAAAACCTGAGGCTCATCGGTTTTGACTGCCTTCGAAGACGAAGGATCCGATAGAGAGTCCCAGTTTATGGGGGGATGTCGTGGCTTGCAGACGACATACCTGGGAATGACATGAGCATTTCAACAGGAGGTTCGACAGCTTAAAATTATTGTCGTGACGCACCCTCGATACCAAATACCATCGCACTCCTTTCCTTTCGGCGTGTATTTCTCAAATGCGTATATCTCATCTCCGACCTCGAGCGAGACGACGTGTCTGTGGATGAAATCGCCCTCTGTTGACGCCTCGGTGACGGTGGATAGTCGGGCCTTTCCCGAGTGTCGTGTGTCCCTGTGCGACGGCGACAGTGGATGGACGGCGTAGCCATATACTATGAGCGATAGTGGCTCCCATACGCCCCTTCGCTGGCTCGCCGACGAGGGCAGCATGGAGGTTTTCGTCGAACAACGTCGCGGTCGCGGTTCAATGAGCGAAAGCGGCGGCAATGCCGCGCCGCTAGCGTATTTGCTTTTGGCGACCAAACTGAGCCGAGGTCCTCTGTTTACTTCGTCGACAACGTTACACGAGGTCCGAGACGACGAGCAGAAGCGAGCGTATTTATGCCAAGGGAATTCAAACTGTCGAAAGTTTGTTGAAGAAACTTTCGTCGTTGTCGTGATTCGTTGGGCAGGCGGGTCTCAAACTCTGTCGTTCATGGTCAAGCTTTGATCCAACGAGTGTGTCAAGTTTTTTCGTTCCTTTTCATCAGCATCGCAGTGTTGATTGACGCGTTATTATTTGCAGCTGTTCATCATTTCGAAGAAGAGTCAGAAACATGGCGCCGTCTCGGGGCATGCAGCCCTTACCGAGGACGTTGCTCCAGACACTGACAACTCATAAAGGCGCAGTGCACGTCGTTCGGTACGCGAAAGGATCAGCCAAGTACATCCTTACGGGTGGACAAGATCGCAGTGTACGTCTCTGGAACCCGCTGTTAGGTACAGAGATCAAGGTCTACACCGGACACGGCTATGAGGTGTTGTCCATCACAGTGTACGTCTCCACTTCATTCTTTCTCGATATTGTTTCACCAATTATGTATGCAGCGCCCACGATAACACCAAGTTTGGCTCCTCTGGCGGAGACAGAGCCGTGTTTCTGTGGGACGTCGCCAGCGGGAATATCATTCGTCGTTTCTCCGGGCATATTGGCAAGATCAACGCAGTCGAGTTCAACGATGATGCGTCGGTGTTGGCAAGTGGTGCGTCTTTCCCTGTCTTTCTGTCCTTTTGTTTCTAATGATCTCTAGGTTCTTTTGATGCCACCGTTAGGCTATGGGATGTCCGGTACGTCTCCGCCTTCATTCTGACAAGGAATTAGACTCCGAACCCTCTCAGCTCGCAGAACCGTCAAGCCATCCAGACTCTCGACGAAGCTCGGGACGCCATACAGTCCATCTACGTCGGCGGAACCTACATCATGACTGGATCAGTGGACGGCCACGTCCGCACCTACGATTTGCGAAAAGGAGAACTCCGCGCAGATTATCTAGGTCGTGAGTTTTCCCCTTGAGTTTTCCGAGGACGATCAGGGATAAGATGCCTTCGAAGATCCCGTCACATCACTCGTCCCAACTCAGGATTCGCAAACGGTCCTCGCCGCGACGCTGGACTCCCACATCCGCCTCATGGACCTCACCAACGGCAAAATGCTTAATGACTTCACTGCCCACTCGAACGACGCTTATCGCTGCCGTGCGACCTTCGGACATGGAGAAGCGACCGTTGTGTGTGGAGATGAGAAAGGTCAAGTGTGGACTTGGGATCTATTGGATGTATGCGTAGTCATATCTTCATTTGACAGCTGCTAATTATGAATTCCCTAGGCAAAGCCACTCAACCCGAATCCCCCACCCAAAGTACACGAAAAGATGATTACATGGGTAGAGTGCCACCCAACAGAAGCAAATCAGATAGTCACTGCCAGTGGAGATGGCACCGTGAAGGTTTGGACTCAGTAAAGATTTGTATATGTAGCCTTTCAGATAAGAGGAATGACGAAGACGAAGACGAGAATAGTAATGGAGATACCATTTTGTCACATCAAAATCTGTTACGCCTCACTTGTTCTTATCCAGGTAGTATCCTGGAGTCTAAAGCACAGTCCTTTGGAACTTTGCTTGAGGTTTTCACGACTTAAATATGCCGATTAAGCAACTACCGTGTGGTACTCAAAGACGTTGAGGACACAGACTCGGAGGGCGAGCGGAGAAATTACGACGTGCAGACCCGCGTATCGCAATAGAGCGTAATTTCTGTACCTATCCCCGTTACGAGGATGTGAAGTCGGTCGGACTCCAGAGGGAAGCAGATAGCTTAGGAAGATGGTGGGCGTACTAGTAGTCATAAAACGGACAAAAATGTGTCCCTCCATGAACTGAATACATAGACTAATATTGGGCGAGGCGTAGACGAGAAAAGACAGGGATTAAAAGAATTGTAAGTACTTACTTCCATCGGTACCCAGATTTGGAATGTCGAAAATGCTTGTAAACTTGTGGTAAGGACCATTGGTTCAAGGTCATATAATCTCAACTCAAAGTAGAATGCTCGGGAAACGATGTTGGAAAATCTTTCGATACTGAAAACTCAGTGCACGTTCAGTGGTTCAAGCTCAGTGCGCAATATCGTCGCGCACCCGTTCAGAATATTCTGAAATCCCCCGGTCACGTTCGTTTCCGACGAATCGTCATGGATCTGAACGGGAAAATGGCACGGCTTGGGCCGCCGAAATTTCCAGGCCGTTCAAGGTATTACTGTATGCGCAGGAAACCATTCAGTATCTCGCGAATCGGGGGCTACAGAGCTGCGACTAACCTGTACACTATTACTATGGCAGCTCTACAGGAGGTAGAAGGAATGCACTATAATGAAAGACATCTCCTCATCGTTTGGCTTGATTCGCTGCTTCTGTGGACGTGGTTCAGAGAATATTGAAGAGCTCGAGGGGTGAACTACGAACCTCGTCTCGTTGCATCTTCTAATAGTTGTGTATCAACGTGTTGCGCAGGCAGCTGTACGTATCTAACGACGGAACCTCGAATGAAGCAGTTTTTGACCGCCATCTAATTTGAACGAAGTTAGCCAATAAATTAGAAGTGAGATTCAAATCAACACACCATGTGAGGGTGCCGTGCCTCATCGAGTACCTTTATATTATCAAGACGGATATTCAAGAACCTGGCGCTCTTGTCAAATGTATGTTACAAGTCCATAATGTTCGAACGTACTGGTCAACCGACTTCAAGACGCCAGTGATTGAGAGGTCATTCTTGAGTTCAACGGTAACAGTCTGGTCCGTAAGCGTCTTGAAGAGCGAGAAGATGAGCTGAGGTAGATATTAGATTCTGCGAGGTTAGAACTTCATTGTTGTGATGAAATACCATCGTGATGCGCTGAAGAACGATGCACGTCGTCGTCGACGATGAACGAACAACGCCTGCTGTGCTCGCGCCGTCCCGCGAATTCTCTCCTTGACTTTGACCACGATGACCACGCTCCTTCAATATTCCTCTTCCTCCGAGTCCTCGAACGCAGACGACTTGCTTGGAAATGAAAAGCAAATGAAGACGGTGCTCCGAGCGAATGGGAATGGTTATATTTGTCTCCTTATCGAGAGCACTAGTACTGTCGCCGTATGGCAAGCGAGTAAATAAAGCGACCCAGGGAACTTCAAAAGGAGACCTCAGCAGTATCGCAGTTCTTCCTCCTCTTCCCCTCCTTCCACTATCTCCACCATGGGTGCCAACATTTCTTCCATCGCCCGACCGCCCACAGACGACAGGATCTCAGAGAAAGTCGCGCATCTGAGCATCCACGACGTGAACGCGTCATCGGTAGAGCCCGTGTCCAAGGACGGATCCATATCGCCGTCCAATGTCGCGAGCTGGGAAGACGAGGTGGCGAAGAGCGACAAGATAAAGCTCTCGCGCACCATCCTCGTCGACACCGACTTGAAGACTGCTCTCGCTTCGCGTTACACGCGTGTGGCGGACGCTCATGTGTTCAATCACCAGCTCGAGTTCAAGACCGACCCGATTACGAGCCAGAAGTCCAGCGGACGGTGCTGGCTGTTTGCCACCACCAATGTCCTGCGCTACAGTGTCATGAAGAAGCTGAACCTGAAGGAGTTCCAGCTATCTCAGGTGCGTATATTGCCTCGACTCCCTGACGTTATGCTCACCCGAGCGTACCCTCGCAGTCATATGTTTTCTTTTGGGACAAGTTGAACAAGTCTAACTACTATCTGGAGAACGTTATCGAAACTGCGGACCTTCCTCTTGATGACCGTATTGTGAGCCACCTTTCAAAGGACCTGATTTCCGATGGTGGTCAATGGGATATGGCTGTCAATATTATTGAGGTTGGAACTCCTGCTAGCTCGACTATATTAGACTAAAGTTTTTCAACAGACCTATGGAGTCATCCCTCAACCGATACACCCCGAGTCGTTCTCATCTTCGTCTTCTAGTGGTCTCAATACGCTCCTGAAATTGAAACTTCGCGAACACGCTTTGATCCTTCGCGCCCATATCGCATCTATTCGTTCCAATAATCCTTCTCTTACGAAGGAGGACATAGTAGCCAGCGCTCGTTCCAAGAAAGAGGAGCTGATGAAAGAAGTTTGGACGATCATGACCATCGCATTGGGAACGCCTCCGAACCCGAACGATAAATTTACATGGGATTACTACGACAAGGATGACAAGCCACACTCTTGGACAGGCACACCTATTGAATTCTACAAAGCATTCAGCTCAACACAATACCCAGTACGCTTTCAACTGTGTTGACTCTATCATAATGTGCTGAACGTAATGGTAGCCTGCTGAATCCTTCTCGCTCATCAACGACCCACGCAATGCCTATAAGAAGCTGTACACGGTTGACAGGCTCGGAAATATTTGGGGTGCCAGACCGGTTCTGTGTAAGCTTTTCCTCATTAAAATCTACAAAACACTCGGTCATGAAGCAATCACTATTCAGACGTGAACACAGAGATCGATGATCTCAAGGCTGCTGTCGTCAAAATGATCAAAGCTGGCCAGCCTGTCTTTTTCGGGTGCGACGTAGGACAATTTTCAGACAGGACGGTTGGCATCATGGACACGGCTCTTCATCAATTTGAGGTTCGTGATAGCTCTAAGCAATCTGAACGAAGTCAATTTACACTAATGCCGTCTAGAATGCGTTTGATGTCTCCTTCGGCCTCACCAAGGCGCAACGCCTTCAAGTTAACGAATCTCAAATGACGCACGCGATGGTGATTTCCGGCGTACACCTCGATACCTCCGGCAAGCCCGTCCGTTACAAAGTGGAGAACTCCTGGGGCCCAGACGTCGGCGACAAAGGATATTTCGTCATGTCGGACGCCTGGTTCGAGCAGTTCGTATACCAAGTCGTCGTGCCGAGGACTCTTGCGCCAAAGGAGCTCGTCAAGGTGTTCGATCAGGGCGAGAAAACGGTGCTGCCTCCTTGGGACCCGATGGTGAATAATACTTGTGGGCTATTCTATGAGCTTTACTGATCTCGTCTTTAGGGATCCCTCGCATAAATGTTTCCTCTTTGATGATCGAACACTGTGTATACAAGTTCTAGGTACGATATGGGTGGTCATTGTAGTAGTATGAGAAGCGCATATGACAATCAGGAAGCTTTGGAGAAAGAAAAGGGGGTCACTGATGCTGCCTCTGGCGCGTAAAAAAGAAAAAAATACGCGGAAAATATAATATCGGCAAAAGCCGAGAAGATCGCGTGCTGTGAAGGTTCCGAGTCGGACGCGGAAGCAAAATCGTTCGCTCCTGCTTTCTACTTGTACCATGTTCGTGCTCATGAATACCTTACAATCCAGGAATTTACGAACGATTTCGCTCTTTATTAGCTTCAAATGCTACTATGGCGACTCGTGAAACCGAGATGCTCACTGGTCTCAATAAAAACAGACGAGAACTCTGGCGAATCCGTTCGAATTCAAAATTACAAGATGAAGACTTCAAATTTCGCGAAGGAACTATTCGCACTCTCCTGAAGGTCTGACGGCCTCAGCACGCCTCAATTCAATGCAGAAAGCCCGAGAGCACCCAAGCGAAACAGACAGGGAAGCGGGGCGAAATTGAATGGAATCCGACAGTCAATGTCTCGGTTGCTCCAATCCCGCTGTCCTCAACCTGTCTCTTTGGCCTCCCGCTCGATGTCGCGGAACGGAAAGAAGGCAGCCAAAGCATCCTACAAATGTGCGCAATTCCTTTCACCTCGATTCCACCTATCAACCAACTCACACTCGATCACCATGAAGTTCTTCGCGCCCCTCGTTGCTTCTGTCGTTGCCGCCCTCGTCTCATCGGCCAACGCTGACTTCTCTTCACCATTTTCATTGTTCCGTGGGCGTGCAACCACCGACCCGACTATCATCTCTCCTGTCGATGGCTCTGTCCTCCTTCTCGGCGACCTCGCGAATGTTACATGGTCGACGGACGGGTTTGACGCTCCCACTTGCGGTGCGATCGTAAATACCGCACTTTACCTTGCGAGCGGCGGTGCCATTGCTGAGGACGGCTCACCTGGAAGCATCAGTAAGTCACTGCTACAGCCTTTCTTCAGGTTTCTTGACCTTCTCTCATAGGCAATCCTTTGAGCTCGAACTTTTCCATCACGCAAGGTATCGCGTACTTTATGGTACCTGAAGTTGCAGCGGGCGATTACACCCTCATCCGTGAGTCATGGTTTCATTTCCTTTTCTTTTATGCTTATGGTTACGAATAGTGAAAGCTGATACAAGCGACCCAACTGACACTGGTTCATCAAGTCCGGAGTTCTCGATCGCGGCTTCGTCGTAAATTACTTACTTTTTACTCTTGTAACGACTTTACGCGGACGGACTCTCTTTTGCACCTTTGACTTTTGTTATCATTTGTATTTCCCTCCTTTTTTCTATTTTTTGAATGGCATTTGGAGATCATTGACTTTCGGTCTCTCCGATCTTATCACTTGCTTCTCGGCAGAAGTGTGACAGCTACGTGTTACCGCTAAAACGGGGTCGAAACTGCTTGCATCCTCGTTGTCCTTCGACGGCATCATCCTTGCTGTATCACGATGTATCCTGATCGTGTCGTCGACATCCACACCTTTCGTGACGCCAACGATATTCGCAATATTTTCTCGAAATGCGATCCAATGTGAGCTGAATTCGCTGTGCGCCATTTTGACGCGTCGCGCGTAGCTTTTCGCGTCTGAGTCTCAGCGCTTTGCCATTTACGCCCATCGCAAATCACGTCTCGCCGATACTGATTCCTGATCTCCTCCATGCAGATTGGGTTTTTACCCCTGGAACACAGACAATTCGACGCGAAATCACTTCTTCATCGAGTTTGCGAGCAAGGAGGGCGTCGATCGCGCGAAGGACCTCGTGCGGCGACTGGGAGCGAACGCCAACAACAAATCGGAGACGACCATCCAGCTTCACTGTCTCGTCTCGAACGCTAGTATGCAGGCTCGCTATCGCGCTATGACCTCTGAGGAGCCTAGCCTGAAGCGACAACGGCTGGACGACGACGCGGGCTTGCCAAATGCTCCGAGACGTGTCGTGGCCACACCGGCGGGGGTGGCACCACGGAATTCGTCGCCACGACCAGCAGGCTTTGCTCCGAGTCGCCAGATTCGCGCGAATGAGCAAGTATTAGCACGTCCGATCCACGGGGTGCAATCTCACGAGGTCGGCAATGGGTTTCAGAGGGGGCGGACGAATGAACGTTTTCTTGATCATACGATCCATTTCTCGAGAAATCGATCCCCGCCTCCCCAACGTGGTCATTCTCGAAGCATAGCACGTTCATTCACCTCGAGCGCTCGACATTACTCTCCGACTCGCAATCGACGCCACGATTCAGTCTCTTCAGTTCGCAGTCGCCCAAATACTCCTCCACGAAATTGGTCTGCCACCCGCAGAGTCACATACAGTCCTCCTCGCCGAAACTCGATTTCTACAGATTTCAGCGCTCCGGGTCCAAGCAACTACGGGATTGCTGGAGAGACGACGGACAACTCTATCGCTTCGACTTGCGTCTCTCCGAATCAAGGACCATCGACTGGTACACCCCCAACTTCGATTCCCGGACTGAGTCTCACTTGTCCGAAATCACCTCTCTGTCTTGCTTCTCCGCCGCCTCTGACCGCGGACTCTGGTATCGCTTTACCTTCTACCACTTGCTCTAACATTCTTAGTACGATCACTGTGAATTCTCCAAAAACCATTTCCAAACCTTTGGTGGAAGCAACTTATCCGACGGAATCGTCTTCGCTTATCTCGCTTTATTCAGCTGCCGGATCGGAGATGTTTGACATGTCGAAGCTCGAGCGCGATCCCTCGAAGGTCATAGAAACAATGAAGAGGTGCCAATGTGGTCCCGAGGTGTGGATTATGGTAGGAGCGAACTATCGTCGGATACAACTGCCAGAAGCTGCGGTCCAGGTGTACACTGTGATGCTCGAAGGTACGAACCAAATCTCTAGTGTAAAGCAGGCTTCCGTTTACTGCTTTCAGTCATGAGAACACGAGGATACGGGAATTCCGACCTCAAACCAGCATTTTTAGCTCTCGCTCAATGCAACTACGACATCGCGAAGCGGCGCGTCAAGAACGATCGGTCTCTCGATACTGAGGAAGCTGCTCATGAGCGGTTTCTTTCGACGCTCGAGTGGCTTCGACAGACTTATGGGACCAATTCTGGTAGCAAATCGCCTAAACCTCGGATTCCGACAGGTTGTACCTTTTCCGCCAAACTTTATATTGTTCTGCGTATCTGATCACTCTTTCGATTCTGAAGGTCCTCGTAAGAGGGATGCGTCATGCATGGAATCCGACGGCGCAGAACTCAGATATTTTAAAGATGGATTTGTCCGGTCGAATGAAGTTTACGCTTCATCTTCGCCAAACTACAAACGCATACAGGTCCTTCAATCTGAGCTTAACGTCCTGCGATCCTCTCAAATCACTTCCGCATCCATGCTGGAGTCCACAAAACAGGCGAGGCGCGCTGCAGAAGACGAGCTCGCCTCACAACGCGTCAAATTTCGTCGGCTTGAAAATCGTCTCGCAGATCTGGAGGACGACTTTGACGCTGCACGGCGTGCGACGAAGAAGTTTGAGGAGAAAGCGCTGCAAGAGGAACACGCACGGAGGCGGGCGGAGGAGAATCTTGCGGAGGAACGGCGGGCTTGGGTGAAGCGCGAGTGCGTGGTGAGAGAGGAAGCCGCAAAGGCTGTTTTGAGTGACCTGGCCAGCGTGTTTGCGAGGGCGGCGCAGGCGCCGTCTACGATGTGGAATGGGATCGGTGGCATCAACGGCGACGGCGGTGCTCTCTTAGGGAAACGGCCGTGATTGTTTGAGTTTCTTTCATTTTACAGCTTCATTCTGGGATCAGTACATATCATCATCAAGAACAGCCAGCTTTTCATTCATTATCAGCAACTCCAGACCGCAGGCTTCTACTCCATTCGCTTTGTTCACTGCTCTGTCGCATACTATCAATTGTCATTTCATCATCGCTCAAGAATTCGTGTACACGTAGTTTCGTATTTTAAGTTCAGTTTATTCGATTGCACTGGGGTATGAAATAGTTCAATGAACCACATTGCTCTAATTTACACTATAAAATACATCGAAACATAATTATCTGAAGCGAGCATGGAAAGCGAAAGCGGAATCCATCATGGAAGCTGGGTAGACAATCGGGGAATCGTGACATATGGTACAAATGATCTAAATACTTCAAGTTCGTAACATGCGTATAACAAGGAGGTCAAACAAATGCAGGACCAGAACAACAGGGGCATAATAAGAAAGCCAGCTAACCAAGGAAAGCAATAACATTGATTTATAAAGAGAAAGGACGTAACATATCGCATGAAAAAAGAATGAACGATGTTCGTTCACGTAGCCTTTGCAGCGCTCGCGAGCGTGGCTGCATTGCTGTTCGCGACGTTCGCAGCAGCCATCACTCTCAGCATGTTCTGGTTGCTCCGTCGTCGGGCAGAGATCGTGCCTGTGGATGGGGCTGTCGTAACACGCTCCTTCTCAACGCGCCGGAGGAAGGGGCTCGGGAGGTTCTCCTCGTCCGCGAGATCGTATCGAGGAGTGGCAGGGACAGGCAACGTCTTCGCCTTGGTTGGCGCAGACGCGCTTGGTCGTGTTTGTCCTACCCTAGTGCTGGGAGCAGCAGTGTTGATGGCAGATTCAGACACGGATGGCGGAAGTTGTGGTCTCCCGCTCGCAGTTCGGATAGATGGCCTTCGAAGCCTTGTTGGGGGAGCGCCAGATACCTCGGAGGCGCCAGTGACAATGGAGGCTCGCGTCTGGCTAGGACGCGAAGGTGCAGAGGTCTTCATTGTGGCAGACCTGATTTTCGTGCTTCGCTTTGCGACGACGAGCGGCGATTCATGCACATGGCCGTTCTTGGAGACAGCAGACGCAGACCGGCCAGAACCAGAACCCGATGACGACCCTCCGCTCGAGAGGGCCTCGCAGTCCTCTTCGTCACCCTCGCCGCCATCGTCCGATTCTGGCTCTTCTTCGAAATTGAAGATGGTCTTGAAGTTGAGTCCGACTCTCGGCGAATCTTTGATAATCTTCGTGAGCTCCAGCTCTGCATTCGAGCCCGTCGCCGTGAGCTCCGTTCCCGGGGTCGTTGTATAGCGTAGTCCAGGCATGGGAGTCTGTAGCGTGATCCCCGAGTCGGTCAATACCACACCTTGCATCGGCATGGTTGACCCAGGAGTGACCATTCGCATCTTGTATGATGTGGTGATGGGCGTCTCCAACACAGAAGGCTTTCGGCGGGCCGCCGTGTTGTCAAGCTTATTAGATGGTTGACGTTTGTGTGTGTTTCCTTGGTATTCCTCCGCTTCGCTATTCGCAAGACGAGATAATGGTGCGAGTAGATTCTTCACCTCTTCGAAAGGAGTCTTCTCCTTACGGACCGCTGGAGTATTGATCAGTTCAAGCAGCTCAGATCGTCCCCCTAAAGCGTCGACAGTACCTTTTTGACTTGCCAAAGCATCGGCCTCTTTTTCCAAATCAACCCTAGCCTTCTCTAGTCGTTCCGCCTCTTCCTCGAGCTCCTTTCTCCTTTCCTCGACCCAGGTCACAGCACCCTGCAGTTCACCTCGTAACTCCTCCTCCCGCGCTCTCCACGCTTCGTTGATCTCACTTTCGCGCTTCCGCACCGCCTCCAGAATTTCCTCCTCTCGTGCAGCCATAGCTGTTCGTACTTCCTCCTCCCTTCGCATGACCGCAACTCGAAGCTCCTCCTCGCGCTTAGCGACAGCGTCTCTGACCCGAACATCGATTTGCTGCGTCAACTGTGTCAATCGGTGTATTTCGCTGTCCTTCTGTTGCAGCACCGTGGAGAGCATCCCTTCCTTCTCGGCGAGTGTTGTTGCCAAAGATTGGAGTTCCTTCTCTTTAGCTTGCAGATTCGTTTTATGCGCCTTGACGGAGGTCAAACTATAGCAATTTGATCAACAGTGTTCGCACATTGAATGGCATGCATATTCTTACACTTTCTCGGTCTCTGAGACTTTTCGTGCGAAGTCAATCCTTTCGTGTTGGAGTAATTGTTGTGCTGATGGTCGCATGGCAGGCTACAGAAAAGGATGTCATAAGTCGAGAAAGAATATTTCCATCGATTCAATTCTTACGTTCAGATTCAACATGGCCTTGATGACCTGGTTTAGTGCATGAGAGTAACCTTTCGGGAGAGGGGGAATCCGGCCGTTGCGAATCAGCATTGACAGTTCGCTATGGGTTTGTGCTTCGTGAAAAGGAGGTTTTGATGCACAAAGCTCGTAGATTAAGCATCCGAGGGACCAGATGTCGCTTTTGGTGTCGTAGGACTTTTCTTGAATGAGCTCGGGTGACATGTAATAGGGAGTTCCAACGTAAGTGTTCGCGAACGACGTCTGGCCGAGCGCTTTTGATAACCCAAAGTCACCCAGTTTGACGGTATTGCTTCCACTGAGGAACACTATAAAGCCATGAGTACAGTCAACTAAAGGTGACGGGTGTCCACGAACCGTTTTCGGGCTTCAGATCTCGATGAAGTATTTGTTGTCGTTTCGGAGCATCGGATTCTCCTGGTTTTCCAGATTGATTTGGACAATGGCAATGTTGAAGGGCGAGAAGGAGTTGGAAGAAATACGACCAGACGGTGTCCTCGGGAAGCGGCCGATTTTGCCGTCCACACTGCTTTATGACGGATGAAAGATCACCGCCGTCGCAGTATTCCATAAGGATGTAAAGTATGCCAGCATCCCTATCTACGAACTGATGCGCGAGTGTTCAGATATACAAGCTCGAAGGAACAGTTGCTAAGAGCTCACCCGGTCGATATAGCGTACGATATTTTCGTGACTTAAGTCCTTGAGGATATTACTTGTCCAAAGTGAGCGAACGAGATCCAATGAGATTAAAAGGCCACGCACACTTCGGCAACGATTTGCTTTCTATCTCTCTCCGACATACGTTCGAAGTTGAGTTCCTTTCGTGCGAGAATCTTAGGAAGCAAAATAATGGGGCTTCAACACTTCAAGATGAATCGCGACGATCCATACCTCTCCATCCGACTTTCGTCGCACTTTTCTGATGATTCCAAAGGACCCATTCCCGATGATGTCCAATGGTTCGTATAGGTCGAGATGGCTTGTTGCCGTCGTTGCCATCGTTGTCGTCGACTTGAAAGACGGAAACGGAGGAGGCAGTTGAAACTCGAAAGCGAGTGGCGGCCTTGAACGCGATCACGTGCAGCACGTGGTCGACTTTCGCGACTTCGGCCAACGCCGACTCGTCGCCGACTCGTCGGGGCACAGTGCTGTTGCGACGAGAACTCAGTTGAACCTTCCATGTCAACTACCGTTACATTCAACCATCCATATCAAAATTTATGTCACATCAACGTCTTTACGCATATCTCAGCTCACATCAATACGAGCGGATGCGCGGAGGTGAAACGCGCCCATCGTTTACGGTCTTTGGGAAAGTGATACTAGAACTTTGGAAACCAAAATGATCATGGATACCTTTGTCCTACTGAAGAATAAAAACACGATCGTAGGCTGCGGATGTACAAGTGGGGCTCAGAATCTCTCATCTTTCACCCAGAGTACTAAGCTAGATGGATTCCAGCAACTTCAATTGTGGTAAGAGTTATCCGTTGGAAGCTTGTGCGACATTCTGACCATAGAACAGACTACCTTGGCAACCATTCCAGCTGCATAGATCCAATCAGTGTTGGAAATCCCCAACATCTTAACTTTATCAAAATTGAGGAACCTTGTGCCGACTCGCATCGTGTTTACCACCGTTTTCAACGCTCGGATACTTGCGGTACATGTAGCTCGAGTTCAGATTCCGGAGTTGTCCAGAAACCCGTTCAGCTTATCCTCAACTCAGAGAATACATTCAAGACTCTCAAGAACGACGATGCATTCACGACTTGGATTGACCTGAAGCAGAGATTTGCAACGTGACTACAATTCTCTGTTTGATTTCACTCTAATGTACTTACTCTCCTCGATAGCAAGGCGTATGAATTGCGCAACTCGGTACTTATTCATCATGTTTGATGTCGAGCTTTCCTCATTACAAGTTCAAGATTATATTCTTCGAGGACATTGCGCGCACCTTGCCTGCTTCCTCCGTTGCAAGGACGCTTTGCAGATCACTCCAGGATCAAATTCTTCCGCAACTGGAATTCATCAATAAGATAGTACTTTCCGAGCTTCGCCACGCACAAAGGTCTGTCGTCTACATAGGTGTCTCGAGTTATTATGTACTCATTCAATCTGTCAGCACCGGAGGTATTTTGAGCTTGAAGAAAACGGACTATCCGGCGGAAGAAATCATTTCTCGTTATCGACATCTTCAACGTGTGCTGCGTAGGCTCGAAATGTCTTTGGAGGATATGAACATGGATGCTTCGTATAAGCCAACCGCTCGCGTCCTTCCAATACGCGACTCAAGTCACTCCGAAGCACGGTTGTTCGAAACGTTCTCTCCGTTCCGTTCCGAAATCTTGCTAAATTCGATGCACCATATGGATGCTATCATCACAGTACTGCGATCACCCAGACTTCGAAAAGGTATTGAATGTGTTGTCACGCAAAACATCTCCTGATTTTTGTGCTATCTATGCTAGGTCTGGAGAAAGTCCGGTATAACCAAGAGTACAGCAGGAGCACGTTCATGAACATTGCAACTATCGCAACCTTTTTCTCCAGCGTCACTGCAACTACACTTCAATATTCCTATTCTCAGACGTCAACTTCTCAAGAACTCTGGACCTATGTGAATGGCGTGTGGTTTGCGTCCCTTGTCTTCAGTATCGCTTCCGCTGCGAACAGTTTCCTTGGGGTCGCTCTCTTTCAGAGACCGGAATACTATGGACATTCGAGTCTTTCGGAGTATCGTTTGATTCGATTCTGGTTCGATAAGTGCCCAATGTTCTTTTTGATAATTTCCGGAAGCCTTTTCGGCATCGGACTCTGCCTCTTCTCTGTCTCTTCCAATCAGGTTAACTCTACATTTCTCGATGATATTGATTCTTTGATTAACGCGCCGTCATTTATAGGCATACTACACACGTTTAATTACAATAATTCTCACCGGCGCGCACGCTGTCTTTATCGTGGCGATAATTCTTATGGCTTCGATACGTTTTGTACGTCTACTAGTACCCAACACATTCTACATCTTCTGTCCGTCTTGGGAAGAGGATGATATGAATTGATGGATACCGCATACGAATATTTCAGTGCACATCGTTACATATAGTCAAACCTACGTAAATATCGAGCTCCCCGATTGCCATGTTGTGCACTCCAAGAACAAAGCAATAACCGTACTCCTGGAAGTTTCAGGATGTCGGTATCATGTTCAACACATGTTGTCGATGGATCACAGTCTTTTGCAGGACACGTGTTACAGCCGCGCTCTTCCCGTTTGGCCACGAACCTGAGTGGTTTGGTGCATGACATGTGTTCTTCAAGTTCAACTTCGTCCTCCACTTCGTTTGCGGCTTGCCCATAATATTATCTGCGGTACCATCCAGGCTGTGGCATACTGCCATTATTCAACCAGGCGAAAACTCTTCAAGCACACCACACATCGTTCTGCATCACGATGTCCGCGACACCCGACAGGAGCTCATCCATTCGGAGAGGCGAGGATGGATTTTGAGTATTCCATGCCACTCATATCGCGCAAATACTCAAGAATGTATCCGAATATCTGACTTTGGAATCTGATTTTGCGTCGCTCGTGATGGCGGGCGGGCGGGTGGAAATTTATTCGATGAGCGGAGACCAATGTGAGCTGGAAGGTGCGATTTTCATTGCCTTGCATATTGAAGATGTGATTACTTTCATCCTCAATCTAGAATGACAATGAGATACAATAAAAGCCCCACCAGATTCGTGCGAGGTCCTTTCGAACTTGATGACACGACCCCATAACAACATTTTTGCGACTCCGTCTCATGGACCAATAGCTCCACTATACATGTAGCAACGCCGCACTCTAAATCCAGGAGTCGTATTCGTGAAGCCTGGCTTCATAGGTAGGTCCTTGTCTGTAGATGATCGTTGCGAGACTCATTAGTCTACATGTAGCGAGTTGCGATGAGAAACCCCCAGGTCGTCACTTTCGTCCGTTTGTTCCAAAGAACTCGACAGATGCATCCAAGCTCCATAACAATCGTTTCACCACATTAGCGTGGCTTCAAGACACTATACTCACCCTCTTTACTTTGCCTCCGCCTAGAACGGTGATTGGGATCTCTGTTTCGTACACGACGCCTTTCATTTTCTCGTCATCATCGAGCCATGCTGCGTGCGCTCACTTCTGCCCACCGGCACGGCGATATGACGAAGGAAAAGAAGGAAAACTGAGTTAGGCTTGGCGATTCCTCTTATTGGAATTTGAAACAAGTTGAAATTTTCAACTGCACTCTCTACCTGGACGGCGAATATTATAATCGACGACACTGTGCATGATCTTGACATGGTATTGGGTAGAGCGGCGCCTGGCGCCTGCTTGGACTCAGAGCGGAAGGGATATAGACGCTGCATTTCTCGCAGAATCTCTCGAGCCCACGCGACATTTCTCTCCGTGCAAGCAGAAAGGCCTATTCTGATAACATCAAAAAGCGGCGGTTCTTCGATCTGACATGTCTTCGCGCCATCTGCGGATTCTCGCCATTTCCCATGCACAACCATTCATCTATTCATACGATCAAGAGGATTGAGGATAAATACGAGCCCCACCGTCTGCCCGCACTTGAGTTGGTTTCGGCTTGCAGCAGCTCCTGTTCCTCTAGAATTGAAGAATAAATGAGTTCACACCAGTGTGGTAAAGCCAACCTTCAAATTCTGATTTAGAACGGCAGAACTGACGTCTATCTTCAGTGAGGGATGTTCGAGACGGTCAATCGCAAAAGGATCAGGACATAAACGACGCTATGACATCTCCGTATCTCCGTCTTACAGGACCTTGCGCCGGTTCCAATGACCGTAACCCATTTCGTAACACCAATATGAGTCCCGGCATGCATTTGAAACACGAAAGAGTCCAGGTTCCCGAAAAAGCGGCCTTTCATTCGGAAATTCCATTCAGTAGGGAAAACCCTTTCGAAAGCTGGAATGAATTGAAGCAGAGATTTTCAAGGTGATTCCATCTTCCCCCTTCATTTGATATCGTCGTTGTACTGAGTTCTAACAGCAAGACATACGAACTGCGCAACTCGGTATTCATTTGATAAAATTTCTTTGAACTTTACTGATTGAGAGATCATCGTAGATCGTATCCTTTGAGGACAATGCACGCACTTTGCCAGCTACATCCGAAGCAATGACGCTTTGCAGATCGCTGCAAATGCGGATTCTTCCCCAACTACTACTCATCAATGAAGTAGTACTTTGTGAACTTCACGTTGCACAGAGGTCAGCTATATGCATAGTCACCTAGTCAAATGTACTGACGTTATTTGTAGAAAAAGGTTCACCTTAAACCTGAGGAGGACCGAATATCCAGCGGAAGAGATTATATCGCATTATCGACAGCTTCAGCGTGTTCTGAATAGACTCGAAATGTCTCTCGAGGATATGAACATGGACGCGCCATACGAGCCGTCTGCCCGAAACCTTCCAGAACACGAGTCGAGGCGCTCTGAGGCGCGATTGTTCGAGACGTTCTCTCCTTTCCGGAACGAGATCTTACGAGGCTCAATTCTCCTTATGGACAGCATTATCACGGTTTTGCGATCATCCCGGCTTCGTAAAGGTAAATTTCAAAGTGCGATCGCTCGGAGCATCCCTGGACTCATGTGCCCACTTTCCAGGCTTAGAGAAAGTTAGGTATAACCAAGAATACAACAGGAGCACGTTCATGAACATGGCAACGATTGCAACTTTCCTCTCCAGTATCACTGCGGCCACTCTCCAGTATTCCTACTCCCAAACGTCGTCTTCCGAAAACCTATGGGCATATGTGAATGGCGTGTGGTTCTCATCTTTGGTTTTTAGCATCGCGTCCGCTGCAAATAGCTTTCTTGGGGTTGTTTTATACCAGAGGCCCGAGTATTTTGGACAGTCGAGTCTTTCGGAGTACCGCATAATCAGATTTTGGTTGGACAAATGCCCGATGTTCTTCCTTCTGATATCCGGAGGGCTCTTCGGGATTGGGCTATGTCTCTTCTCTGTAGCCTCAGATCAGGTGCGCCTTTCGATCTCTTTTAATAATCTGAACTCATGTATCTGTATTTCTTTGCGCACAGGCTCACTACACTCGTTTGGTTACGATAGCTCTCTTTGGCGCGCATACATTGCTGATTGTCTTTATAATTTGCATGGCATCTATACGATTCATTCGAGTCATGGTACCTATCACGTTCTATGTCTTTTGTCCATCTTGGTCAATGGAGGATTAGAGATGGAAGTGTACTTGACCGTCATGAAAAATGCGATACTTCATATAAGTACATGTATACGATAAATTTGTAATACATAATTATTTATCGGACCTTGCTTCTGCGGTCAGCTTCTTTTAATCTCGACCTCTATCTCTTAGATTCTCTATCGATTTGCGAGAGATATCCGGGTTCATGCCAGTGTGCTTGGCCCTGTCACGCCAGAGCCCACTTCGCGAGCACCGCCACTCACGCGCGAAGAAACAACGCGTGCACGTCAACCGCGTCGACTCACCCTTCTCTTCCAAAGTACTAGTGCTCGCTCAACTTGATTTATGCCGTCCAAATCGAAGTACGTGTTAGAGCTGTAGCAATGATGCTTCAAGACATTGACCTTCAAGTTTGGTTGCAAGGTCCCAGACGCGCGAGCCCTCGAAATCGTCGGGTGACAACCACGGCACGGTCGACTCGGAGGGCAACAGCGAGGAAATTCATGAAGAGGTGTCCGACGATTCGAAAGGCTCTCCGTACGACGAGGGAGAGAAGGGAAAGCGGAAGCGTGCTTCTCAGAGCAGCGAGGGACGGATACCTAAGCGGACGCGAAACGAAGATGATGAGGCGGTTTCGAATTCGAGAGACAAACAAGGTGTGACACTTGACGAAACCTTTCTTATGTCTCGAGAGGAGTAACACATCTCTTTAGAACGTATTGGTAGACTCCATAAACTCGTAACGGGTTCAAATTCGAGAGTGGTTTGTGGGGATTCTCAAAGCGGTCGGCCGGAAAGGAAAAAGGTAACCAGTAATAATCGAGACCTTGGAAAATTGAGAAGATTTCTTGATGCTCCCTTGGAAATCTTTTGCGAGGTACGCCTTCGATATGGTGCCCTTCGAATATTCGTCGATACCCTTGTTCGAGCAGATATTGGAGCACCTGCATCCTCTCGATCTTCTGAACTTGGCGCGCTCGTCTAGAACTCTTCATGAGTTCATCATATCACGGCGTATGGGGGGTGTTTGGCAGTCTTGCTTGGGTGCTCAAGGAGTTCCTCAACTGCCCCACGATGTTCCTATCAATGAACCCCAGCTCGCATCCATGCTTTTCGAAAACGCCTGCCAGGTCGTTTTTATTGTCGTCAGCAGGTTTGCTGAAAACTAACGTTTGATTTCCAGGCTTGCGGTACTGTTTCAACCATCAAAATTTACCATGATCAACTGCTTGTGCGCTTGTGTAAGAGCTGCCTTTCATATAAGTGAGAATGAGCTTCGTTCGCTTGCTATCTTGTCCTCCTATTATTGACGGCTTATATTCTCAGCGTCGAGTCAGGCCGTAAAATTGCGAGTGCGTATGGCAAGGAGGTGGAAAATGACAGCGGAATATATCGATTGCTTCCCCGCTTGGGTCGCGACAAATACTTGATCTCAGACTTCAAGGACGTCATCGAAAGCTATCTTGCTACTCGCCCGGACTCGGAAGAAAGATTAAATTTCGTGAAGAAGAGAATGATTATGAATACTGCTACTGTAGAGGTATTTCCTTGCTTTTCTTGCAGATTATTTCCAAGCTGAACTGCTTCGTCTAGTATAACACCGCACTATCACATTGGCGATCCAATAATTATATAAGTAAACACGTCGAAGCTAATGCTGCATGTAAGGAACGCAAAGAAAGGTTAGCAGCTGCAAGCTTAATACGTGGAACATATATCTGAGTAAGAAAATTATTTTAGCATTTTGGCAAAACTCTCGGAACTGGGATATACTATGGATGAAATAGAGTTCTGTGGTTCGATTGGTCCTGATGTTTCCACCAGACTGGACGCTATCATGTGGCAACCACGAAAACTGACGGACAGAAGTAAGTAATTAAGGCATCGTGGTTTTCAAGTCTTCCGCTCACATACATCCGTCATCCCCTGTAAAGTCTGGAAATCCGTCTCCAAAGAACTCTTGGGATACATGGAAGACGCGAGGCGGAAATTGCGAAGACAGAACAAAAAGGATGCCCTATTGTCAGCTTTCAAATCATTTTGCGCGACATACAAGCAAGGCCATCAAGGGTCTGGACCGACTTACAACTTTGGGGAGTTATTGGAGTTTCCCTCCGTCAAGGCGGCACTCAATGATCAGAGCACAACGAACATCCCGGACACCGTCATCCCGGAATTGGAGATGAAGTTACCTGCGCTATGCGAAGGACGTGCTGAGATGCTGCGTGCAGAATGTCTTGCTTGCGTGAACGAGGAACGTGCAAACGTCGGACTGCTCCCCTTTGACGCTGTTTGTCTGCAACGTGACATCGGTGAAGGCTCGTTATCAAAGGCGCTTGGTGTCCCAACGACCGACTGTGCATTGTTCGCTGCGTCGACAGCCTTCGTTGCATATGCTTGGTATCACAGATATGACTTGGACTTCTCATCGCTCATGAAGCTGTTCTTTGACGAACCCTATCCGGATAACGTGCGGAGCAGTGCTCAGCCTGCACCTTGGACTCCCCCTCGAATTCAAGAAGACTTCGCAATCGACGCCGAATACATCCTTAAGAGTCTGGGCCTCCCACTGAATGTAACGCACGAACATATGAAGGATATAGCAAGGAAAATCAGTTGCAAAACTTGTTCTAATCACCCGACATTTTTATGGGGAGGATTTGTGCGTTTTCTCGAGACTGGTTTTCATCTTAGGATAAAAGCTGACCTACATGTGAATCGTGCAGATACGACACCAAGCGGGACATCGAAATTCCAAGACGAAAGCTGACTATCAGTTCACTGATTGAGATTGGGACATGGGTTATTATGACCTTCTTTTTCTTGATCTTTGTTCTGCAACTTCTGCTTGATGTATGGACTGGTCCTTCGTCACTCCTTTCTCCCAGTATTTCTACGATAGATCCTGTTCTCGCATATCCAGCAGCTCGAGTTAGAACCAAGGGCAGTGGTATAAATCCGTCATAGAAGCACTCTCATGACTGCAATCCAAAAGTTTACTCGGCTTGTGACCAACATTGGACGGACTTCCACTCGAAGGTTCTGTAAACATGAAACAGAAGGACAACATAATCCAAGCTTCCGCATGATTGAGTATGAAGATTGTGTGATTTTAGTAAGTCATACCGACATACAGACATGTAAAAATGAAAGAGACAAAATGCATGAATTACTGTACGCACGCCATAACTTCCAACCACCCAAACGAAACTGCGGCCAGAGGACAGCAGTGACGGACAGCTCGAGCAAGAGACACCATCCAACAGAGAACATTCACCGATTGGACTTGGCGACACGTTCCAACTCGTCCTTTTTCTGTGAATAGGAAAATAACGATCGTCAGAAATTATGCGACACAAAAAAGACCGTTATTTCATTTACCTTGATCGCATATGAGTTCGACGAGCCCTTCGCGGCGTTGATGAGTTCATCAGCGAGGCACTCAGCAACCGACTTGATGTTGCGCATGGCGGATTGACGAGCACCAGTTGTGAGGAGGGCAATAGCCTGGTTGACGCGGCGCATGGGGGAGACATCGACGGCCTGGCGACGTACGGTTCCCTGAGAACCAATACGAGTGGAATCTTCACGGGGAGCGCTGTTGACAATCGCGTCCACGAGGATCTGGAAAACGGTTATTCCATGCCAAAAGATAGAAATATCGTCAAGAATGCGAACCTGGATGGGGTTCTGGTCCGCGAGAAGGTGGATGATTTCGAACGCGTGCGCAACGATACGGACGGCGAGCTGCTTCTTTCCGTTGTTGCGGCCCTTCATCATCAGTGAGTTGACGACGCGTTCGACAATGGGCATCTGTGCTTTGCGGAACTGCTTCTTCGCGTAACGTCCAGCAGTGTGAGGAAGATAGACTGGGCGACGGATTTGAACGTAGTCGGTAAGGGAGATGTCTTTGACTTCAACACTGTGGGTTTCGAGTAGTTAGTTCGATTTTATTATATAGTAAGTACTTCGAGCACGCACTCGTCGATCTCCCAGCGACCGAACAGTTTTACGTCTGCACCGAGGGCAGAGACTTCCTTCGGGAGGACCTGGACTTGTGCCATTTTTATTTTATTTTCGCGCTTGAATGCCTGTGTTCTTGTGTTCAGCAAGGAATGAGAAATACTCCAATACGACGCACTAACCTCTTGCAATGGCGACCTCGTTCGAAATCCTCAACGTCGTGGCTGGTCTCTGGAATGAGTACTCGGCTGTCTCCGAAAAACTGTACAGTTCTCCTTTAGCTTCGCTCCGTGGGAACTGTCTTCTTCTTCGGAAGACTCAGCCGGGACCTGGAACAGCCGTCAGAGACTTGCCTTTGATCTCGACAATCGAAAACACAAAAAAAAACGAAAGTCTCCCATGACAGCTCTCTATTTGTGATTGAAACGCCTAGCTGTTACGCGTAAGTACATCGGGACGTGGTTCTACTGTACAGCAGGTACTTGCCAACTTTGATCGCTACACAACAAATTGAGTTTACTAATCAGTTTTTCAGAAGAGGATCTACTCGATGCCAAGTCTCGTACTACGAGAGCTATGGCAAAGGAACAACGACGAGAACAGTTACATTTCGCAGTTGAGGCCTCTTATGCGAATAAACTTCTCTAAGCTCTATGTCAATGCGGATTTCGGAACGACGGCGGCAGGCGCGTCGAACACGAGATGTGAATTCAAGACAGTTGAGACGCGAAATATTCAGTTCACTGAGCGTAGCTTTCAAGACCTACTGTCTTTTGAGCTCGAATGACAGCGGATGCAGGACTTCGACACCCTCATTCAAGAAAGATTTTGTGAATTTCTTCTGCTCGTCTCGGAAAGTCAATAACCGTTCAAATCCTAGATGCTCGAAGTATAAATTGCGTCGGCTCACTAGCACTTTTCTCCAGGTTGATCGATCGGGTTTATTTGTGAGCAATATTTCTACCTATCTTGCATTATCTCATCATTTGTGATTGTGTAGAACTCCGGCAAAGTTTCAGACCCACGATGGGATCGAGAGACTTCTTCATACCTTCCACCCTTCAGTGGGTACGCGATAGGTACCGGGAAATCGAACAGGTGATGAACGAAGGCCTTCAGCATCAAACCACTTTGCCCAGTGCTCGAGGTTCACGGATCGTATGGCGAAATGAACCAGTGACTCATGCATTGGCCCGCTGGGATCGGCGCCATCCAGACATTATATTTCAAGACGGCTTCCGACCCTGGCGTTACAATCGTCCCGCCAATCAGCCTATTGCAGGCAGTTTTGACCTCGTAGGATATGCGACGTTCAACAATCGCGCGCTGTTTGTCGGGACTACCAGAATATTTAATAACAACGACGGTACTATTCGTCGTTGGGAGCCTAATAGCCGAGGCGGTGGTTTCGAGTATAGGATCTTCGCGTTTGGCGGAATCTACGTCAATCCCACTTTGGGCGGGGACCATCGATTCCCAGAGCAAGAGGAAATAGCATTCCCTGGAGGATTTAGAGAGTTCATTCGATCCGCTTATGAATACGACGCTCAGGGTAACATCATACGCCTCTGGGTTAATAACAATTTCAACCTTCTCGCGAACGAGCGTCACGAAGTTCCCAACTTCCGCCTGCCGGAGATGGTTGACGTTTCTGCTGGTATACAGATCGTTTGGTGGGGAGGACCAAACAACTACATCGGTTACCGTCAATTACCAGACCAATGTCCTGCCCGCCGACCCAGGTCAGCTGATGAAGACGATGAAGACGAGATGATGAGATTACCAGGTGGCCAGAAGATGGGCCCTCGTTTCGAAGGACACGCCCCGCGTCGTGCCGCATTCCCTTGCTATTACTTCGGCGATTTCTCTTTCTACGTCTTCTCAGATGATAAGTACATCCGCGTCAGCGTCGATCCTGGCAACAACGATCGCATTGTCACTCATCCCACCACGTACGGACGCGAGTGGAAGACTCTTGCGTGCTTCAGCCATATCGACGCTTTCTTACCTTATCCTGAGGGTGGAGGTGTATGGGCGTTCTGTGACAATCAATACTGCAACGTCAACATTAACGAAAGCACTGGTGAAGATTATTCAGGTGGGCATCCGAAATACATAGACGCGTGGAACGTTTTCTGGCAGATCGGATGGGAGAAGGTGGACGCCGTCATTCGAAACCCGCAGAACCACACACAGGCTTGGATCTTCAACGGAGATCAGTACATTCGCATTGGCATGGGTGAGTGATGACCAGCAAATTATGTCTCCACGGTCTCACTTGGTTTTTTTCTTGAAAAGAGAACAGAAATGGTGTCTGGCAGGATTCTCTCCTGTACGGCCCTATGAATACCATCAATGAATGGAGGTGCCTTAGGCAACTCGGCTTCAACACAATTGATTTCGCGATACCGGATCGCACGTTTAACACTCATGTTTTTGTCTTCAAAGGTCCATTGTACGCATGTATTGGTGAGTCGATGTCCCCTTTTATGCGATGCGTATTCTTACATCTTTGAAAACTCTAGATGTCGTTCAAGATATTGTCATCTCCGGACCCTCCTTCGTTGCCCACAAATGGTCTTCATTCGTCCAGGCCGGATTTTACTGATGAAAGAAAACTCAAAGACTTATGTCTCCTCGTACAAACTAGCTGAGCTTGGGAGCGTTAAAAATATATTTCAAATATCCTGTATTACCCTCAAAGCTATTGAAGATCGTCGTGTCAATTATGTTTTTTAATGAAATTTCGCGCAAGTGTGTTTAGACGTGGCGGTGTTGAGTCGCGCGAACATGCACAGTCACGGTGATACACGGATACACAATACTAATAACATGGCATTCTTCAAACGCGGCATCCACCATTGTATCCTAATCACTTGCAATGAAACCCAGGACAAGCGGACGATCTGCAGGAGGAGCAGATGAAAGTGACTCAAGAGGAAGCTCGAAGTCGTCTGACGAACTCCTGCAAAACGCAAGCCTCGCTCTCGATGCCACAATCGCTTTGGCCCCTCTGGTCCCAATTCCAGCGCTGTCTTCTGTGTTCTCGTGCGCCCAAATCATTGTGGAGACGGCGAAGGTGAGTCTGTTGGTCTGTATACGGGTGAGGTATTCTGGACCTAACCGTCTTGTTCGACAGAAAGTCAGAGAAGATCGCCGCGCAGCTGCAGAGTTGGCTCAACAAGCTGTTGAGATGACGAGATTGATACACGAAACGATTAGCGGGAAGGAAGATAGAATCGATAATGATCTAAGAAAAGCGTTGGAGGACTTTGAGCTGTGAGTGATGATTGCGACTTTGACGCCGTTCGCGAATCTGATGTTTGGCCCAGGGGACTTGAAGACGTCAGAAATATAATGCTGGAGCAAACGTCCGCAAACTTCATACGAAGACTTACTCGCCGCGCTCAGTTCTCGGAAAGGTTATCAAGGTGTAATTCTCGACTTGCGTATTCGATGAGAACCTTTTCCGTACGTTTGACCACTTCGATCTTCTCCTTAATCTGACGCTTCTTTCACTAGGCTTTGTCGCAAGTTCGCCTCGAAGTGAAATTTGACGAACTTCGTACTGAGGTCGGCCAATTGAGAAAGCGACACGACGATGGGGTACGTCTTCCGGACGATGTAGTGATTCATTATCCGAAGTCTATTTTGCAGTATCGCATTTACCACGTCGGAGATCTCGCGTTCACTCGAAACCAACTCGCTACATCTCGATCTTGCTCATATCCATATCACGATCAGCATTCGACGTCGAGCATTTGCGATCGCTGTGCTGAAATATCAGGTGCTGTGCGAAAGGGTGAAATCAAGCTTGTGAAGCTCTATCGAAACGATGCCGTGCGTAAAAAACGTTTACCTTCTGATAATCTTTCCGACTCCATACCCTCTTTCCAGGCATTTCGTGCGGAATTAGACTTTCTCAAACTCGTAAGGTTTGTCCTTGTAATATATACATATTCGCATATGAATCGCGATTCACTTTGTTTTTACTGTAGAAGGAGACCTCAACTTCCATTTGCTCAGTTGGAGGGCTACTCTACTAACTCTGAAGGATCGTTGCTAATCCTCACGGGAGGTGCGTATGTTTTATGCGCGTTCAATCTGTTGCCCGTTTCTCATTTCTGCGCAAACCCATATACAGTCTCGACTCTGATTTCACTCGAAAACTATATCAACGGCTTGGAACCCATTGATGTATTTACTGCTTTACTGAAAGTGGTGCGTCTCGATATCACGAATATCTCTCACATCTTACAATCGAACAACGATAGTCCTGCTCCTGGACGGTGAGCAGCACAAATTATGCCTCGTTAACTAAGATTGAAGATATCATAGTCTGCTAGCATATTTCTCAAACAGAATGCGTTCCTATGGAAACCATCTGTACGAAGCTCGCGAATTCAGCTCTCTCGCGTATTCAATACTAAAGAACTTTCAGTACGAGAGGATGCAAATAAATCCTTCGGGCGAATTGGTGATCGGACTATTCGATGATATCGGGCGTCCTGTAGCAGGAGGTTATAACAATGGATGTACATTTGTAAGTTCTGACCTTGCTACGAGTGAGCACGCATTTTCTAAATATAATGCCAAACGTTCAAGATGGAAACATCTATTGACGTCAGGCATGGCGGGAAAGTAAAAGATGACATGTACGTGTGCAGTGACGATGAGCGAATTGTAATTGCTTAACTAATTTAAGAAATTCATATTCAGGCTGGGCATGGCCAACAACCTGGATATGTCGCTCTCCGTATTAGAATTGTTCTCCGGAAGTGATGCCAGACAAATGTCATTTGACGAAGCGATATCCAGCCTTCAGCGATCTCAACCTTCTTTTTTCATCATCCAAGGCATCACACGGATCCTGTCCAAAGATCAACCTTTCTTCATCGGACAAATTCGAGATGTGGAAGCTTTTGAAGAAGGGTATATTTCTGCATTTCTATTCGCCGTCACAAAGTCTTTGAACGTGATCAAGCAAGAGACGCATGATGCTGTTGACGTCTTCGTGCCCTTCGGCCATGAACCGAAGCGCATTAAGCAACATCGGAGGAGCGTACATGATCGCATGGATTTAGATGAACAAGCACAGTGCGTACCCTACAACTTCTCAGTACTTCGCTGACGGGTTGTGGACTATAGCCGAACAATACCCGTCTCTAGGAAAACGTACTCAGTGGAAGTTCATAGATCTGAAGATGCCGACTTGTATGAGACTCAACTTGCGAGTTTCTTGTGCCAATTTGGACCTTACCTAGCTAAGGCGTGTCAGACGAGCTTAGAGAATCTGACTTTCGGTGCGTGTTGCGTTTGGGCATGGTTTCAACATGACTTCATCTTCGAATTACAGTATCAAATGTTTCCGAAATTCATATCGCTCATTTGTCCTGGAAAGACGAAGGGCGCGACTCACGCAACGTGCTTGCGACGTCGATCGCGCGCCAAGGACCTGAAGCAGAGTCGTCTTCGAACGAGGCCGAAGAGCAGGAATTGCGGAAGTTCCATATCCGGGCAATTGGGAAGGATTTGTATGCCCCAGGACCTTGGGGGTTCATCGCCGACGAGATGGGAGACCTCGATGAAGTAGACCTCGACAAGCTTGGGATGAAATCTTCTGATACATACAATCTACCGTTCCGGCGAGCGAAAAGACTATATCACGGTCACTATTGGAACGGACCATTCAATGACTTTCTCGAACCTTTCTATCAAGCGGCACCTGAAGTGGACGTCTTATATAGGTGAGTTGTTGTACCCCAGGCTGCAGACTAATGGTGCTCTTGGTCTGACCTTACCTTCGCAGCCGTTTTCAGTATGTTCAGCATGTTCGAGTATCGTCAAGCCTCGCAGCGGCGATACAATGGATGCACGACCGCTTCCCTAAGGAAGCTAAGGAGAACGAGAAACTTTTCTACAACGGAAGGACACCGGCGGAAGTTCAAGCAAGATATCCACATTTCTCTCCGATATAAGATTCGGGAAGACAGCTATCATCGAGACTCGTTTTATTTGTTTTGTGACTCATCGGACATTACCCGAGTACTCGCGCTGATCACGATGGTGGCTGGAAGTCGAGCACATGGGTGTTTGTTGAACTTCGTCCCTTCTTTTCGTCCTCAAAGATTTTTCGTCGCGACCCTGCAATTTGGCACAGCCCTTCTTCAGTGGAATCTCTGCGACAACCTCGAACCATTCTTATCTTCAACCATGACCACGTTCGTCGAATTGCCAGACGAAATCCTCGTCGCAATCGCTCGTCTCTGCGTCAGATCAAGAGCTTTTCACCGCGCCACTCTACCCACTCTTCCTATACAAGATTCCAAATCCTTCGAGGCGTTGAAATGGTCGCACCTTTCCGGACAACTTCGTTCGCTCGTGAGGAGCATTCCGAGCCTGTGGACGTGGGTCTCCAGCGCCATGCACCCGGATTTTGTCCAGGAGTGCTTGACGTTGAGTGGGGATTTGGATTTGGATGTCGAGATCAATTCAGAGGACAACTCGGTCCGAAGAGACTGCGATTCTCTTCAGGTCGTCCTGCACCCAAGTTCATGCGCTCGATGGGTCTCACTCGTGATACGAGCTAAACTCATCGAGGGAACTCCAGGAGAGAATTTCGAAGAAGGCATCAGGGAGTCAATGCGCGCCTTCTACGATGATCTTTCATCGTTGGATGTTCCGAGGCTGTCAAAACTTTGCCTGCTCCACGAGCTTGAAGAGTACGAACTGGACACGGACGACCCAACCGGTGATCCATCGGACTCCGTCCAAGTCTATTGGTTCGGGACTGCGTACGAAACGTGGTCGGCGCCTCGTATTCGCGAGGTTGTGACGAATGGTCACAGCCTACCGCTGCACCTCAGGACCTCGTTGACAAAATTAACGCTCAATCTGGACAGCACATACCTGGAAAGCTTTGGAGACCTTGGCGATTTGCTATCAACCTTCACTTCGATTCAAGAACTCTGTATCAGGGTGTCGACGTTTCACAGAGGCTTCTTGGCAACGCCCCGGGAGCGTTGGTTCCTTCCCTCCGTTTCGCGCCTCCGCTTGGAATGGGAATTCCAAAGAACCTATACCTCGCAGACAGTTACCAACATCGACTTGATTCTAAGCCGGATCCTGTTCCCAAATTTGACGTCGCTGCAAGTTGAACTTGAAGCGTTCGGTGGCGCTATCGATAATAGCATTCTTCCTCAGTTTTCTGGGAGCTCGCTATTTGATGTGATTCTATTTGGGCTCTCTCGAGAACGTCGACCTCGTTTCCCAAAACTCACCGCATTGGAATTCTGCACCACGGAAAATATCTTCGACCAAGATCATGGAGACTTCTTCATCCCTATCCACGAATTCCGTGACCTCCAACATCTCGCTTTAGAGGGAATACCCAAATCAATCTTCCCTTCTGAAGGTGGAGAGTCAAGCGATTACTATGCCTCACGCCAGCCGTCGTCGTCACTGCAAACTGTCTTGCTTAGAAAATGCGATGGAGTGACGGCCAAGGGTGTCAAATCGTTCTTGGAAGCCCTGCAGAAAGTGAACGAGGGGATGGGAAGGCGGTCTAGTCGGCTGGAGCGTTTCTCGGTGCTGAGATGCGGAAACGTTGATGAAGACGAGTTGGGGGTTTCTTTTGGAGATACCAAGATCTTCTACGCCCCCGAGTGATGCACAAGTCCTAGAGAAGGCGGCGCAATGTGCTCACAAAGAAAGTCAGTAAACTCGAATTTGTCGTCGAATATGATCTTCGCGCTGACTCTTACGAATTGATAGTGTCGAACATAACTCGATAGACTTTATATCGCGGGACGTACACGGACATATTATCTTCCCTCCTCTCCCACTTGCTATGCAATACTATTTTTCCGCTCAATAGATTGCGGATGCTCCCAAGCGTGCATAGCCCACAGCAGGTGCGGACAACCGTAGAGGTAAGTACATTTAGGAGCTGGAAATGAGGATTATGAGGTGCAGCAACAACGGCTCGATCGATCACCATTGTCTGGACCCGTCGAGACACCCAACCTTGACACCTCGCCTGGAACTCGTTGGGATATCGGGTTTAAGGTCTTGATCATGAGGGTTCGCATGCTGCGTGAGTTCATTTGCAAAATTCTGAGGATTAATGCTTGGGATGACGACACATTCTCGGGGAAAGCCTGGCGCTGAGTTTAACTCATGACCTTCAAAACACGTCGAGTTCATCCAGTGATCCATAGTCGCTGCAACATGAGAAAGGTGCGGAACATTCGTACGGTATTCACGTTTCCATCGACTGAGATAGCGCAAGGTTTAGGAGAACTTTGATCGCACAAAACGTGTGCAGAGATATTTCCCTCGCACCCACGTCCTTTTCGTCTAAATAGACCATGCGGCAAATAAGATACCCACCACGTTTAATGTTTCGGTGAGTAACGCGCTTCGTTATATATTGTCGTTTCTGACCTGCAACTCATTATTCATTAATATTAGGCCACTTTGCCAATGATGTTCCTGAGTGGATCGACTATGAATTCGTACCCTCAGGAAGTCTGAGGAAGAACATCGCAGTGCGAACGTCCAGGTCGTCGGAACAAGCTGAAATTGCCTCGCGCTCCGGTCAACATTAATGTACCTCATATCTAGCATTCACAGGCATGTCAGAGTCAGGAAACCGAGATCGACGCAGCTCCCTGACGCAGTAACGCCGTGGGACGTATCCTCCAACAGACTCGGAGCTCAGAGGCATGTTATCTTTCCGAGTCTAGCTCAGGAGCGTCATCTCTTCTCGCAAATCCCAAAAGCTCTCGAAACGGCTTTCGCCGGACGCGGCGGATTGTCAAAGTAACGATACCTGATATTGTTCTTCGCCTAACAATGTTTGTGGAAAGGTACGAGTTCCCACTATTGAGCTTACTTTGCTATAACGTTAACTAAAGCTTAGATCCCGACATCTAAGAACTTATTATTAGCGGAACGTTTTCCGTTTTGCATTCATCATTCATCCACATACTCTACTCCCTCTCAATCTCAATAGCGTTCTCGCCGAGAGTGGGTACCTTCCAGAAGTGCAAATCGCCTTTCCCTATTCACTCGCCTCAATCTGGGATCGATCCTGCACCTCACATCATAGTCATTGGTTGACAGACAAGGTTGTGAACTCGACACGGATGGACCCGCCAGTCGGGTAGGAACTCAGGCTCGTGGTCACTCGTGGTCGCTCGTTCGCTGGTCGCCTCGTAGTCGTCAATATCTCGGCGAATCAACGTACGGGTCTTTCGTCACGCCCAGGGCATGGTGAGAGCCGGATCTCTCACTCCTTACGACTGCGCTTTCCTTTCTCTCCTTCCTCGCCCCTCCCGCCTTATGATCAAGGTCGGTTCGAAACTCTCCTCGACGGACCCGTCCTCGCGGCTATTCAAAGACGCACGGTGTACCACATGAACGTCGGGTTCGAAAGAAGGTCAACTCGCCGGGGAGGGCGAAATGTAAAGGTACCGGCGAGCGAAGGTGTGAACGAGCTAGCTGCGCACATGCCCGGGGTATCATATCATTCCTTTTCCGTTCTCCTTCTGCTGGTTATACACTAATAGTCTGTCTACTACTAGCACGTTCGCCGCTGCCAGCTAGGCGAATGACTTCGACTCGTAGCAGGTCCTCATCTGCTCCCGACGCCCGACGCCCGAGCTTCAAACAACAGCATCTCATCCTCCGACTAGAAAGACAAGCTCAAGGTTCCTTCTAGGACTCGGTCACGTAAATTTATCCACGCTCCACGCAGAGCGTACCGTTCCGTCTCGTCCCTCCCGCGCACGTCCGAGTCCGAGTCCGCGTCTCCCATCTTCGTCGATCCTGATCCTGGTTCCCCATCCCCGGGAACCTCGCATACGCACGCTGTCACGGTTGATCCGACACTGGGTGCACTTACATGTCATCGTCAAGGAGAACGGAGCGAAAGAGAGAGACTGCTCCTCGATTTCCATGCAAACGATACGACAGTTGTCGCCCTCAAAGCGGATGTTCCTCTCTCCATTCGGGTTGTCGACGGCGATACAACCGACCGACCATGCAGCACGTAAACGCTTTATGAACTCGTGAGCGAATGAATGACCTCGACGTACGCCATCGGGCACTCTAAACGCACATGCGTACGTCAATGGCAGACAGGTAAAGTACCTTGCTTTTCCTTCAGTCGCTCAATTTTTAGAAAACGCAAAGTCACGCGAAAGAGAGTTCGTCTAAGATGTAGAAATCACATTTTTTGTTGCTTTTGATAGCTTGCTTGTACAGCTGATTGTAGATATATATATATACTGGTACACAACACATGAAAATGAGTCATGACGATGGTGGTGGTGATACTATGCGCGAGGATGTATGAAAGGGTTGCGAGATGGTTTGCAATTGCGTGACCCGATAGATAGATAGATAGCGACATATGAAAGATAATATGAGGAACGAGGTAATGAAAAACCAACAAGAAATTGAAAGCGCAGCGGTAACAGCAGCTAAAGATGTATATCCGTCCCTCCGAATGAAACAGGAGCACAGAGTATGAAAATGAAAAGGATAATAAAGAACCGCATCTCCGCCAATCCACTGGATGAATGATAACAAGTGGTAAACGTCCGTAGTAAGAGGTAAATTGAAGCCGAACGAAAAAAGCGATCGAGCAAAATGACGTTTCCTTTCCCCTCACACATCGGTTGTGAGAAGTAAGATAAGTTATGGGGAAGGATGTCTTGGATTGGCAATGGAATGGTTGGGAAGCGCGCAGAATAATCGGGTGCCCTCTCGTCCGGCGAATTCGACGTTGGAAATGAAACCTCGCTCGACCGGGTCCAAAGGAGGATTGGTTGCGTGGGGGCGGAGAAAAGGGTTCGAAAGGGCGGGGATAGAAGGGGCCCATGGGAGAGTCGAGGGGGAGGGACGGGTTGCGGTCGAGACCAAATCCAGTGACGCGGCGGCGTATGGCTACCGAAGATCCATTTGCGCGACGATTAACGATGGGTGTAATAAAAGAGGAGAAAAAAACGCGAGATTGCTCCGGGTGAATGCGACGATGAGAAATACGACCGCGAAATGAAACAGTAAGAAAAAAGGGGGTGAGATGGCTGGCGGCAGTTAAAAAGCGTATGAAAGACGGTTGCGTGAAAGGATAAGTTAAAAAAAGGATAACAAAATAGCAAATGCAGAAAGGCGATGAAGGTAGCGTAAGGTGATGAGGATATAAAAATCTGAAAGCAATGAGAAAAGCGTATAGTACAAGATATATGTACAGCGAAAGCATGGAAGGGCGTTTGGTGTGGGCGTCCAGAGGGTCAACCGAAGAGAGAGTCTTCTAAAGCGATAGAAGTATATCTTGATGAGACACCCCAGTCAGTCGATGCCTGCGAACAGCAACATGATAATGCCCAACCGAGCATTGGCCCAAGAGATGCATTGGAAATGTCCCAAATGATGAAGCGTAGTCGAAGAGCGAGGCGCCGACAATTCCCGATCAGATTGAAACCGGTGGCTGATAATAATGATGAGGGACGACGATGGGAGACAATTTTTTTGAACGGGGAGGAGCGTAGTAGTTCTCCTTTTTGGTCCAAGTCGGAAAACGGGTTACGGGTGTGGAAGGAAGGGAAGGCGAGGTATGAAGGAGGAAAGGCGCCGTAATGCACAGCTATCCACTGCTCGTTCTTGTTGTGTTCTCGCGAATGCACTATTCGAGATAGAGCCGCCGTCTCGCTTGCACTGGACAATGTAAAGCGCGCGAGGTGGGCAGAGGTCGGTGCGATAGTTCGAGTTCGAGTCGGAGGTCGGGGACACGACGACATGAGACAGTTGGTTTGAGGACAACTACAACGGTGAAACAACGCGAAAGGCAGTGAATGCTCGATCGGCGGCATCAGCCGCACACGGCGAATGCATGGCGAACCAGCCGCGGAAGGAGCCCCAGGAAACCCTCCCTTCACGCAAGAAGCTCCACGAACGGAAGTCGGCGAAGAGTCCCCAGTGTAGAAGAGGGGGACTCAGAGAGAACGATTTGGTGGCCAATGTGGCAGACGGTTATGCGTGCGCGTACTTCACCCAGCCCACGTTTCCGAGTTCTAAGTGGATGTGTCCCCAAGTCCAATAAGTTATTACAAAAGAATTTTTGTACCGAGCCCAGATCAATCGAAATCGTACTCGGGAAGTCCGTCCCATGTGTGAGAAGACGCTCGCTGGAAATTGTGCCGATGATAGACATCAGTTGCACACAGACAAGAAAGATGCGCGGGAGAGAGACGAGTAGTCGGGGCAGGAATCGCCCTTCATGATCTGGGCACGGCCCTGCGCTCGTCGTCTGGCTTGGGAATTATCCCATCCATGCCCTTGTAGCCAAATTCGTTGCCGAACTCCTTCACCATCGCACGTCCCATATTGCAAAGCCACCCAAGACCATCGCCTGTTACGCACTGGCCCGGCCAGAACAGTTCACCGTCGTCGTCTTCCATGTCTGGCTCGTGCTCATCCTGCGCCGTCAGCGTCGAATACACCATGCGCCCGAAGGTGCGAGGAAAGTGCTCGCGTACAGCCGAAAGCGTCAGATGTTGGTGCGCAACGTGCATTGCCACGGCCGCCCGATTTTGAGATTCGACGACGTCTCTGATGTCCCATATAAGCGGTTGCGGCACAGACGCGGTGAGGGGTAAGGAAACAGCAGGCGGAAGGTTGGGCGCCGGAAGTTGCGAGGACGATGGGATTTCGCTCTCAACATTTGTTGGGTTTGGCGTCCCAGTGTCTTGATTATTGGGAGTGCCATTCGTGCTTGCGGTACCAGCGGGAGACGGTAGCATGCCAGGTGTCCGTTGTTGCCCGCTTGCCGTGGCTTGCCGCGTTTTCTCCAACTCTTTGGGATTCGGCAACGAATTCGACAGCTTGACCACATCTGGGCCGACATGATTCATCACAGCGTAGCGGACTCTACGCTGGTAGATGAAGGCCTCAATCATGTGGCTGAGAAAGGCATGTGGTAAGCATCGTTTCGAAGGCAATGAATAGGAAGGTTTCCAAAGCAAAGTACAAATCCATGACAAAGACGAGAAACTCACAGTAAGCCAACGAACATCTTCTCTCGTACGCCAATGGTGCTTTCTTGCATCCATTTGTCCTTGGTCCAATCCAGAAATTGGAATATACTCGTCCAGTTCGTCGCAGCACAGCGGTTGCGCGCGAAGTCCTGCACCCATAATGAATACACGAAATGAAGCAGTGCGTCAACGAGTTCTAATCGTGACATCAGGCCGCCGTAAGTGTGATATGGTGAGCCTGGTGGGGGTGGGTGAACAAGAGGCTTGAAGTGCTTGTGACTGGACGGGTATGTCGACCAGAAGCGGGCATCACCAGAATACTTGAACGCACGCCCGCGAGTGTGGTATTCGTCGTGCATCCTGTCGAACTCCTGCAATGACGCTTTCCCTCGCCTGGGGCGGCGAACAGGCATGTAAGGCGTGGGAAGGGGCGCGGGCCCGTCGAGTGGTTGGGCAGCGACCCCAGGCCGCGTCTGAGGCCCGTGCGAAGCGGCTGATGCGGCCGTGCCGTCGAGCGTGCTGGCAGTGTGCGACGAGTAGTGCGAAGTGGATGTGCCGGCAGGTGTCGAGGCGGACGAGGAGGAGGAGGAGGCGGCGGGTGTGAGTGCGCTGCTCGACGACGCATGGTGCTTGTGGGACTTGGGCCGCTTCGAGCCGTCCGCTGCTGGCACGTCTGCGGCGAAAGTGGAGTCGTCAAGTTTGCGCTTTGAGGTGCTAGCATCGAGATGGCTGGGGGCTGGGGAGGAAGTGCGGGAGACTGGCGGGGACATGGGGAGGTCTGGCGGAAGAGGAGCAAGGAGGGTTCCGATGATCTGCAGAGGTAAGTGGACAGGGAGAGCGTCAGTGGCCGTGAGCGTACTGCGAGCAGACGACGCGCAGTGCGGCGACGACGACTTACCTCCAAGCTCTTGATGAGGTCCTGGGTAGATAACCTGCTGCTGTGGAACGTGGATCAGCGACGAGGGATGGTTGAAGACGATCGAGGGCGGATCGGGGAGGACGAGGACATACCGTCTCCTGGAGTGTGCAGGTCTGTGTCGCGCGCCGTCAACTGGGAGGGCGGGGAGTGCGCTCATTGCGTTGGGGACGTTTGCCAGCGTTGTCGTCGTCGTCGTCGCTGTTGACGGGGACGGCGAGCGGGGAGCGTCGTGGATGTCAGAGGAAGAGAAGGGGAGAGAGACGAGCGGGCAGTTAACAAGAACGCATCGGGGGGGCCACTTCACTCAACCCGGCTGGGAATCGGCTGCAATCTCGGATATTACGTATTCTTAACTTCCTCTTTCGGCTTCATTTCTTCCCCTCCCGCCGACAGTCGCCGGCTCGCAGCCGGCGGGCCCGGCCCAAACCACTTCGCCAGTTGTCCTCCTCCCTCCTATCCTTCCGTTGCTTTGCGACGTCGCGCAATATCTCTTATTGCACGCTGTTGCCTTGCAATGTCGGCGAGCAAATCCAGTCGTAGGTCGACCCGACGCAAGCAAATTTTGGTCGAATTTTGCTTCCGTCGCATGCCTCTGTCTCACACACGCGAACCTGCGCGTTGCACGTCGACCGCATGATCCTCATTTGCCTTTGTTTCGCAATACGACGCAAATGATACTACAGTGAGTGACTAGAATCCAACTACTAGTGAATATCTTGAGATATTACTAGGTTTTACGGCCAGGTTTCTCCTAATGGGTACAAAAAAACCAGTGCGGAATCGGAAGAGTCGCCGCAATCAAATAGTACGACGCTCTAAGGGAAGCCAGTGGCAGTTGAGGCTCAGCTGAGCTCTGCACCGGATGCGCACTGGCTCTCGCCCTTTTCTATGACTTGGAACACCGGCCTTCACCGAGTCCCGACCGTCGCGGTCTTACACTTTCAAGCTCAGGCTCAAGCTTTGGTCCCCAGCTGCCGTAAACTCTGTTCAATTCTGGAATTACTCTATGTCTCCTTCCGTCGACGCTCATCTTGGTGCTACCACACGGGACCAACGAGACACCAAGTCGAGTCTAGCAATTCACTATACTTGAATTACTTGCTCTAGCTCGTATTCGCCGATCGAGATGGATCACGCATGAAGTCTTTCCGATCGGTGCCGTATAAACTCCTTATACCAGGGCCGCAAGTACCTCAGAGCGAAGTAAGCTTTTCGTCAATTCGCAGCGCTGAAGACGCTAAACAATTGTAGAACTCAGACTATGATCGCTTCTGCTCCAGTGACGCATCTGGGGAGGCACACTCCCGACATTTCCTCGAACAAACGACTTCGGTACGACGCTACCGAGCGGACGGACTCGGGCGGCCGCATGCTGCCCAATGTCGACCGTCGCGTCATCTCGTCTATTCATTTATTCAAACGCAAGTGGTAAGAAACACGCTACCTCCTCTCCCGCTCCAACAGCTCATCCATCAATAGCCTATAGCAATTACTACCTTCGAAATCCTCTCATCTCAACCCAAAATACTTTGCCCCCGCCTCTCCCCCTGGCACGCGCAATCCACGTTCGTGCATTCACACTACGATCCACCCTCCACCGCCATCCAGTAACCATCCTGCACGGCTCGCACGTCCCCAAGCAACGTTGATCGCCGGGACACGAGATCTCGCCAATCCATTGCCAACGGGACACTTCATATTCAACAAAAAATCCGAGTCCGACCAGAGACCGAAGGTATACTCTCTCTCTCTGCTTCTCCTCGTTCACACGTGCAGAGGGCTGCCCGCGAGGGAGCGTTCACATGTGGGTTGATTGACTATAGCCATAGCCAGAACGAGGGTTGTTCTCTTGCGCTAACATTAACCTGCGTCGTGGTGCAGACAGCGCCTGAGATCTCGCGGCCCAGGAACGTCTGCTTGTCCCTTCCTTGACTGACTAAATTTCCGCCCACAGGACACCATCAATCGTCAAGACTTCCTCCTGAATTCTCCTCACCTCTGATAGTATATCTTTGATTCAAGCTCACTCGCCCCACTCCATGCAACATGTGCCGCTTCAACTTCAAGTTATATTACCTTTGAAGTTAAGTTATAATTCGAAACCATCTCATCCTGCGATCATTTAATCACTCGGGCCCGCGCAGTTCGCCACTTTTCCCTTCTCTCTTTTCACAAAGGTGTCTATTCATCATTCGCTCACTAGTCGTCGTGCACCATGGTCAGCTGCACCCCGCCCAGCACACCTCGCGCAGATAAGGCGAGGGCTGATTTCATTCTCGAACACCATGCTCACACACGATGTCTGTGCATATCGCATACAGCCGGACGAGGGATCATTGCATTCCCCTCCTGTCTTGCGTTTGCGAATAAGCTGGCGGGTACTCAGTTTCAGTGTTGTAATGCTACCAGACCTGCTCGACGGCGAAACATATTCTGCGGGCGGGTGCGAGCGCCCCCAGCCGGCGCTCGACTGCCATTTGTTTCAGAAGTCATGTTTTGCGTTTTGGATCCATCGGGACTAAAATGTTTACCTCAGATTCGCGAGAAACTCGTAGTGCAAACCTTGGCAATTAATGCGTCGTATCGTCTTTACCCAAATTATCACTGGCGTAGCTGCTAGGAATTTGATTGACTTGAATCCACCGGATATACTCAGGCTTCATGTTCGTACACCGACACATTCAGTACTTTGTGGAGCTTGGGCAGTGAAGAGGTACCGCGGATCTCTGATAGTATGAGTGCCGTGGAAAGTCCCTGGTTTATGATGCGCGAGAGAAAGCGATGACGATGATACGGTATCATAGTACGTCGCCATCTCAAAATTCCGAAACTTATCATATGAGTTGCCGTATTTCGCTCCAGGTCATCCTCGTCGGAGTACGTGGTTGGAAACGGGACGAGGCGAAAAACAGACGTATATTCTGAGGCGAGCAGCTGGTCGAAATCTTTCAGAATTCAAGTGATAAGTATAGGTGTGTGATCCCGACCGTGAATAAGGGCACCTTGCCCAGTCTAGACGGCTGTTCTATAAAAATAAGGATGATCTGGAGTCTCGTAATAGGAACAGAAATAAACGCACATCAGGATTCAGGAAGTAGCAGGAAAAAAACTTGTTGATACAAACAGGAACTGTAAGAGACTTACTATCACGACTTGATAAACGCCCGCATCTGCCATTTCAGTCGGAAAGGCATCGCAATAAATTTGCGAAGGTGCACCGACGACATCGTCAAGCGCCGCATCAAATATATTTCCAGTAGAATGTATCAGTGGCACTGAGCAAGAAGCCTGTCCGTCCCCTGCCTTGAAGATCAGAGAAATAAAAGCCAGATTAGGAGGGAAGAATCTCACCTATCCAATCAAAGTTCGCTGTTGATTTGCCAGCGTAGAAGACGGCGAAGTAGATGAATGGGGAGAAATGCATTTCAAAGAACTTCGAGTCCGAGTGAAGCATCAAAGGACGTTCGTTCTTTGTTCTCGGATTTTTGCGAGCAGAACGAACGAAGAGCGTGTGCGTAAAGCGTAAGATATGCGGACTTCTGAAGAAAGTGCCTTGGAGTCGGACGTTCTCGTGCAAGGAACACTGAACAGACGTCGAACGCGTCCGCGGGCGGGACGGAGATTGCGCAACATGCATTGAACTCTCTCGTCTGATTTCTTGTGTACCATGATTCGCTCCACTTGGGAAGAGAAAAGTTGTCGGGTTTACTGAACGTAGTATGCAGGCTCGAGGACTCGGGATGGGAAGCCGTGCATGAAAGTGAGGTCGACGTAATGACGTTGTCGATGAGCACATGAGTCTTCAATGTCTTCCTCCCTTCCAGGAGAGCGTACGCCGAGTTCCATTACACCGACCAAGGGCCCGAAGTGTTCGCGAAATATCGACGTCCGGTCAGAGAGGAATTTCCTTGGAATTGCGGCCGATCGTCTTCGAGCAAGGCTATATTCGCGACGAGGGATCCCGTACCACGTTTGTCCGCTTGCCGAGAGGTTCAAGGTTCGCAGGTGATGCGTCGTCATTTATTTCGAGTACTGTCGTTTTTCCCAACACGAGGATTGGACCACCTCCCATTCACAGAGAATAAAATTCAGTCAGATACAGTTTTTGAGGGTGAATGATTGATAGTGTCCGACTAGTACACGCAGAGTTAGAGAATCGACAGGTTTCGTCATTGTGAAAACGAGCGCACCTAGTACAGTTTGCAGCTTTAAACACGATGCAAGTGGGAAGAGAATAGAATGCATAAATGCATGATGATCAACGTCATCATCACCCTGCTCGGGCTTATGATCAGCGGCGGGGTCAGTAATGATTGGATAACTCACATGCCAGGGGGACGAAGTCACGAAGCAGGAGGCGTCCAGTCACCTGCGTTCACGAGCGGCTTGAATGTCCTCATCCACTTTCGAGCCTTGTCTCTGGAGACAGCCTCCTATTTGCGTCCATTTTTCCGGACGCGAGGTGCTTGGAGGTGAAAGGAAGGCGACCAAGAGACAGGCGAATCGGATGGCGAGAAATCCCAGACTCGAAGGCGGGCACTATAGATGATGGGATGAGTGTGCAACCAGCCAATCCGTAGTCGGATTGCAGTGCCCAGTGTCTGTCAGTGTTGATTGTGATCGATGTAACCCTCCCCTCGTGCCCCGGACGACCATTCGTCGCTCTCCTGTTTGTAGCAAGACGATGTGAACAAACGTCCCCAAACGACCACGACGAGCCATCTCCGCTCCCCACAACGTCTCGACGGAACAATGACAATTCCACGTACCGAGCATTGGGTTCGCTCCGCTGCCGTACCACTCGTCGCTGTCCAGCCGTACTTGGCTTTGGTTTTCCATCCTCACATGGAATCGCCCGCTGCAAGGATTTGCCGAGACTCGCGATGCCGCTAGGACTGAGGGCTGCGGTGGGGGTCCAGTAATTCAATCCGACACAAAACAACATGTCGTCAGTGATATGGGCTCGCATAGTTTCACTGATGATCCCAACAGAAATCAATATTTCCAAGGAGGGTAAAATTGAAGAACGCACATGAAGAACCCACGCTATCTTGGTACGCAGGCAAGCCTTTCGCTTGACACCGTTCTCCGGTGAGAGCCTTTTAGGGTCTCAACCATGCTTGATCTTCAGGAATGTCATGCATCTTCGGGTAAGAGGTTGCGTTGACCACTTCTACTTCGTGATTAATAGCTTCCACCCGGTCCACTTTCTCCGTGAGAGCATCTATCCAAGAAACGATAAGCAGAAATTGTAGAAGTCTTCCAAAGGACCCGAAATTAAACATTTCATTGAGGAAACGCTACACGTTGGGGCACCGACATAACAGTTCGGACATCCGAATAATAGATAAGAACTTGCTAACGCACCAACGTTCTTGAAACCCGTGATGAAAGCCATATTTTCATGCACATTGATCGTCGCGTTTGGAGTAAACGAGCCCGCCGTTATCTGAAAATGTCGAAAAGACCGTTCTCTTTCTTCAAAACCCGCACATCAAAAACTAGACCGCATAGTGAAGTGCATTACTGACCGAGACATGAAAGCCGGTGGGTATAAGCCTTATAATCATACCGCGTGGTCACAAGAAAGACATGGGTTCGAAGGAAATTTCTACGCATGCGGTCTGGGTGATCAAGATTCTGTGCGACCTTGTAACGCGTCAGTGGGAAGAGACTTGAGTGTCGTCCGAAATTTCCGCACGAGTTCAAAATGTGTCGTCGAATGGCGACAAAAAATTTCGCCCAGGGGCCCCAGGCTCTTCCCGGGAGCGAATCGTCATTCCGCGCATTTTCCTTGAAATAGTTGCAGTTGAGGTTTCACACAGTGTATATCCATAAGACAGGGATCCTAACACCGTGCGAGGCTGCGAGGCGTAGAGACGGAACGTTTTGATGGGTCCAACCAAGTTTGTCCGCGAATCATTAGAGTGTTTTCGGAGCGCATCCCTTCGTTAGCACGACGAAATTTCCCTAGCAACAAAGTGATGGCGGCAAGCTTGCCGGTGGAGTAAGTTTCGTGTGACTGGTACGTTATACCTCCCTTTCTTGGTGCGATTTCGTTCGCCTCATCTGCTTTGGACATGGCGGTCAGCGACTCCTGTCCTCCACAGGCGCGATTAAAATGCGAAAAATTCAACTCAAATATTTTCATACCATATCTCCCAAAATGTCTGATTTTCAAGACTATCTGCTCCCTTGCAAGCCCTTCGGTAGAGTTGAGCTCTGCAGAGTCCCAACTGCAGACGGTAACACGGAGGCTTCCTGCAGAACCTTCCGCCCCACTCGCTTCGAGTCGCTTGTG